>JAWWLR010000128.1:24787703-24798987 GCA_035041075.1 Acraspis erinacei | reverse complement strand
CAAATTTAGATTGTCCAATAGTACACTGGGACAAGCGTGACTAAAAATTACAAGATTATAACACTATAGCAGGCACAACCAAAGAAGTGAACATTGCAATGTTAGAGGTTTGAATTTGAATATGAAACATAATAAATTCAAGATGGGACATGCATAGAGGAAGATTTCTGAAGTCTTTTCTAAAGTGTTTAGTCAATATAACACCACAATGGCATAACCGCAGTTCAAAATTGCAGGTGTAGAAATATAAATTTTAGGCTATTTCTGATCATCTCGAAAAATTAGGTGAGTTAGAAAAGGGGTTGAACTATTCGTCGGGAAAGAAAATAAAAAAGAAAGCAGGAGCGCAGGATCAATGAAAAGCAACAAAAAAACGGGAAAAAGAACGCAGGAACTTATGATAAAAGAAAAAGCTGGAAAATTGAAAAAAGGAACGTAGGGACATAGGGAAGACAGGGGACAATCGAAAAATAGGAAAAAAGAAAAGCAGCGAAATAGGGAACGTAGCAACATGGGGAAAAAGGGAACGCTGGAGAGAAATTAAAAAGGAACACAGGAAAGAACGGAAAAAAGAAAGCAGGAACTCATGATAAATGCAAAGTTGGAAAATTTTGTAAAAAGGAACGCAGGAACGTAGAAAAAAAGATAAGAGATTGACGGCAGGAACAAAGGAAAAAAGAAACTCTGAAACACAGAAAAAAGCAACGCTGGAACGCAGTATAAAAGTAACGCTGGGAAAAAGGGAAGGTAGCTACACAGGGAAAAAGGGAACGCTTGACAAAAAACTAAGAAGGAACACATGAAAGAAAGGGAAAAAACAAGAATTCAGGAAAAAAGGACTACAGAAAAAAAGGAAAAGGCAAAGCAGGAACATAGTAAAAGAGAAACGCCGCGCCGTAAAGAAGGAACACGGTAAGCAAGAAATTTAATAACGGAGGAGAAACGGATTGAATTCAATTAAATTTTTCCTTACATTTTTTTCTTTTTCAATTGTCTAATTACACAATGTAACATTAAATTGTATAATCTGCTTAAGTTTTTGTCAATTTGATATTCATGAAACCATTAGTCACGGAATTAAAAGAAAATTTATTAACGGATCAATACAGTTTTTGTTATATTTCGGTTGCAAAACTCGATTCATAAGAATTCAAAACAAAGTTAAATTCTAACGAATGGTAATAAATGTTTAAAAATTCAAAAAATTTCACTGATTTTAGGATGGCTGAAATTAGTTTACAAAATTACAAGGGAATTAAACAACTTTTTGATGAAATGTGTAAAAATTCAAGGTCAAATCAAAAGACTTCAAGGCGAATGAATCAAAAAGCCAAAACAATTCAGTTGCAAAAAAAATGGTTAAAATTAATGTTTTTTTTTGTGAACTTTAATATTTTTCATAACAAATTTTTTTTTATTTGAACTGACATTTATTATAATATTTGAATTCTTAAAATAATATAAAAACTATTTTTTGTCAGATATCTGACTTCTTATCCTTGTTATCTTTGTTATCCTTGCGTAATTCAGCGCACTCATGCAAGGAATTCACGGAATTCAAAGAATTCATTGAATTTGAAGAATTCGTGGAATTCAAGGAATTGATGGAATTCAAAGAATTCATGGAATTCAAGGAACTCATGGACTCAAGGAAATTCATAGAATTCAACGAAATCATGGAATTCAAGGAATTCAGGCGAATCACGGAATCGCAGTAACGGAAGAATTTATTCACAGAATTATATCACAGAATTTATGGAATTTTCAGAATTCAAAGAATTCATTTAATTAAAATAATTAGTGGGATTCAAGGAACTCATGGAATGCAAGGAACCCACGGACTTAAAGGAATTCAAAGAATTCAACGAAATCATGGAATTCAAGGAATTCAAGCGAATCACGGAATCGATGTAATGAATGAGATTCACAGACTTTATGGAATTTACAGAATTGAAGGAATTCATGGAATTTAAAGAATTCATTGAATTCAAAGAATTCATGGAACATATTGAATTCCATGAATTTTTTGAATTCCACTAATTCTTTGAATTCCATGAATTCATGGAATGAAAGGAATCCATAGACTTAAAATAATTCATAGAATTTAACGAAATCATGGAATTCAAGGAATTCAAGCGAATCACGGAATCGATGTAATGAAAGCAATTCACAGAATTTACGGAATGTACAGAATTCCAGGAATTATAAGGAATTCAAAGAATTTATGGAATTCAAAGAATTCTTGGAATTCAAAGAATTGATGGAATTCATGGAATTGAAAGAATTAATTGAATTCATGGAATTCAAAGAGTTCACGGAATTTAAAGAATTAATGGAATTCAAGGAACTCATGGAATGAAAGGAATCCATGGACTTAAAGGAATTCGTAGAGTTCAACGAAATCATGGAATTCAAGGAATTCAAGCGAATCAGGGAATCGATGTAATGAAAGGAATTCACAGAATTTGAATTGAATTGAAAGAATTCATAGCATTTAAGAAATTTAAGGAATTCAAGTAATTCACGAAGAAAAATATTTCGCGAAGAGACAAAGATGTCAAAAATTGAACTTTAAGCAACTTTTTATAGGCCACGCTCTATCAAATGCTGTTAATATTGCACTTCTCTGATAGTTGCTGTGCCATACTGTGTCGGGTTGAAAAACTACATATTCGGTCCCGAGTGTTGACCTGAAAAAAACTGTTTCGTTACTGGAACAAACAGACCCGAGACTGGCCTTATATCGAGGAATGAGTGTATGAGGAAAGTTATTCTAATTTATTTATTATAGGAGATTTATTATATAGAATTATTCTTGAAACATTATGAACCTTAATAATCAAAATACATATACTTTTATTATTAGACGTAAAGTAAGGAAAAGTGCCTGTAAGATTCTAAGCCAACTTCGAATAACAAACAATATTAAATTTCAGCTTTACATTTGTTTTAATTGAGTTCATGCTGTTAAGGATTGTGGTTTACAGGATGGTTTACATGTTCTATTTTAAAAAGCAAATATATAGGGCGGTTGGATCTTAATGGAACGTCCGTGACTTCATCTCGGGTCATTTTGGTAACAGTACCGCTTTCCATATTTATTTTCACCCGTCTTTTGCTGTCAGAATCATAAATTCCAGCAAGAGTTTTTCTAGATTCTAATGTTGCAAAGATTTCACCATCAGATGTGGCTAATACAATACGTTCTTCCCTGGGAATTGGCACAAATTTATTTTTTTTTACGGATAATGTAGTTCGTTTATCAGCAGGAAAAGTGTATCTTCGAAGTTGGAATAGCCGGTGCGGATTTCTAAGGGAAGTAAGCCGAACAAATTCAAGTTCATGTCCCAATTCGTTAAAACGAGGAAGTCTGATTGGTAGAGCACTGCATCTGGCAGCGGACGTGGACCTGGCGCGAAGTGGTAGCTGGGCAGGAGGAGACCGTCTGCCCAAAGAAGGTCCAGTAGACGAAAGAGACTTATCATGAGAACCAGCTTGTTCAGAAAAATAAGAAGGTCTTCTAGGAATGACGCCGGGAAGAGGGTCACCATTAGGTAAACACTCAAAGGGTGAACTTAAATCTGCAAGAAGAAACAGCGATTGAAATTTTTTCATTCATATTATTTTGTAAATGCTGTTGGCATTTCATAGACATGTAGTTGCAAAATGGAGGCGCCGAGTACTAGGATAAGGTATGTAATTATTTCGAATGAGTGGGGGGCTGGATGCTTGGGTTTTACCATTGCAATAAAATGCTTATCACTTTGAACGAATTTTAAGTTGTGGAAAGACTAAAAAGGATTTAAAAAATTCAAAATGTATTATAGTATTATATTCACCAATAGAGTTAAGGATAACTGCGAAAGGTAAAACCAGAGGATAGATAATTCTCATAATTTTCACGTATATAGAAAATTATTAATGATGTATTGAAGAATGTGATTCACAGTGTTACTGATTATTATTCTGATATTTCATTAGGTTATATTATGTGTATAATAGATTCGTTATCTTGTGAATTAGGCAGGCCTTTCTTCGCATCGCAGTCAAATAAAAATTTGAATCTAAACCGAATTTTTTTATAACTATTTACTTATATTGTCATAAATAGTAGGAGAAATACATACGAGAATATTATGTTTTG
Organism: Acraspis erinacei; assembly: GCA_035041075.1. Taxonomy (NCBI): domain Eukaryota; kingdom Metazoa; phylum Arthropoda; class Insecta; order Hymenoptera; family Cynipidae; genus Acraspis; species Acraspis erinacei. The sequence goes on along the minus strand of JAWWLR010000128.1, from coordinate 24,794,843 downwards.
AAAAACCTTTAATTCTTATCGAAAATTTCATTCTTATCGTTTTTATTATTCTTATCGCTGAGTCAATGAGATTTTATTGACAAGAAACCAATAATACTTTATTTTTTAGACATTTTTCAATTGTTTAGTTGATTTTACTATTTACAGATGAGCTATATTGAATTCTGTTATTTTGCAAATTATCTTTTTCCTTGAAATCACTAACGCAGACTGATGAGTTTTGGTCCTGATGAAGAAAAAAAAAATTGTCAAATAATCTTTACAAAAATTAAATTGTTGAATTATGCGAATAAAATAATTTTACACAACAATTTTTTTGCTGAGTAAATCTTAGCAGGATTCGCAAAGCACGCTAATATAAGCATTTTTTGTAATTTACCTTTTTATTACATTATTATTTATTACTTTATTATTTATTACTTTATTAGTTATTACTTTATTATTTATACTCTCTATCTTCTCAATAATCACCACCCTACGTTTCTTTAATCCATTAATTATTATCTTCTACACGTCCCCTTCTGTTTTAACACTCCTCTTCCAGATGCCTTCCCTGCTCTTTCTTCTTACACCTCAACCTGAACTCCTTCCTCATTTATGCGTACTCCTCCCCCTTCGCACTTGCTTCTTTCTACTTGCTGCACATTCTTTTCACCTTTATTTTTATATTTTTAAATTCCCTATCGCCCCACGACATTACTATTCATTTCTTCTTGTTTTTCAATACCTTCTTTTGCACACACCGTTTCACTTTCTGTTTCAGATAATCCCATATCTCTTCCACGGAGTCTTCATCAGAGGTTAAATTTCGCAAGTGCTTCTGAAACTTCTCTATCTCCTCCATCGTTCATGTCACCCTCTCCCCTAACGACCCTTCTTCCCCACCATGCCTTCAGCCGCCCTCCCCTTTTATCCGCAAACGTAATGGCCGATAGTCTGACAAATTTTTTGAAGAGGGGGCAAGTAAGCTGTTCAGGGAGTGTTGATGTGAGAAGGAGAACATACATAGGAGTGGGGAGATGAACGTGGAAAGGAAAGGTATTTTAGAAGGAATGAATTGCAGATGGATGAGGTGACAAGTATGCCACTACGTGTGCTCTTTGTCTCATGATTTACGCATGCGCTAATCTAACCTCGTGCTAATAGAGGGGGCATCCGATAATTCCACAACTCCTGGAATTTCTCGCCCCTGCAGCCCCGAAGTTGGAAAGTAATCGGACTTGTAGTGTAATAAAAGAAAGAAATTGATATTCGCAGAAATCCTTTGGTTAGTTCAGACATATTGGTAATAAAAATAAGTTTTAAAAAATGGACCGATTTATTTTCAAGAAAGTGAAACAAAAATACTCATGAAGGAGAAATGAAACGCTGAAACACAGGCAAAAAGAAATGCTGGAACGCAGAAAAAAGAAACGATGGAACACAGGACAAAATTAACTTAGGGAGAAAGGGAACGTAGCAAGACAGGAAAAAGGGAACGTTGAAAAAAAATTAAGAAGGAACACAGAAAAGAAAGAAAAAAAGAAAGCAGGAAATCAGGAAAAAAGAAAAGCTTGCAAATGGGAAGAAGGAACGCAGGAATATATAGAAAAAAAAACAAAAAAGGGGACAGCAGGATCTCAGGCAAAAAGAAACGCTGAGACACAGGCAACAAGAAATGCTGAAACACCGAAAAAAAGGAACGCTCGCAGTTAGGATAAAAGTAACCCAGGGAAAAAGTAACAGCAACATTCGGATGAAGGGAACTTTGGGAAAAATTAAGAAGGAACGTGGGAAAGAAAAGAGAAAAAAGCAGGAACTCATGATAAGAGAAAAGCTAGAAAAGGGGAAAAGAAGGTAGGCAGCAATGTCTGCGAACGCTTAATCTCGCATCCTCACTGTGCCGAAATCCACACCATCTTCGTCGATAGGGGCCATTCCTAGAATATTGTCCAAAGGTTAATTAAAAGTTATTTGGTGAAAATTATTCATAAACCTTTCTTAAGAGATGACCAAACTTTATTTTACAAACGTTAATAACCAGTACTTCTTTTTCAAACCCGCAAACCGAGCTGTTTAATGAAACATTAATTTATATTTTCAACTGAAATTTCCAGTTTTCTATCCTAATATTTTTAAAGTTTAAATTTAAATTTGATTGCCATTTTTTTAATCAAATTGCTGAATTCTTAAGCAAATTCTTTGAAATCTTTTGAAAATCCTTGCAACTGATTTGAAGCTCTTACAAATTCCTTGACTTTTTTTAAAATACCCTAAAATTATTGAAATCATCAAACATCGTTGCGTATCTTCCAACATCGGAAGAAATCCGTTGAAACCACATACAATTTTTTCAAATTAATTAGAATCACTAAAATCTTTGAAAACCCATAAAAGTTTCTTCTAATATCTTAAAAATGCTTTGGATTTTTTTTAAATACCCTAAAACATTTAGAGTAATTTAGAATCTTTTAAAAGGACTTGTAAAACTCTATTTCAAGCTCTTGAAAATTACTTGGAATCTTATCAAATATAATGGAGTATTTTATGCAAATCCTTTAAATTAAAATATATTACTAAAATTAATCGAAACATCTTTGGGAACTTTTAAAATATCCCAAAATATTTTAAATCCTCTGTAATTTTCTCAAATTGTTGAAATAAATAAAAAAATCCTTGAAATATATCAAAATCATTTGAAATTTTTTAAATCTTTTTTAAATCTTTCGAAAGATATACCACTAGAAGAAAAATAACTCTTGGTGAGCCATTTAACCCTGGTGTTACCACCCAAAAAATTCTACACTAACAACCAGCCGGGTACCCGGGTACCCAGGTTCGATTTTGGAGGTAAAACTTTGCGATACCTGAAAACTAATACATAAATTAAATTGATATTGGTTTATTAATGCTTTGAGAAAATATTTTAAAAGAAAGATGGTAATATTTTAATATATGGTGGCCCTTATAAGTCCTTAGTCCTTAGTCAGTCAACAAAAAATAAAGCCATAATTTCAATCTGTATGATGCATATGGATGCAAGCATTTGCCAAAAACTTCATCGGAACCCGGAAATGATAATGTTTTACAAAAAAGCTGAAGCAGGAGTTGACAGAATAAGCAAAATGTGGAAATTTGAGGAGCAGGGAGAAACAATCCATCAAGAAATAAAGGAGATGGAAAGTAGGTATGAAGGAAGGTGGGATGTGCATACGTTAGAAAATTACTGTTGGACCTTGCAAAGGCAGGTTGTTCCAAAAGGAGCGTAACTTCACAGAAGCCTCCTGCATAGGTCCTTCGAGAATAGAAGAACAAGATATCATAGGAAAAAATAAAATAAAATTTTCTTTCACGTATCAGGGAAAGTTTTCGGTGTTTAAATTCATTTTTTTTTTGAGGTTAGGAATGAAATGCGACCAGCCGAGTCAAACGAACCCCGGATTCAGATTCAGCGACCACACAAACGTATAGAAATGTTTATCTCGTCTCGTGGACAAGAAATTTTTTTCTTGTGTCTATTTAGTAAATAAATATTATCATTTTCATAAAATGTTCTCAGTAAACAATAAAAAATTAATGATATTTATTGTACTTCATTTATAAGTAATTATTCTTTCCCATTTTATACTTAGGTTTAGTTTATATCGCACGAATCCCGATACTTTTGAATGTGGGTACCCGGGTACCCGGGGGGTACCCGCGTGTACTTTTTTCAAATTAAAAATCTGTTTAGAAAAATAAAAAATATAAAAACATTGAATGCATTTTTCTATATACAATTAGCCAAATCATGGGGATCTGGAAGAATTTTAGTCTATCTCTTCAGGGAACAAAGTTATATAACAAAGTACACGTCTATGGGTACCCGGGTACCCGGGTGGTAACACACGGGCTAATCAAAGTGATTACCAATGAAAAAGCAACAAACATTGAAGAAAATAAATCAGATAGAAATAATGTAATCGCTTCATCTCAGAAACATGGAAAGCCTTTGGAAATTTCTTTGACAGTACAGCAACCAGAAAGCAAAAAATGAAAGCGTTTTTCTGCTGAAGATGATTTGCAAACTGAAACAAGTTATGGGCTTTCAAAAAATAAACTTGCTACGAACGCCAGCAAGTACGAACGCCAGAAAATTATTTTAATTAGATTTAAAATAAAAAAATTTTAATTTTCAATCATTTTCTTTATTTGTATTTGAATATGGAAGAGTGTAATCTGATTAACACTAATCATAACGATACTGTAACTACTTGAAGAAACTTAAGTGTTTTGGAATCTAAAAGGATTATTTTAGTTGGTTAAAGAAAAGAGGGAAGTTGATGAAATGCATTTGCAATTCGTAATAAATAATAGCGGAGGTTTTTAAAAGTTTGCCTTTCGATGCAATATTTGCATGGATCAGAACTTGCACATGAAGAAGGTCGACAGAAGTATACCGAAAGCGTTTTCGCAAAAAAAATTAAGGATTCTGGTTTCAAGAAATTACTACTGATTGGGATAGTGGCACATACACAAGAGAAATATGAAAACGTTTTATTGACGTTATCACTCTTAAAATTAAACAATTTAAAAGAGAAAATAACAACTGACTTAAAACTTGCCAACGTGTTAATGGGCATCATGCCACACACAAGGAGTTTTCCTTGTACATATTGTACTACATCAACAGATGGATTAAACGCATACGGCAAATTTGGAACTGGTCTACAGGAGATTTGTTATGTAGGATTATACTTGAATCATTATAAACTATTTATAAACTTATTTGGAAAATATTATGGTTAGAGAGCGAAAGGGAACCAAAAAAGACTGGATGGGACATTGACGAAAGATAAAAGCCTCAAAGAAAAAAATACATTGACCTTTTATTATTATTTTGAAAGTAAGGTAAGTTACTTGTAACATTGTCCGCCAACTTCGAACAACAAACGGTATTATAATGTAGCTTTATATTTGTTTTAATTGAGGTAATGGTGTGGAGGATTGCCTTTCACAACGAGTATTTACATGTTCTATTTTATAAAGAATATAGATAGGGCGGTTGCCTCCTACTGGAAATTTAGTAAGTTCATCTCCGTTTATTTTAGTGACCGCGCCGCTTTCCATGTTTATTCTTGCCCTTCTTCTACCTTGGGATAGATAAAAACCAGCAAGATTTTTCTATTATCCAATATTGCAAAGACCTCACCATCAAATGTTGATAAAACAATATGTTCTTCGTTTGGAATCGACACAAATGTATTATTTTCTAACTTAGTTTCTCTGTAAGAAGAAACAGAGAATTACATTTTTTATATACATATGCGACGTGCCTCGATGAAAGGGACCTTAGGGTTAAAAAATCAATTTTCAGATTTTTGATGCTGTTCATAGTTCTAAAATCGCTCTTTCATATTAAGAAAGAATAAAATTTCTATTTGCAAAAGTCGAACTGTTATTAAACTGCAAAATGCGAAGTGAATCACATAATTTCGCGCGTGCGCACGGGAGGAAAAATTCAGCCCCACCACCTTCTACAAATCTTTCCGTTCTGTATATGTGTGACTCAGAAGCTCTCGCGTAATTCACTAAACGCAGAGCGAGACTTTCATCGCGGCACGTCACATATTATATTTAAAGGAATTTCGTGACATCGAGTTCTAAAATGAGATATACTAATACTTCGCATATTGCACCTTCATTTTTAGGCAAGACTGATAATATTGAAAAAAGATTACCCAATTCGCAACAGTTTAAATAGTGTTTGGAAATGATAGCAATTAGGATAGAATGCAGATTACGTAGGACATATTTCAATTTGCGGAAAGCCTGAAAATGCATTGAGAAATTCAAGATGTATTACAGTATTATATTTACCAACAGATTTGAGGATAATTGCCAAAAATAAAACTAAACTATAGATAATTCTCATTTATTTTTATGTATATAAAAAATTATTGATGGTGTAATCAAGAATGTGATTCACAGTGTTGTTAATTATTATTTTGATAAATTATTAGAGAATATCATGTATGTACTGTAGTCGATATCTCGTACATTAGGCAGGCCTCGGCCTTGTCTCTATGTAAAAAACCAAAGTTTAATACCTCAATCATGATTTGAAAAAAATTAAGCAATTTCTTCGGATCGCCATCAGATGGAAATTTGAATCGAAATAGAAAATTTTAAAAACTATATACAAATATTCTGCTACAATGGCAGTTATCCCCCGACTCTTTAGGCTCATTTTACAGTCTTTTGTCTCGTCATCCCCACTATAGCTTTTGCAATTCATTTGACATTATATCTTCTGTCATGTATCTCTTCTTCTTGAGAATAATATTGGTAACATTTTCTTGTATTACTCACCTGATTTCGGGCAATTTACTTGTGAGAGATCCTATTATATTTTTTTTTCTTAAACATTTAAGATATGAGATAATGCTCTTATCTTCTTGTTATCTTTGTCGTTATGGCTACTTTTGAGATTTTATTGTACATTTTAGATCATCTTACCTTGGCGATATAGTTTATCTTTCCTTTTTAAATATCGCGAGTTTTAAGTCAAGATTTGCCCTTTTGATCAGAGCTGGGGAGGTTTCCTAGTTTTTTTTTCGTTAGCCTGAAAAGCTTAACGTTCAGTGAGGTTCCCTTTTCCGTTTGGAATATAGATATATCTTTATCGGTTCTAACTTGCTTTGAATAAACTGGTCTCCCTTGGTCCCATGCAAGGATTGGCGCCCAAACATTATCTTAAAAATACCTGTTATATTTATCGTTCATTATTTTAATCTAATTTCTCTAATTAGGGTGCCCGGAACGCTAATCAGAGACCGTAAAATTAAAAAAAAAAATTATTTGAAAAATTAGCGTTACAGAACATCAGAAAAAAAGAAAAATGAGCACACAAGAAAGAAAAGAAAAACAATAGGAGCTCAGAAAAAAGGAACGCATTAAAAAAGAAGTGCTAGGAAATAAGAAAGGCAGAAGCATAGGGAAAGAGAAAAACAGGAAAAGAGCAACCCAGGAAGCAAGAAATGTACGATCTATAGGAAAACGGAACACAGTTATACAGAAAAAAGGAACGCAGAAGTTCAGAAGAAGTAAAGAAAAGATAAAAGAAAATTAGGAAATAGGAAAAAAGGAACGCAGAAACGCAGGAAAGAATAAACATATGAG
>JAWWLR010000128.1:24666226-24682554 GCA_035041075.1 Acraspis erinacei | reverse complement strand
AAATTCAATTCGTTACAATGGCTTTTAAAGATTGCAATCTTTTTTGTTCAATTTTTAAATAATTAAAAATTAAGTTAATAAAATTTTAACCAAACAGATGGATTTTCTACACACAAATGACAATTTTTCATCGAAATTTATAGAATTTATCGAAAATTTTCCTTTTTTTATATTTTAATCTTTTTTGTTGAAATTGTTATTTGTTTGGTTGAAAATTGCACTATTTTTTGGTAAGTTGGTGTTAGTTAAAACTCATATTTTTTATAGGAAAATAATCTCATTAACTGAAACCTCATCTTTTTAGGAAAAAATTTATTTATTTAACAGAAAATCTATCTTTTATCAATGGTCATTTGTGTGATGAAAATTCAACCATTTGGTTAAAATTTTATTTTTCTAACTGAAAACTGATTATAACTTTTGATTGACAATTTATCATTTTTAGTTGAAAATTTATTCATTTTGTTGAAAATAAATGTTTTTGGTAATTAATTTATATTTTGGGTTAAAAATTCAACTATTAGGATTAAAATTCATTGTTTTTTTTTAAATAATCAGTTTAGTTAAACTTTTATTTCTTTTGTTCAACATTTTTATTTTTTTGAAAATTATTCTCATTTTTGGTTGAAAATTAATTTTTTAACTCAAATTTCAGTTGAAAATTCAACCTTTTACTAAGCGGTATTTTTCAGTTGAAAAATCAACTTTTTAAAAAATGGTCTTTTTCAGTTGAAAATGAAACTATAGTTTTGCCACGACTTACGTTAAATCAATTCTTATCATTAAAACAATTGAAAGAATCAGAATTAATTATATTCTGCGCAATTGAACCTAATAAATTTCTATCATTTTAAATCATTCTAATCATACGATTAACACTTAATGAATTAATAAAATTTTATTTTTTTGACACGAGTTAAGTTAAATCAATTCTTATCATTTTTCAATTATTTTAATTGTTTTATTGAAAAAAATTGAAGGAATCAGAAATAATTATATTTTGAGCAATTGAAATCGACTTCTATAGTTTTAAATAATTTCAATTCTACGATTAAGACTTCATAAATTAATGAAATTAAATCTTTTTGTCATGAGTTACACTAAATCAATTCTTATCATTTTTCAATCATTTTCAATTGAAGGAATCGGAATTAATTATATTTTGCGCAAATGAATCCAATCGACTTCTATAGTTTTTCATCATTATAATTATATTATTAAAGCTTAATAAATTAATGGGATTTAATGTCTTGCCTACAAGTTAAATTGAACCAATTCATATCATTTTTTAATAAATTTAATTGCTTCATTTTAAACAATTGAAGGAATCAGAAATAATTATATTTTGCGCAATTGAACCCAATCGACTTCTATAGTCTTAAATCATTTTAATTCTACGATTAAAGCTTAATAAATAAATAATTATTTTTCCACGGGCTACATTAAATAATTTCTAAAAATTTTTTAATTATTTTAATTGCCTAATTGATAACAATTGAAAGAATCAGAAATAACTATATTTTGCGCCATTGAACCCAGTCGACTTCTATAGTTTTAAATAATTTCAATTCTAAGATTAAGACTTAATAAATTAATGAAATTTAATTTTTCTGCCATGAATTACTTTAAATCAATTCTTGTCATTAAAACAATTGAAAAAATCAGAATTAATTATACTTTGCGCAATTGAACCCAATCAATTTCTATAGTTTTAAATCATTTTAAACATACCATTAAATAACCATAAAATTTCGTTTTTTTGACACGAGTTACGTTAAGTCATTTCTTATCATTTTTTCAATTATTTGAATTGCTTTATCGAAAACAATTGAAGGAATCAGAAGTAATTATATTTGGCGCAATTGTACCCAATCGACTTCTATAGTTTTAAATAATTTCAATTCTAAGATTAAGACTTCATAAATGAATCAAATTAAATCTTTTTGCCATTTGTTACACTAAATCAATTCTTATCATTTTTCAATAATTTTCAATTGAAGGAATCAGAATTAATTATATTTTGCGCAACTGAATCCAATCCACTTCTATAGTTTTTAATAATTATAATTATATTATTAAAGTTTAATAAATTAATGGGATTTAATTTCTTGGCTACAAGTTATATTGAACCAATTCCTATCACTTTTTAATAAATTTAATTGCTTTATTTTAAACAATTGAAGCAATAATAAATGATTATATGTTGCGCAATTAAATCCAATCAACTTCTATAGTTTTAAATCATTTTAATTCTAGGATTAAAACTTAATAAATTTATTTTGATTTCATTTTTTGCGACGAGTTACGTTAAATCAATTCTTATCATTAAAACAATTGAAAGAATCAGAATTAATTATATTGTGCGCAATTGAACCCAATCAATTTCTATCGTTTTAAATCATTTTAATTCTATGATTAAGGCTTGATAAATTAATGAAATATTTTTTGCCACGAGTGACATTAAATCATTTCTTATCATTTTTCAATTATTTTCATTGCTTTATTGAAAAAAATTGAAGGAGTCAGAAGTACATATATTTGGCGCAATTGGCCCAAATAGATTTCTATGGGTTTGAATAGGTTTCATTATACGGTTAAAACTTAATAAATTAATTAAATCAAATTTTTTTGACTCAAGTTATATTGAACCAATTCTTATAATTTTTCTATCATTTTAATTGCTTGATTGAAAACAATTGAAGGGGCCAGAAATAATTATATTTTGCGCAACTGAATCCAATCGACTTCTATAATTTTAAATCATTTTGATTCTACAATTAAGGCTTAATAAACAGATGAAATTTTTTTTTGCCACGAGTGACAATAAATAATTTATTTTCATTTTTCAATTGTTTTATTTGCTTTATTGAAAACAAATGAAGGAATCAGAAGTATTTATATTTGGCGCAATTAGCCCTAATAGATTTCTAAGGTTTTGAATAGGTTTAATTATCCGATTAAAACTTAATAAATTAATTAAATCAAATTTTTTTAATTGAGTTAAATGAACCCAATTCTTATCATTTTTCAATAATTTTCACTGCTTGATTGAAAACAATTGAAGGGGCCAGAAATAATTATGTTTTGCGCAACTGAATCCAATCAACTTCTATAGTTTTAGTAATTATAATTATAGTATTAAAGCTTAATACATTAAGGTAACTTAATTTCTTGGCTACGATTTAAATTGAACAAATTCTTATCATTTTTCAATAATTGTAATTGCTTTATTGAAAAAATTGAAGGAATCAGAAATAATTATATTTTGCGCAATTGAAATCGACTTCTATAGTTTTAAATAATTTTAATTCTACGATTAAGACTGAATAAAATAATGAAATTTAATTTGTTGCTCCGAGTTACGTTAAATCAATTCTTATCATTTTTCAATAATTTTAATTGCTTTATTAAAAACAATTGAAGGAATCAGAATTAATTATATTTGGCGCAATTGACCCTAATAGATGTCTATGGTTTTAAATAAGTTTAATTATACGATTAAAACTTAATAAATTAATGATTTCAAATTTTTTCGACTCGAGTTAAATTGATTCAATTCGTATCATTTTTCTATCATTTTAATTGCTTGATTGAAAACAATAGAAGGGGCCAGAACTAATAATATTTTGCGCAATTAAACCCAACCGATTTTCATCGTTCTAAATATTTTATTTTATATTTATTATATTTTATTATTATATAGTTTTAAATTAAACAAGATTCGGTCAATTTATAATAATTCAATGATTGAACAGGAATCGATTGAAGATTATTAGAGATCTTGTAATTACTAATTTATTAAAAACAATTGTCGAGTAATTTCAATGACAAATTTTAATCACACTTATTTCCAATAAATTTAATATAGCACAAAAGTGTAAATATAATTAATTATTATTTAAATTTATTAAATAATACAGCTTTTTTATTTAAACTTCTTTAATATTATATGAATTGATTCGATATTCGAGAGCAGTTTTATTCAATATTATTCAAGGTTATTAAGTTTAATTAAATGTTTTATAATTATTTTTAATTGATTTCAATAATAAATATCCTTAATCATTTTTTATTGAAAAAATGGTGATTAAAATCTTTAATTAGAAATTAATGACCCATCCACTATTATTTTTAATCTATTTTAATCGTCTATTTTTAAAACACCTTAAGAAATTTGAACTATGAATTTAGTAATTTTCCGAGTGACTGCAGCCAGGCTTACATTACGGTCAGAGTGTTGCATTTTACAGGCGCATCTAATCACATTTTCAAATACAATAAAAAAACAAAAATAAGAATATTTTCCCGAAAAATCTCGATGTCGAGGCCCCTTTCATTGCTTTTAGATTATGTGATAAAAATATTAGATTAGAAAATTCACCCCTGTAGCCGTATTATGGATTTGGCGCGAAGCCGAGTCGTTTGAAGCACCTTAAGGCTTTATCTATTCAATGGAATATAGCATAATGGAAATTATCCAAAGCTGGATGAGGGACATAATAATTTAGAGGATCAAATTTGACGATAAATATTGATCCTCATCAGGGTATATTCTCACCATGTACTCATGGCTAAATTACCCATTATTATATAACGTCGATGGGGTGATACGGATGAGTTGATGACAGCTAAGCTGAGTAGAAGTTTAATTGATTATTATCCACAATAACGAAGATTGACATTTCAAAATTCAATTTCATAAGTTTATTGAAAATTATTCTGTGGATTTTGCAACAATCTGTGTGTGATAAATTTTGGAAATTTTGATCTATTTAAAATAAGATTCCAATTAATAATGATGTATTTATTCTTTTCTGAAAAAATAAAATTTTACTCACATGAATTTTTATTCAAATGCAGTTACCAATTTCAAATTAAATTAAAATTACATTAAATATTTTCGTAATTTTAAATTTCTTATTAAATAAAGAAATAAGTTTAGTTTTTTAAAATTAACATTTCCAATAACTATTTTTCTTCAAAGTTTTTTATTACTTCAATTCCAGTTTGAATTAGATTTTAGGCAATTTGTATATCATTTAAACAAGTATAAACAGCATGTTTTATTTTACTGAATTTTCCAAAATCTTAGGTAATTTGTGTCAGTTTGGAAGAGATTAAAAATATTTTATAAATTTTTGCAATTTTCAATATATAAAGTGTTTTTAATTTCTTTACAACTTTTCAAATTCCGAAAATTTTAGAAATCGTTTGAAATATTTCTTCCAATGAATTAAATTATTTTCGAATATTTTTGAAACTTCCAAATATCTTTTGAAAGAATTTACAGTGTTCCTAAAAATTTTATAATTCCTGCACAATTGAAATTTAAGTTGACCAGACTAAAATTTTAATTTCAAAATTTTAATTTATCAGATTCTTTTTTTGAGAATTTTGGCAGAAAACTGAAAAATCCCTAAAAATAAAATTCCCGAATTTCAACCATGATTTTTGGTTATAATTCTTATTTATTTAAACAGCAACAATATAATATTTTAATAAGAAATATATTATTTTTAATGTTTCGAAAATTATTGTTTAAATTTAAAATATCAATAACTTAAAACATTATATAATATTATAAACTAAATAAAATAAATATATTATAAACTGTCTTAAACTTTATTCCTATTCTTCGGAAGTTTTATTATTCAAAAATATTACAGTGTTGGTAATTTTATTTTTTAGGGGTTTTCAGCCTTCCCAATTTTAGGTATCTTTTAAAATATTTTCAAATATTTCCTTAAAATTAAATTGTCAAATATTTTCCTAAAAGTATTTTTTTGGACTAGCGAATAATTAAAAATGTTCTCAGGAATTTAAAAAAAAATTTCGAAATCTTTTTTTTTAATTTCCAAATATCTTCGAGAATATTTCAGATTAATGCTCATTTTTTCCCCTTAAACATTAGAAATATTGCCTTAAAATCTCCTGAAATATTTTTCGAACATTTTCAGAAAGTTTGGAATTTTCTCTTAAAATTTATTTATCAAATTAAAAATAATATTTTTTAATTTTCTTAAGAAGTTTTAAAACAATATTTTTTTTCTGAAAACTTAAAAATTCTTCAAAAGCTTCCGTATTATATTTCAAAGCCTCCAACAATCTACAGTCATTTTTTTAATTATTTTTAATCTTTTCAAATTCTTAAATATTTTTTAATCTTTTAAAAAGTCGGAAAACCTTTGAAGCTTAAATTAATTTATTCTAAAAATCTTGTCTTATTTTTTCAATATTTTTCAAGAATCTTAATAAAATTCGTATATTTTCTTGAAACAATAAAAAATCTTTAAAAATAATTTCCAAATCTTTAAAAATCTCAATAATGTTCAAAACAATTTTTAATAATTTTAAGTTTTTCATTATTTGTTATTCCTTTCCGAACATTAAAATCTTATAAATATCTTTATAAATGATTCAAAATTTTTCCTAAAATCGTGGAAAAATTTAAATTATTTTCGAATCTTTTTCAAACCTCTTAAAGTTCTAAATATCCACTGAACTAATTTGCAGTTTCCTAATATTTTTACTCAATAAAAAATTGAAAATGTTGCCTTGAAATCTACTATATTGTTTTTTGATAATTTTGGGAGCCTTAAAATCTTTTTAAGGATTCTCTTTAAATTAAATTAAAAACATTTATTATCTTGAAACATTGCACCTTTAAAAGCTTTAAAATTTTATTTTGAACTCCTCAAAAATCTACGTTATGTTTCAAATTTTTTTGAAATCTTTTCATTTTTCACCGTATTTTGAATTTTTTATCGAAACTTCTGAATAACCTAAAATTATTCGAACTTTCCCTAAAAAATTTATTTTCAATCCTGAAAGATTAGAAATATTGCTTTAAAATCTTCCAAATATTCTTTGAAAATTTTTGAATTCTTTTTAAGTATCCTCTTTGTATTATTTTTTAAGCACAAAAATTCATTAAAAAATTTTCTATGGATTTAAGGAAATTATTTTTTTCTATGGGAATTTTCAAAATTTGTGAGAATCTTTATTATTTTATCCGGAAATCTTCAATAATTTACATTATGCTTTAAATTTTGAGATATTTTCAAGTTTTTAATTATTTTTTTATTTTGTCAAAACTTCAAAACATCTCCTAAACATGCTTGAATTTCTTCTTCAATGTTGTAATGTATCAAAATTAAAAAATTTGCTTTATAATCTTCCAAATTCTCTTAAAACAAATTTTTTAAATAAAAAATAGTTTAAAATTTTTTAGGATTTAGAAAACTTTTTCATTTTCTTGAAACTTTAAAAGTCTCTAAAATGCTTTAAAATTTTATTTTGAGGTCTTCAAAAATCTACAGTGTTTTAAGTTTTTTGAAATCTTTTCAAATCATTTCAAACTTTCAATTATTTGTTCAACTTTTTCTTTGTACAAATATGTAAAAAAATTTGTAAATTTGTAAAAAAAATTTTAATTTTTCTCAAATTCTGAAATTTGTTTTAAAATATCCTCAAAATCTTCCAGATTCATCTTGGGGGATTTTTTTTAATTTTTGAAATTTTTTGAAATCTTTTAAATATTCTCTTAAAATTAATTTCCCACAAGAGAAAACTATTTTAAATTTTCCCAGGAATCTAAATATCGTTTAAATGGATTTCGAACTTCTCATTAAATATTTTTTTTGAAATACTGAAAAATTAAAAAAAAACGGTTTCAGAATTTATCCGATTCCTACTTTACCAACATTTTTTTCAAACCAGTTCCACACGAAATAAAATTTTGAGCTGAAAGTTTGGAAAATTAAAAAAAGGTTCTAAGAATGTTTATGTACTAAGAAATTTTTACAACTAAAAAAAAAATTGAAAAATTTTTTTGTATCTGAAATTTATTAGAACATAAACTTTCCTTAGTCCCTTTTCTTTCGTTTAGAAACTTCCATGGTAATATCGCATTTCGTGTAGAATTGGTATGGTAACAAAAATGTCGGTAACGTAGGAATCGGGTCCTATATAGGTCACATCTCCAGATTGCTTCCTTACCGGCACTTTTTCCCATAAAGGAATTATTTTTGGAAATAATTGTACAATTATAAAAATTTTAGATTATATGAATGTTCTTCTGTTCCTCTTATTTATATATCCAAATTTTCAACGCAATATCTCATTTAATGTAGAGAGAAGGCTGAAGTAAGAATATCGGTAATGAAGCAATCTTTCGAATTCTTTTTCGACAATTCTCAAAAGAAATTTTATATAATTTGAAATCTTTTAAAATGCGCTCTTAAAATTAAACTTTCAAGATCAAAAATAAAAAATCTGAATTTTAATCTTAGATACCAAAATTTATTTTCCTAAAAACTCTTAAAATTCTCGCAAGAAACTTATTTTTCTCGAAATCTTAAAAAACTCTACATTTTATTTTCATTTTTTTAATCTTCTGAAAGTTTAAATTATTTTTTAATCTTTTCAAAACTTATAACTTCTAAGACTTCTTAAATTTGAAGATTTAAAATTCCTCAATTGGAAATCTTCATTTACCAAAGTCGAGATCCTGTAAATACAATAATAGAAAAAAAGGAAAGTTTGCGTTTTCAATAAAAATTAAATTTTTTAATAAATTTGAAGTCATCTTCAGAGCAAGGGTTTGGTAGATATTTCTTAGAGTCTACGGTAGAGGCTGCTTGGAACAAGTCTGGAAGGATTTCTTTTGAATCCTTTCATTCTCTAGCAACCACAGATGGCGCCACTTGTTCCAAATCCATATTTTAATTTTATATGGTCCTGATTTTGAAATTATCTTATTTTTAGTGATGAGAAATAAGGTTACTCTAATTATTTATTGTAAATAAGTACTTTCTTGTAACAATACTGGCAACAAAGTTAATTTTCTAGAAAAGAAGTGGATTTTTACCCAGGTAGAGTTTTTTTCAGTAACGATAACTATAAATTGCATGAAAGATTATTTAACTACTTAGAGCAAAGATATTATTCATATTTTTTTATTTAATTTAAATAAAGTAAGGTTTTTTTTACTATGGTCAAAAATAAATATTTTTCATAATTTATTTTTGATTTTCATTATTTTCAAATTGTCAACAAAATTTCTGTATAGATCTGCTGGGATCCGAACCCAAAAATTTGAAGAGATTAACAAAAATTCAAGATATTTACGGAACGACTGAAAAACCCTGAAAAATAAAATTCTTGACACTGTAAAATTCTCGAATTCGAAAATTCAAAAATAACAAAATTCGCGAATAATAAAATTGACGAAAAAGAAAATTACAGAATTGTAAAATTCCCGAATATTAAAATTCGCCAATAATAAAATTGCCCAAAATTAAAAATACCAAATTGAAAAAATCCCGAATAGCTTCATCCAGAAATATTTTATGAAAAATTACTGTTATTTAAATTCAAAGAATAATTTTAGAAATTTTATACATTACAAATAATTTTTTTAAATTTAATTATTGTATTTGTAATTAATAAAGCATATTTATAAAAAAAAGTTAATTGTTTAAAGTCGGATATTTTTCAATTTGGGAATTTTCAAATTCGGATATTTTATGATTTGACAATTTTCTGTCGGGCATTTTATTATTCGGGAATTTTCCAATTCAGTAATATTATTAACTGGCAGGAATTCTATTATTTGGGAATTTTCTAATTCGGAAATATTATAAACTTTCGGGCATCGGATCATTCGCGAATTTTCCAATTCTGGAATTTTATTATTCGGAAATTTTCCAATTCGGTATTTTTATTTTTCGGCGATTTTATTATTCGGGAATTTTCCAATTTGGGAATTTTATACTGCCGGGAATATTATTTTTCGCGATTTTGCAGTCGTCCCGAAAAATTATTAATTTCCGGGAATTTTATTATTCCGAAATTTTTTAATTCGCTGTCGTAAATTTTATTATTCGCGTATTTTGTAATTCGAGAATTTTATTATTTGGGATTTTTATTATTCGAGAATTTTAATATTCGGGAATTTTCAAATTCTGTATTTTTATTTTTCGGCAATTTTATTATTCAAGAATTTTATTATCCGGGAATTTTCCATATTCGGTAATTTTATTTCGGAAAATTTATATCCAGAATTTTACTTTTTGGGATTTTTCAGTCGTCCTGTATTTACTAGAATTTTTTTGGGATTTCTGAAGATTTTATGGGATTTTTAGAGAATTTTTAGGAAATAAATTCTATTTTGTTTTAAGAGATTTAAACGGAATTAAATTTGATCAAGGGAGATGAATAATTAAAAAAAAATTTCAAAGAATTAAAAATATATTTTGATTTTAAAGCATTTTTCTATAAATAAATTCTAGAGAATGAAATTTCAAGAGATTTCTAGAAATTTGAAAAATTTCAAGTGATTTTAAGTTATTTTCTGGAATTGCAATAGATATAGGGGTTTTGTTGAATACCGAAGAATTTTAAGAAATTTTAAAGATTTCAAGGTATTTGAATATTTTACTTATTTCCATTTAATTTAATATATTTGTATTTACTTTAGGAGGTTAAAATATTGTAACTAATTTCTTGGAGAACTTTAGGGAATTTTAATTTAATTAATTAAAATATTTTTCGTAATTTTAAAGAATTTTAAAAGATTTAAAAAAATTATACAAGATCTCAAAGAGTTTCAAAAAATTTTTAAAAATTCAAGCAGTTTCTAAGAATTTTGTAAGATTTCAAAATTATATATTTTATTTTGTAAGAATTTTACATTATTTTTAATTATTTCCACTTATTTTAATAGATTTTAATAATTTATAATTATATAAATATAAATGATATTATAATTATGTTTGGAAAATTTCAAATGATTGAGAAATATTGAAAGGATTTATAAAAATCTTTAGAGAATCAATTTAACTTATACAATTTTCAATATTTATTTAGGAGTTTTAAAGATTAGTACATATCTAAAGTTATTTTAAACTTTTACATTATTTTTTGTAATATAATGGCATTTCTGCATTAATAAAAAGCATTTTTAGGGAAGACAAATTTTTTTTACGAAAAATAACACTATCTGATGATTTTTTATCAAATTTGTTTATAACAATTTAATAGATCAATAAGAAAATGAGTTGCATTTTTGTACTAAAATTACCTAACGGATTCAATTTTCAAAATTATATAAAAGATAATTTTTTAACGAAATTATTAAATTTCTTTTAAAACGTCATCTTTTATATAATTTTGAAAATTGAAGCAGATAAATCTTTTAATTGGAAAGACGAATTTAATTAAAAGTCAAATTTTCCAGCAAATAATAAATTTTATAACTAAAAATATAATGCTCAGAGTTATCAGGATTACAAAAAATCAATTAAAAAAAAACATTATTTTAAAAATTCCCTAATTATGCCCCGAATAGAAACATTTAAGATGAAAATAAAAAAATTTAATTTATTCTGATTAGCAGCGATTAAAGTATCAACAATTTCTAAATAAAAAATATTACTTTTTTCATATCCGCATTGAAAACTTTGTAAATAAACAAATGAAAAAGAAAAAAGACAAAAGTCAAAACTGATTTTTTAAATAAATTTAATTTTCAATTAAGTAACTAATTTTCAGGGCAAAAAAATAAAAAATAAATTTTTATTTCTAAAAAAGATTTGATGGATCTTTATTCAAGAAAATAAACTTTGAACCAAATAGTTGAATTTTCAACTAAAAATGGTTAAATTTTAAACAAAGGAAAGTTGAATAATAAACCTTAGAAACTGATTTTCAAAAAAAAAAATGTTGAACAAAAAAGTAAAATTTGCAACTGAACAGATCAATTTTTAACTAAAATGATAATTCACTTTAAAAAAAGAATTAATTTTTCAAAAAGCACTTCAACTTTTAACCAGGAAGTTTAATTTTTGTAAATCATTTTTTTGCCAAAATAATTTATTAAAATCTATAAAAAGGAATCTATTAAAAAGGAGGAATTTTCATGAAATTACATAAAATTTAAAATAAAAATTTGAATGTTCAATTATGAATGGTTAATTACGAGTGAAACCGATTAATTTTTAACTTAAATGATGAGTCATTAACCAAAATAATAATCTTTTATCAATCCAGTTCCACTTTCAAACTGTTCTAGTTGAATTAAAAAAAATAATTTTCTGCCAAAAAGATTCATTTTATACCCAAAAAAATAACTTTCAACGTAAAAAAAAAATCATAAACCAAATAGTTGAATTTATAAGTTAAAAAAGCTATTTTGAACCAAAAATGAAATAGTTGAATTTTAAAATTACAAAATTAATTTTTAAACATAAAAAACCAAATTAAATATTTGTAAATCAAATGTTTATCGAATAGACGCAAAATTTTTTAATAAAAAAATAGTTCTAAACAAAAATTGTAATAGTTGATATTTGAATTAAATGAATATGTTGATTTTCAATCAGAAACAGTTCATACACCAACAAAATATCTTCATTTAAAATAAAAAAACATTTGATTTAAAAAAAAAGATGAATTTTTAGGGAAAAAAATTATTTATTTACCTACAAAGACGAATTTTCAACAAAATACATTAAATAATTAACAAATAGTTGAATTTTCAACTGCAAAATATTAATTTTACACTGAAAATTATAAACATTTAAACAACAAACGAAGGAGATAAATATTTAGTTTACAAAAAAGTAATTGAATCTTCAGCCGCAGAAATAAGTTTTTATTTAATATGATGAATTAAAACAAAGAACTGAATTTTTAACCAATTATATAGTTCAACTTTTAACGAAATAATTTAATTTTCAATACAAAATACGATACAAAAATTTTTAAGTAAAAACAAACAAACAAATAATTTTGAATAAAATAATTCAGTTTTTGACCAAACAGAAATATTTTCAACTAAAACAAAAATTCCTTACCCAAAATAATTAATTTTTCATTAGTTCAACTTTGAACTGAGCAGTTGAATTATTATCTAAGAAAGAATAATTTTAATAAAAAAATGAAATAGTTTAATTTTCAGTTAGCCATATTAATTTCTAAAAAAAATTTAACAAAATAGTTCATCTTTCCACCAACAAAATTAATTTTGAATAAAAAATAAAAAATCTTTATCCAAAATAATGTGAACAAATTAGTTCAATTTTAAACTTCGGAGTTGAATTTTAATCTAAATAAAATTAATTTTCAACCTAGTAGATGAATTTTCGATTAAAATAATATATAATTACAGAAAAAATTATTTTTAAAGAATTATTTTATGTTTAAACAAGTAGTTGCTTTTGTATCTAAACAAAACAATTTTTAATAGAAAATTCAATTCTTCAATTTTCAATGAACAAAATTAATTTAAAACAAAAAATTTTGAACAAAAAAAATGGTTAGATTTTTAACCAAAGAGAGGAATTATCAACCAGAAGTAATAAATAATTACCAAACAAATTAATTTTTAACAAATTATTTTAACTTTGCACCAAGTATTTGAATTTTTCTTTAAAAAATATCAATTTTTACCAAAAAATGGAATTGTGTAATTTTCAATTAAGAGAATTAATTTTTTTTCAATGAAAATAAAAAAATCTTTACCAAAGTAATTCTTTTTACTAATTAGCTCAACTTTTAACCAAGTTGTTGAACTACCGAATAGTTGCAATTTTGTTTACAAAATATCAATTTTCGACAAAAATGGAATAGTTCAATTTTCAAGTAACAAAATTAATTTTTAACAACAAAAAACGAATTTTTAACAAAATATTTCAATTTTAAACCAAGCAGATGAATTTTCAACTAGAATAATAAATACGCCATTGCAGAAAAAAATTAATTTTTATAAATTATTTCCAGTTAGAACCAGGTAGTTGAACTTTTGTGTAAAAATATCAATTTTCAACAAAAAATATATTAGTTTAATTTTAAATTAATAAAATTAATTTTTTTAAATAAAAAACGAATTTTGAACCAAATATTCTAATTTTTAACCAAACAGATGATCAATTTTCAAGTAACAAAATTAATTTTTAAGAAAAGAAAAGGAATTTTGAAGAAAATATTTCCATTTGCAAAGAAACAGATGAATTTCCAACTATAATTATGCATTATTACGAAAAAAATCAATTTTTAAAATTAGTTCGAGGTAGAACCAAGGAGTTGAACTTTTGTCTAAAAAAATATAAATTTTCAGCAAAAAATGAAATAGTTCAATTTTCAATTATAAAAATTAATTTTTAACAACAAAAAACAATTTTGAACAAAATATTTTAATTTTTAACCAAACAGATGATCAATTTTCAATTTCAAAAATTATTTTTTAACACCAAAAAACAAATTTAGAACAAAATATTTCAATTTTCAACCAAACAGATGGATTTTTGACTAGAATTATACAACATTACGGACAAAAATTAATTTAAAAAATTAGTTCAAGTTAGAACCAAGTAGTTGAACTTTTGTCTGAAAATAACAATTTTCAACAAAAAATGGAATATTTCAATTTTCAATAAATACCATTAATTTTTTTAAAACTAATTTCTCTGAATAATGTTTCATTTTCAACTAAACAGATTAACTTTTAAATCAAATGAAAAAGCAGTTTTAAAAATAATTTTGTAGCTAATTATTTCAAGTTTGTACTGAGTGATTACATTTTTTATTTGAAACTAGTAATTCTCAAAAAAAATTTAATATTTAATATTTCAGCTTAAACATATTTTTATTATATTTAAAAAATAGGCAAACCAAGAAGGTTTATTTTTTACAAATAAAAACATTTAACCACTAATTTCCACTGGACGAATTAGAAATTTTGAGTCATCTAAATTTTAACTGATTTAATCTATAATTTTCAATTTATTAATGATTAATTTATTTTTTTATGTAAATCATTTATTAAACTGTAGGAAATTAATTCAGAATTTTAGTTCAGAAAAAATCGCACTATTTTATTATAGTAAAAAAATGAGCCTTGTCCATTGACTGAAAACCAGTCAATTTGGTTAACTGAAAACCAGTAATTCTTAATAAATTATTGATTCAGATTTATTATTGTACAAAATAAGGAAGCTAATTTTCCTTGTTTACTCAAGGGACTTATTGAAAGAAAAACAAGTTCATTCTGCTACACTGCTTCGACCCATTTCGCTGATCAATCTCTCTAGCAGTCGCCCCATGTGAAGAGCTTCACAGCGTCATCACGGCTCATACAGAATAATTCAATGAAATTTACTATATGAAAAAAATTCCAAAAATTCGTCGGCAGTTTAACTTTCCTTCGGAGACTAGTCTCCATCAATTGGAACTCTCTGACTTAAAAATTGCTTGCAAGTAATGACAGTACTTTTCTTGAGAATTCCAAACTGTTTCTCCTTATTTTCAAAAGCAAACAATTGCCCTGGAACGTCTCTATTGCGAGGCTTCACAATTCTCAGTGACTGCCGGGCACACTGCATAAAATAAATACGTTGCCTCGTAAAAGGGAAAATAAATTCTCGAAAATCGGGGCTCGCTCTCTAGTTTTTTTTTTAAATTTTATTTGAAGGGAGGGGCCCATGATTATCGAGAGAGAAAAACATCGCCGTCGGTCCAACAAAGAGGGATTGGTTGGTCTTTAAAAAGGTGGTAAAGCGTGCCTCGTGCGCAAGCATAAGGTGTTAATTTAAAACAAACCCAATTCAACGATGGCTTACAAGAAGAGGGCATTCGGTACCGTGTAATCAGTGCGGTGATTTTCTGCAATTTTTTTTTTTTTAGATCCTTCTGTTGCAACAAACCATTGACCACTTCAACCTTCGCACCTACCCTCATTATTCGCGGGCAGACACCTCTAAGAATTTTACGAGCAACTGTTGCCTGTGAGAAAAAGTCTAAACTGACCATATGCTACGAAAATTTCCGGTCAGGGTCGATATTGTGGGTAATATTTTTTGCGGATTTTTAATTGGGAGAGAGACTTTTCATGTGAGCTTTTGGGGTTTTTGGTTACCTTATCTCAAAATTTAATAAT
Source organism: Acraspis erinacei (assembly GCA_035041075.1). NCBI lineage: Eukaryota > Metazoa > Arthropoda > Insecta > Hymenoptera > Cynipidae > Acraspis > Acraspis erinacei. The sequence goes on along the minus strand of JAWWLR010000128.1, from coordinate 24,666,617 downwards.
TTTTTGGAATAGTTTATAAAATTGAAGAGATATAGACACTGAAAAATTCCTGAAAATAAATCAAGAATTTAAGTTAAATTAAGAAATTAAATTTAAATTAAAAAATTAAATTGAGAAATTAAAAAGAAAGAAAATAAGAAAAAAAGAAAATAAAAAATCAAAGTTAAATTAAGAAATTAAGTTAATTTAATTTTTTAATTTTTTTTAATTTAACTTATTTAATTTGACCAAATTTGGACAACCACCACAACATGTCTCCATTGCAATCTGAAAAAACGCCTTCCCTTTCCTCTTCTAAAAGAAAAATAGAAAATAAGAAATAATTCTTCATTTAGACAAAAATAAAAAAGAGGAAAGAAAAATGAGAAGGCAACCAACCAAATCCCCTTCC
>JAWWLR010000128.1:24622177-24648897 GCA_035041075.1 Acraspis erinacei | reverse complement strand
TATCATGATGCTTATGGTTTAGGGCCCTATCCCTCAATATTAGTGATTTGCGCATTATTAAACACAACTTAAGGGTTGAATCTTATTACTAGAAACTTTATTTTTGGGTTTTATATTTTGAGTGTGATAGTTTTGGGACTTGTTTCGTGATGCTCATTTTTGGGTCTTACTGTTTTGTTGGTACTTACAGGTAAAATATTTTTTCCTTACAAATTACTTTTGGGCCTTACATTTTAAGTCTGGATTTTTTTTTGCATATTATGGCGTTATTTCTCATATACTTTGGACTCACAATTTTGATTGCTACGGGCTGGGCTTTAGGGTTTGGAACTTTGTGGTTTTGGCTCTAATTGTTTGGTATTACTGTTTTAGACTAATAATTTTGGGTCTTAGATCATGATGCTTATGATTTAGAGCCTTATGACTCAACACTTGTGATCTGAACATTACGATCTAAAAATTGGACAAATATTTATAAATATTTATGCGTGTTGGATCTTATTATTTGAAACGTTATTTTTTGGTTTTATATTTTGAGTCTGATGTTTTTGGGACTTACGATTGTAGGCTATATATTTTTTTGGCCCTAATATTTTAGGTATCCCAAACTGGGACTTAGGGTTTAGATTTTTGTGTTCTGACGCTCATTTTGTTGTGTTACTGTTTGTTGGAACTTTGTTGTTTGGCACAATACTTTTGGGCCTTATAATTTGAGTCTACTTTTTTTGCCACTCATGGAGTTATTTCTGGTATTTGGGACATTGTTTCGTGACGCTCATTTTTCGGTCTGACTATTTTCTTAGGACTTAAAAGTTGAATATTATTTCGTGGGGTATTATTTTTGGGCCTTATATCTTAATCCTGGCCTGTTTTGCAACTTATAGAGCTACTTTTCATATTCTTTGGATTCATAATTTTGATACCTATGGGCCTCATGGCTTAATACTTGCAGTTTAGGAAAAACTTGCAATTTCCAGTTCAGATAATATTCTTCAAAGGAATTATTTTTAGGCCTTATATTTTGAGTCTCCGATTTTTGACTCCTATATTTTTGGGCCTTACCCTATTCGACTATAGCTAATTTTTCCATACAATTGAAAGACCCTGGAATGCTCAATCTTATAAAAAATGGACTTCCCTGGATTTGATCTATTTTGCAATTAAAGCGGAAGCTAAAGATGATTTGGGGAGAGGGGGTGAAGATAGATTTGGGCGTCAAATCTGGGAGCGCCCTGGTGGCCATATTTTAGGCGCGTGGGCGTGAAACGGATAATTTTCGAAGGAGCGAGAAAGCGATACACTCGATCGTATATCAGGACCGCGTAGCTGCGCCCCTACAAATTATCGGAAACAAGAGCCAAACTAATGGCCCGTTCGGGTAGCCATCTGGCTCCTGCGGGTCTGATTCATGCCGATTCGATCGCTCTTTTCACGCGGTAAACACCATAGAAATTAGGGCCTCGTTTAGAGGAATATTACCTAATGCGGATATCGCCTCAAGAAATTCCGACCCGGCACGACTGAATTTTAAAACGTCGCAGGTTTGGGAAAAAAAATTTTTTTTGTTCAAAATAATGTGCAGCCCAGAAATATTGACGGATTTGAACCAAAAAAAAAATGTGAAAAAAGCTTATTAGATTTCTAAGAGAGTTTTTGAGTCTGATTTTTAAATTGGGTTTTCAATTTTTTTACAAATAAAGAAATAAGACGAAAAAAATGCCATTTTTCTATTTAAATTTCCCGGTGCTCGTCAATAACAGAAAATTGTTTTAATCGCTTAAGTTGCATAGAGTAACATTAGTTAAAGGTGTACCAATATTATACAATAAACAAAAAAAATGTTGTAAACAAATTATTTGTTGAAAAAATATTTTCTACGATTTTCCATGATTATACGTTTTTTCGAGTTATATTGCAAGAAATTTGAATGAAAACAATATTATATTTTAAAAAATTTTCTCCTAAGTTTGTTATTGTTTATATTATAAACAAATTTCATAAACAAATGCAGTAATCAGGCATTTTTCGACAGGAAAATTCGTTTTTTTCTATGTTAATTTTGTCTAATTAGGAACTTTATGACAATCTTAGCAAAATTCGTAATTTGTTGATTAATATTTTGATTTTTTTAAACAAATTTAATTAGAAATGCATTATTTGGGCATTTGGCGGCAGAAAAATTCGGTGTTTTCAAAGCCACTCCTTTCAATTTGGAACTTCATGACAATTTCAGCAACATTCATAATAAGTTGATAAATTTTATGATTTCGTTTAAAAAAATTAATGAAAAAATGCATTAATCAGGAATTTGTGTGCAGAAAAATTAGTTTTTTTCGATTTCAGTTTTTTTAATTCGAAACTTCATGATGATTTCAGAAAAATTTATAATTGTCTGATAAATTTTATATTTTTTTAAAAACAAATTTAATAAAAAAATGCATTATTCGGGCACGTGTCCCTAACTAAAAAAGTTGAAACAGAAAAAATGAAATTTTCTCTCCAAAAATGCCTGGTTAATGCATTTGTTTATGAAATTTGTTTAAAAAATCAAAATTAAATGAAAATTTATACAAGAAGTTATGAATTTTTCTGAAGTTATCATGAAATTCCTAATTAAAATAGATAAAATAGAAAAAAAACTATTTTTTCTATAGACAACTGCCTGATTAATGCATTTTGTTAATTACATTTGTTTAAAGAAATTATGAAATTTGTAAAATTATTATGAATGTTTGCTCAAATTGTCATAAAGTTCCCAACTAAAAAGACTGACGTTGAAAAAACCGAATTTTTCGGAATACAAATGCCCGAATAATGCATTTGTTTATTAAATTTGATTTAAAAAACTATAAAATTGATTAAAAAATAATACATTTGGCTGAAGTTATCATGAAATCCCTAATTAAAAAAAGTTGAAATAGACAAAAAATGCAATTTTCTGTCGACTAGTGCCTGATGAATGCATTCGCTTATTAAATTTGTTTAAAAAAATCAAAATTAAATTAAAATTGATAAATAAAGTTATGAATTTTTCTGAAGTTATCATGAAATTCCTAATTAAAATATTTAAAATAGAAAAAAACGATTTTTTTCTGTAGACAACTGCCTGATTAATGCATTTTGTTAATTAAATTTATTTAAAGAAATTATAAAATCTATAAAATTATTAGGAATGTTTGCTGAAATTGTCATAAAGTTCTCAACTAAAACGACTGGCATTGAAAAAGCCGACTTTTTTTGCATTCAAATACCCGAATAATGCATTTGTTTATTAAATTTGTTTTAAAAAATCATATAATTTAACAACTCATGATGAATTTTGCAATAATTTATTATCAAGATCCCAATTAAATTACTGAGGTCGAAAAAAAGGAATTTTTCCGTCGACAGATGCCCCAATAGTGCATTAGTTTATTAAATTTGTTTAAAAATATCATAAAATTGATTAAAAAATTGTGAATTTTTCTGGAGTTATCATGAAGTTCTTAATTAAAAATGTTGAAATAGAAAAAAAATATTTTTTCTGTCGACAGATGCCCGAATAGTGAATTTTTTAATTAAATTTCTTTTAAAAAATCATAAAATTGATTAAAAAATTATGAACTTGGCTGAAATTATCATGAAATCCCTAATTAGAAAAAGTTGAAATAGAAAAAATGTAATTTTCTATCGTCAAATGCCTGATTAATGCATTTGTTTATTAAATTTGTTTAAAAAATCAGAATATTTATAAAAAAATTATGCCTTTTTCTGAAGTTATCATGAATTTCCTAATTAAAATAGTTAAAATAGAAAAAAAAAACTATTTTTTCTGTAGACAAATCCCTGATTAATGAATTTTTTTATTTAATTTATTTAAATAAGTTATAAAATTTATAAATTTATTATGAATCTTGCTGAAGTTTTCATGAAGTTCCCAACTGAAAAGACTGGCATTGAAAAAACCGATTTTTTCTGCATACCAATTTGCGAATAATGAATTTGTTTATTAATATTGTTTGAAAAAATTAATAAAAAATAATGCATTTTTATGAATTTATCATGAAATTCCCAATTGAAACAGTTAAAATAGAAAAAAAACTAATTTTTTGGTCGAGAAGTGCCTGATTACTGCATTTGTTCATTAAATTTGTTGAAAGAAATTATAAAATTTATAGACTTACTATGAATTTTGGTGATATTGTCATGAAGTTGCTAACAGAGAAGACTGGCCTTGAAAAAACCGAATTTTATCTCATAAAAATGCGCGATTAATGCATTTGTTTATTAAATTTGTTTTTAAAAAATCGTAAGATTAATAAAAAAAATATGAATTTCTCTAAAATTATCATAAAGTTCCTAATTAAAAAAAATTTATATCGAAAAAATCTATTTTCTGTCGAAAAATGCCTGATTAATGCATTTGTTTATTACATTTGTTTATAATATAAACACTTATAATTTTAAGAGCTATTTTTTATATATGAATTTATCATGAAATTCCTAATCAAAAAAGTTGAAATAGAAAAAAACGAATTTTTCTTTTGACAAATTCCTGATTAATGCAAATGTTTATTGAAGTTGTTTAAAAAATCGAAAAATTATGAATTTTGCCGAAGTTATCATGCCCTTCCTAATTCAAAAAGCTGACGTAGAAAAAAACTAATTTTCTGTAGACAAATGCCTCATTAATGCATTTGTTCAATAAATTTTTTAAAATAAATTATGAAGTTTATAAACTTCTTATGAATATTGCTGAAATTGTTATGAAGTTCCTAACTGAAAAGACTAGCATTGAAAAAACCGAATTTTTCTGCCGACAAATGCCTGAATAATGCATTTGGTTACTAAATTTGTTTTTAAAAAATGGTAAGATTAATTAACAAATTATGAATTTCTCTAAAATTATCATAAAGTTCCTGATTTAAAAAAATTGATATAAAAAAAATCCATTTTTCTATCCAAAAATGCCTGAGAACTGCATTTGTTTATAATATAAACAATTATAATCTTAAGAGATATTTTTTTTATATATGAGACTGTTTTGATTCAAATTTCCTGCAATATAACTTGAAAACATGTATAATTATGGAAAATCGTAGAAAACATTTTTTCAACAAATAATTTGTTTAGAAAAAATTTTTTGTTTATTATCTAATATTGAAAAATCTTTAACAAATCTAACTTTATACAACTTAGGCGATTTCCACAATTTTCCTGTTATTGAAGATCACCTGGAACGTCAAATAGAAAAATGGATATTTTTTTTGTTATATTTGTTTATTTATAAAAAAATTGAAACCCTAATTCAAAATTCTGACTGAAAAAATCTCTTAGAAATCTTATCAGCTTTTTAAACATTGTTTTGTCCAAATCTGTTTATAGAATATGAGAGAAATGTATGCCCAATTATGATTATTTAAAAATATATACTGCTTGGAAGCATTATTTAAACAATTTTTATAAACATATTCGCATCTTTAACATTATTCCACGAATAGGGACATTTTTTTTACAGATCAAACTAAAAATGTATCTTTAGTGACTCCTAGGTGTAAGTTTCTTAAAGTTTGTAAATAAATAATAATAATAATAAATAATTTTTTAAAAAATTTCTTTAATCAAATGCACATTTTGACCATTTTTTCAAGAATAGACTTAATTTTCCTTGCAAAATTTATTTCCAATGACTCCTTGCTATGATACTTTACCAACGGATAAGAAAAGATAATTATTTAAACAATTTTTATAAACAAATGTAGATTTCGGTCACTTTTGCAGGAATAGGCTTTTTCTTTCGTGGAGTAAGTTAGTAATGTCTTGCCAATAACTCCTTGTTTCCATGAAAAAAGAAGCCTATTCCTGAAAAAGTGACAAAAATGTACATTTGTTTATGAAAATTGTTTAAATATTTAACTTTTCATATCCGGTGGCAAAGAATCATAGAATAGTCATTATAACTACATTTTTAGTAGATTTCGCAAAGGAAATGGAGCCTATTCTTGGAAAAATGGTCAAAATGTGCATTTATTTATAAAAAATTGTTTAAAAATTAATATTTTTTTATCAATGTTAACAAAATTGCACCTAGGAAGCACTAAAAATACAGTTTTAGTGGGTTCCGCACAAAATTGGCCCTATTCGTGGAATAGTGTTAAAAATGTGAATTGCTTTATAAATATTGTTTAAATAATTACCATTTGTTGTTATTTTGAAAAAAAAATAACAGCAACGATTCATTGGCAAGACATTTTTGGTCGACTCTGCAAAAAAGTGGAGCCTATTCATTGTGACATACGAAAATTGTTTATTTATTTATAAAAATTGTTTAAATAATGCAGTCAAGAAGCAGATAGTTTTAAATAATCGTAATTCAGTATACATTTCTCCCATATTCTATATAAAAACTGTCAATTTCAAACAACTAATCATTCTGAATCACAAAAAATGGGTTTTATTTTTTCAAAAAATAAAAACTTGAGCCAGAATTCTGGAAAAACCTTCTTAGGGGCACACATTAGGTTAAAATAAAAAATCTGTGTTCCAAATAACTGGGAACTAGTAATTATTGTTAATGCAAATAGTGAAGAAAAAGCTAATTTTTTTTATCTTCGTGAAAAAATTGTCTGATCAGAATTGCCAGAGTTTATGCCCGGGGTAGTTTAAAGAAAAAAAATGAACATTTTAAGTTAATTTTTATAAACAAATTAACTTGAAAATAGTCTATACTATGGGAATTAATTTACAAAGTAAATTTTTGCATTAAAATTAATTGATTTCATCGAAGAAATAATCTTAGATAAGAAAAACTTTTCATCCGATATTTTTTATTAAATTTATAAACAAATTATATAAACAAATGCCTAGTGTGGACATTTAAAGGCAGAAAGAAATCGTTTTTTCTCCTAATTTTCCTCAGATTATATCGTCAGTTACATTTAATAATGAAAAATTATCATCTGATATTTTCTATTAATTTTATAAACAAATTGTATAAACAAATTCCCGGTGTGCACATTTAAATGAAGAAAGAAATTGATTTTTCTATTAACTTTCCTAAAATTATTTCGCCTGTGATTTTTAGTGTTAAAAATTTATCATCCGATATTTTTTATTAATTTTATAATAAAGTTATATAAACAATTGCCTAGCGTGGAGATTTAATGGCAGAAAGAAATCGTTTTTCTCCTAATTTTCCTCATATTATATCCTCAGTAATGTTTAATAATGACAAATTATAATCTGATAATTTATATTAATTTTAGAAACAAATTGTATAAACAAATTCCAAGTGTGGACATTTAAAGGGAGAAAGAAATCGATTTTTCTATTAATTTTTCTAAAATTATGTCGCCAGTGATTTTTAGTGATAAAAAATCATCATCTGATATTTTCATTAATTTTATAAACAAATTATATAAACAAATGCCTAATGTGGACATTTAAAGGCAGAAAGAAATCGTTTTTTCTCCTAATTTTCCGCAGATTATATCGCCAGTTATATTTAATAATGAAAAATTATCATCTGATACTTTATATCAATTTTATAAACAAATTGTATAAACGAACTCCCAGTGTGGACATTTAAAGGAAGAAAGAAATCGATTTTTCTATTAATTTTCCTAAAATTACGTCAGCAGTGATTTTTAGTGATAAAAAATTATCATCCAATATTTTTTACCAATTTTGTAAATAAATTGTTTAAACAAATGAACAGTGTGGACATTTAAAGGCAGAAAGAAATCGATATTTTTCTTCATTTTCCTCAAATTATGTCGCCACTGATTTTTAGTGATGGAAAATCATTATCAGATATTTTTTATTAATTTTATGAACAAATTATATAAACAAATGATCAGTGTGAACATTTAAAGGTAAACAGACAATTTTTCTAATTTTCCTCAAATTTTGTTGCCAATGATGTTTAATGATGTGAAATTATGATCCGATATTTTTTATTAATTGTATTAACAAAATTATACAACAAAAATTAAAACTTGGGCATTTAAAGGTCGAATAAAGTCCTAATTCTCTTCTAATTTTACTCAAATGATATCCTCAATGATGGTTATTCGTGATAAATTGTTATTTTTTATTAATTTTTTAAACAAATTTTTTCTTGAATACATGTAAAACAAAAGAACATTTTATTAACACATGCACATTTTTTATATAATTTATATTTTATAAACTCCGTCGGCTATTCTTATGTAATTTGTTTATATAATTCGTTTACAAAATTAATAAAAAATATTAGATGATAATATTGTCTAGCATGAAACCTCACTGGTGAAATCCTTTGAGGAAAGTTAGGAAATAAACGATTTTTTCGACCTTTAAATAACCAAATTATAAGTTTGAGAATATAATTTGTTTATGAAATTATTAAAAATTATCAGATGATAATTTCCTATCATTAAATATCATTGGCGACATCATTTAGAGAAAGTGCGGAAAGAAAGATTTCTTCCTGCCTTTAAATGTTCGCAATGCCCATTTGTTTATATCATTTATTCATGAACTTAGCAACAAATATCGGATGATAGTTTTCCATCACTACACATCACTGGCGACATAATTTAAGGAAATTGAAGAGAAAAAACGATTTCTCTCCGCCATTAAATGTCCACACTGGGCATTTGTTTATATAAATTGTTTATAAAACCTATAAAAAATATCGGATGATAATTTTTTTCAATGAAAAAAATCATTCTGAAACTAATTTAGTGCTACCAATAGAAAAAAAATGGGAGAAAGGATTCGCGAATTCAATTCAGTGCATTTAGTTGAGGAAGCAACTGCTAGGAGGCGTCAAAGTAAATCTTGCTCACAAGCGGTGAAATAAATACACAAAAGTTGTAATTAAACCTTTTCTTTCGAAAAAGTATATTTTCGACAATATATGACCTGAGCATATGTCTTATCAATAATTTTCTAGTGTGAGTTTGAGTCGATTAAATTCGAATAATCGGTACGAGAAGAATTTCTCGAGTAAAGTATATATTAATTTTTATTGGATTATTTTTTGCAACAAAAGCAATCGTTTAAAAAAATAATGTAATGCGAAATACAGAAAAAGAATCAGGAATAGGATAATGGGAGACAATTTGATTCACTTACTTAAGAAGGCGTCAAATTCGATCTTTCTCACAAGCGGTGAAATAAATATCTAAAAGTTGTAATTGAACCTTTTATTTCGAAAAAGGTTCGTTTCGACATGGTAGACCTAGGCAGGTTTCTTATAAATAGTTTTCTAGGGTGAGTTTTGGTTGAATAAATTTGAATAATCGACACAAGAGGAATTTATCAAGTTCAGTATATATTAATCCATATTCTAATATTTTTTGCAATAGGAATAATCGTTTTAAAAACTTATTTAATTCGACAAAGAGAAAGAGAACATGGAAGAGGATCATCGAGGACGATTAAGTGCTCTTAGTTAAGAAAACGACTGCTAGGAGGCGCCAACGTCGATTTTTCTCACAAGGGGTGAAATAGATAACGAACAGTTGTAATTAAACCTTTTTTTAAAGTGTTTTTTCGACGTGGCTGACCTGGGCAGGTATCTTATAAATATTTTTTTAATTTGAATCCGCGTTGAATAAATTCGAAGAATCGATACAAGAAGAATTTATCAAGTTTAGTATATATTAATCCTTATTCTACTATTTTTGTCAATAGGAATAATCGTTTAAAAGAATGATTTGATTCTACAAACAGAAAGAGAACATGGAAGAGGATCATCAATGACGATTGAGAGCACATAGTTAAGAAAACGACTGCTAGGAAGCGCCAGCGTCGATTTTTCTCACAAGAGGTGAAATAAGTAACCAACAGTTATAATTAAACATTTTTTACGAAAAAGTTTTTTTTCAACGTGGCTGACCTTGGGAGATGTCTTATAAATAATTATATAGTGTGAATTTGCGTCAATTAAATTCGAATAATCTGTACGAGGAGGATCACTCGAGTTAGGTATATCTTCATTTAATTATGTATCTTCATTATTTCATCTTCAATTCTACCAGTTTTGGAAAAAAAATCATTAAAAGAATAATTTAATGCTAAAAATAATGAGAGAATAAGGAAAAGAGTAATATAATGGACAAAAATTTGGTTCTTTTACTTAAGCAAATGACCGCTAAGAGGCGCCAAACTCGTTTTTCTCACAAGCAGTGAAATAAATCCCCAAAAGTTATAATTTAACATTTTTTCCGAAAAAGGTTCTTTTCAACGTGGGTATCCTGGGCAGGTGTCTTATAAATAAATATTTAATGTGGAATAGCGTTGATTAAATTCGAATAATCGGTGCGAGATGAATCACTCGAGTTTAATATATAATTATCTTTATTTTAACATTTTCCAGAATGAAAAAAATAACAACTCAAGAAATAATTATGGCTATAGCCGGATCAAGAATAGAAGATTTGATAAATAATCAAAGACCATTTAGTGCATTTATTTAAACAAACGACCGCTAGAAGACGCCAGGGTCGATCTTCCTCACATGGGGTGAAGTAAATGTCCAAAAGATATAATTAAACCTTTGTTTCGAAAAGGATCTTGGCGACGTGGGTGACTTAGACATGGGCCTTATAAATAATTATCTACTGAGAATACTTCTCGATTAAATAAAAGTAATCGATACGAGAAGAATTTCTCAAGTAAAGTATATCTTCATTTCATTATCTATCTTCATTATTTCATCTTTAATTGTACTATTTTTTGCAAAAAAAAATTGTTAAGAAAAAAGAATTTAATGCTAGAAAAGAGAAAAAGAATAAGGAAGAGGATAATGAACGACAATTTGGTTCCGTTAGTTAAACAAACGGCCGCTATGTTGCGCCAGAAACGTTTTTCTCACAAGCGGTGAAATAAATACCCAAACGTTGTAATAACACATTTTTGTCGAAAAATTTTGTTTGAGAAAGGATCTCTGCGGCATGCGTAACCTCGGCAGGGGTTCTAAAAATAATTTCCTAGTAAGAATTTTCGTCGATTAAATTCGAATAACTGATACGAGAAGAATTTCCCAAGTTAAGTGTATATTCATTCCTATTCTCCCATTTTTTAGAATAAAAAAAATCGTTCATAAAATAATTTAATGCTAGAAACAAAGAGAGAATAATAACACAATTTCGTTCATTTAGTTAAGCAAACGAATCCTATGAGGCGTCCAAGTCGAACATTGTCAGAAGCGGTTATAAATAATTTTTTAGTGCGAATTCGCGTCGATTAAAATCGAATAATCGGTACGAGAAGAATCGCTCGAGTTTAATCAATAATCAATTTTATTTTATTATTTTCCAGAATAAAAAAATCGTTCAAGGAATAATTTAGGGCTACAGCTGGTATAATGATAGGAGAGATGGTAAATAATCAAAGAAAATTTAGTGCATCTAGTTTAACAAACGACCGCTAGGAGGCGCCAGGGTCTGTCTTTCTCACAACTGGCAAATTAAATTTCCAAAAGATGTAATTAAACCTTTTTTGTAAAAGGATCTTGGCGACATGGATAACCTGGACAGGGGTATTATAAATAATTTTCTACTGATAATTCGCGTTGATTAAATTCGAATAATGGATACGAGAAGAATTTCTCAAGTTAACTATTCATTAATTTTTATTCTTCTATTTTTTAGAATAAAAAAAACGTCAAAAAATAATGTAATGCTAGAAACAGAGAGATGATAATAACAGACGATTTTGTTCATATATTTAAGTAAACGACTCCTAGGAGGTGCCAAAGTTGATCTTTCTCACAAGCGGTGAAATAAATACCTAAAAGTTTTAATTAAACTTTTTTTCTCGAAAAAGGTTCTTCGCGTCGTGGGTGACCTGGGAAGGTGTCTTATAAATAATTTTCTAGTGTGAGTTCGCGTCGATTAAATTCGAATAATCGGTACGAGAAGAATCGCTCGAGTTTAATCAATAATAAATTTTATTTTACTATTTTCCAGAATAAAAAAATCGTTTAAGAAATAATTTAGTCCTACAGCTAGACTAATAACAGGAAAGATGGTAAATAATTAAAGACGATTTAGTGCATCTAGTTAAACCACCGACTGCTAAGAGGCGCTAGCGTCAATCTTTCTCACAACTGGTAAATCAAATTTCCAAAGGATGTAATTAAACCTTTTTTGGAAAAGGATCTTGGCCTCATGGATAACCTGGACAGGGGTCTTATAAATAATTTTCTACTGATAATTCGCGTTGATTAAATTCGAATAATCGATACGAGAAGAATTTCTCAAATTAAGTATGTATAAATTTTTATTCTACTACTTTTTAGAATAAAAATAATCTTCAAGAAAATACTCTAATGATAGAAACAGAGAGAGTATAATAACAGACAATTTAGTTCATTTAGTTAAGTAAACGACTCCTAGGAGGCGCCAACGTTGATCTTTCCCACAAGGGCTGAAATAAACACCCAAAAGTTTTAATTAAACTTTTTTTCTCGAAAAAGGTTCCGTTCGTCGTGGGTGACCTGGGCAGGTGTCTTATAAATAATTTTCTAGTGTGAATTCGCGTCGATTAAATTCGAATAATCGATACGAGAAGAATCGTTCGAGTTTGGTTTATATTGATTTTTATCATCGAGATTTATTTCGGCGGGATGTTGTAAGGGGAAAATAGGGTAAAATAAGTAAAAAGAGTGGAAAGAAGAGCGGAGAGGAGAACGACAGAAAATAAATAAGACCAAGATGGGCAACGTGGTAAACGACCGATTGTATTTAGATTGCTATCTCAAGATCTCGATTCGTGCCGCTGTGTAACTCGCTTTTGTACATACGAGTGTTTTACAAATAAATGCGGCCGAGAAAGAAAAGGGGACTTCCAAACTCGAGATGTCTTCACCAAAACAACTTACTTCTTTCCTCAGTTTTTTTATTCAGCTCTTTAATTTTTTTATTTACCATAAATTGTATCGTAATTTTGGCGAATATTTTTTTTATTGATTGTCAATATTTTCATTCTACTGCATTTCTAATTAATTATTATTTCAATAAAATTCCAACAAAATAGTAGTTTAATTTTTAAGTAAATCAGATATATTTTTAGCCGAACAGCTGAATTTACAATTAAAAAATATCAATGTTTTACAAAAAATGTAATAGTAAAAATTTTATTTAAACAAAATTCGAATGAAATGTTGAGTCAACGAAGAAGATACATTTGTTACCAAAAATTGAATATTAACATTTTTGAATTATTAGTTAAATTTTCATTGCAAAAAGCAGTTCTTAACAAACAAACAAAAAAAGAATTTCTTAGAAAATAGTTACATTGAAAAAATATTTTGAAGTGAAGTCAAGAATCTTTAAAGAGAAAACTGATTTTTTTTAAAGTAATTCAACTTTGAAACCAGTAGTGGAATTTCGAATTTAAAAAAATAAAATTTAAACCGAAATTGTAATTAATATATTGTTTTTTTTTGTTAATTTAAAAAGAAAACGAATTTTGAAAAATACAGTTCATCTTTTAACTAAAAAAATGAGTTTTTGACCCAAATAGATCAGTTTTCAATCAACAAGGTGAATTTTCAAGAAATAATATCTTAATTTTCTATAAAAAAACGAAATTTCCTTGATATATATAAACTTTTAAGTAATACCGAAAAAATTTTACCAAAAATTAGATAGTTTAATTTTCATTTGAAAACATTATTTTTAAACCAAAATCAAAAATGAACTTTGAAGAAAATAGTTAAATTTTTAACCAACGAAATTTTTTTTTTAAAAGGTATGTTTCAACAAAAAAAGACGAATCATCAAGAAAGAATATCTTAAAATTCCAAAAAAGCAAGAAACAAAATTTCAATCGAATTTATGACTCTTCAACAATGAAAAAAAAAATTGTCGACAAAAATAAAATTGCTAAATATTTATTTCGAAACATTATTTTTTTTTAAATGAAAGGAATTTGAAAAATGGTTAAATTTACAAAATCCCTTTACAAATTCATAACATAACATAACATTTTAGAATATTATCAAAAATTAAAGATTAAAATTGAAAAATTAAATTTTTTGATTCTTCGAAACCTTTACAAATTCATAAAAAACATTTTTTTTGCAAAATTGTAAAAAATATACTTCTTTCAAAGTTTTTGTAATTTTCGCATTAAGAATTTTTTGTTATTATTTTAAGACTTCTAAACCTTCTAAAAGTTTCAACATTTTTCGAATTTATCTGAATATTTTTTAAAGACAAAAATTTGCCTTATGAACATTCAGATACTTTTTTGGAATTTTTTTTTTAAATACTTTAAAACATTTTAGAATATTATCAAAAATTAAAGATTAAAATTGAAAAATTAAAAACTAAAAAGTAAAAATTAAATTTTTTGATTCTTCAAAACCTTTACAAATTCATAAAAAACATTTTTTTACAAAATTGTAAAAAATATCCTTTTTTCAAAGTTTTTGTAATTTTCGCATTAAGACTTTTTTGTAGAATTTTAAGACTTCTAAACCTTCTAAAAGTCTCAACATTTTTCGAATTTATCTTAATATTTTTAAAAGACAAAAAAATTGACTTAAAAATATTCAGATTCTTTTTTGAAATTTGTTTGGAAATACTTTTAAAACATTTTACAATATTATCAAAAATTCAAAATTAAATATTAAAAATTAAAACTTAAATATTAAACTTGAAAAATTAAAAACTAAAAATTAAATTTTTTGATTCTTCAAAAACCTTACAAATTCATAAAAAACTTTTTTACAAAATTGTAAAAAATATCCTTTTTTTCGAAGTTTTTATAATTTTCGCATTAAAATTTTTTTGTATCATTTTAAGACTTCTAAGCCTTCTAAAAGTCTCAACATTTTCCGAACTTGTCTGAATATTATTTAAAAACAAAAAATTTGCTTTAAAAACATTCAGATTCTTTTTAAAATTTTTTTTGAAAAACTTTGAAACATTTTAGAATATTATAAAAAATTAAAAACCAAAAATTAAAAATTAAATATTGAAATTTTTTTTCAAAACCTTTATAAATTCATAAAAAACTTTTTTTCAAAATTGTAAAAAATATCCTTTTTCAAAGTTTTTGTAATTTTCGCATGAAATTTTTTTGGTATCATATTAAGACTTCTAAACCTTCTAAAAGTCTCAACATTTTTCGAATTTGTCTTAATATTTTTAAAAGACAAAAATTGCCTTACAAAATATTCAGATTCTTTTTTGAAATTTTTTTGGAAATAATTTTAAAACATCTTAGAATATTATGAAAAATTAAAAATTAAAACTTAAAGATTAAAATTGAAAAATTTAAATATTACAAATTCATAAAAAACTTTTTTTTTAAATTGTAAAAAATATCCTTTTTTCAAAGTTTTTGTAATTTTCGCATTAAAATTGTTTTGTATCATTTTAAAACTTCTAAACCTTTTAAAAGTCTCAACATTTTTCGAATTTGTCTTAATATTTTTAAAGACAAAAATTTTTCCATAAGAATATTCCGATTCTTTTTAAACAAATTTTTTTAAATACTTTAAAACAGTTTAGAATATTATCAAAAAGTAAAAATTAAATATTAAAATGGAAAAAAACTACAAATTGAATTTTTTGGTTCTTCAAAACCCTTAAAAATTCATAAAAATCTTTTTTACAAAATTGTAAAAAATATCCTTTTTTTCAAAGTTTTTGTAATTTTCGCTTTAACTTTTTTTTATCATTTTAAGACTTCTAAACCTTCTAAAAGTCTCAACATTTTTCGAATTTGCCTTAATATTTTTAAAAGACAAACAATTTGCCTTAAAAATATTCAGATTCATTTTTGAAATTGTTTTGGAAATACTTTAAAAACATTTTAGAATATTAGCAAGAATTAAAAATTAAAACTTACAGATTAAAATTGAAAAATTTAAAGATTAAAAACTAAAAATAAAATTTTTTGATTCTTCGAAACATTTGCAAATTCATAAAAAGCTGTTTTACAAAATTGTAAAAATATCTTTTTTTTCAAAGCTTTTGTAATTTTCGCATTAACATTTTTTTTGTGTCATTTTACGACTTCTAAGCCTTCTAAGAGTCTCAACATTTTTCGAATTAGTCTTAATATTTTTTAAAGACAAAAAGTTTGCCTCAAAAACATTCAGATTGTTTTTTGACATTTTTTTCAAATAATTTAAAACATTTTAGTATATTATGAAAAATTAAAAACTAAAAACTAAAAAATTAAAATTAAAATTAAAACTAGAAAATTAAAAAATTTTAAAAACGTTACTATCAAATTATAAAAATTTACTAAATTTCAACCGCAACATATTTCATTTTATTACATTACAGTTATCAAAAACTGTAAAATAATTTACATTTTCAGTAAATTATTCTTTAAAAGACACAATTTAATCATTTTAAATGAAAATCACCATTTATTGATTATTCTGTTCTGCACATTCAATTAGAATAATTATTGATGGAAATAAGGGAAGGGGAAGTTTAAAAAACTTAATAAATTTCTCACCAGGCTCTTTTTTAAAAAACGCATTTTTTATTCTTCCCAAAGTTTTTCTTACACTTGTTTGATTACTGCTCAGTTCTACCATAAATTCAAATCCAAATTTTTTATTTCAACTAAGAAATAATATTAATAAAATAATTGCCACGAATTATAAAATAAGACTGGCATGAAACTAAAAGCACTAATTTTAAATAAATAAATACTGAGTTTGCTAAATTGGTAAATAATTAATTTTAGTGAAATCAATTCCAAATAAATAAAACAAATTAACATATTTAAAAAGTTTCTTTTCACTATAACCAGTCGGGTTTAAATTTTAGGAAATCTTCCAAATTGGAAAGAGATTCCCTTCATCGGTTCCACCAGATGTGGTTATTGACATATCTGTATGGCGATGAGTCGCATACTGTGCCGGCAATTGCGTCTTGAACTGGAACGGTCAATATTCTGAAGTTGATGTCAGTGTAATTTAGGGTCGACATCAGAAAAACTGGCATTCTGTCGGAAATTATCCAAAGCGTGCCTCGTCGGTCAATCTGAAATCGAACCCGGAAATTAGTTTATTTCCTTTACGCTCGGATGCTGATGGTAACAGGTTACGCTCAAACCTTCCACCATACAATTTTTTTTTCTTTTTTCTCTCTCGACTGTTATATGCTAATTTTCTATTTACCTCTCTAATTCAAACTTTCACTATCACGGAAAATGATCTTACTTCTGTTTTTTAATGGCTTAGGTTTTTCTTAAGCACACTTACTGACTCAAATTTTGAAAATTTTTTTAAATTAAAAAAAGCATTTAAATCTTACAAATCGTTTCGATTTTTTAAAGTGATTTTTCGAAATCTTTTGAAAACTTCTTACATTTTGTTCGGAAATCAAATTTTAAAAATATCAAATCATTTTTAATTTTCCCAGGAATCTTAAAATTAATTTAGTATTCTCTTGGAAGCTTTCAAAGTTCTGCAAGCTTATAACCAAAAACGGTATATAAAAAATATTTCCAAAAATCTATATTTTATTCTAAAGTTTGTAGTCTTTTCGAATTTAAAATTATTTTTCAGTCTTTTAAAAATGACTATATCTTTTAAAATGATTCGAATTTTTCCTGAATTTTTAAAAAATTGTTCTTTTATAAAATTTTTTTATAATTATTGATAAAAATTCTAAAGCTTCTAAATTTTTTTCTAACTTTGAAAAAATTTAAGTTTTTTTTTTGGAGGAAGAAAAATCCCCGAAAGGCAAAATTCCGGGAAAAGAAATAAATTTGAAAATATAAAATATCTAACAGTCTACAATATTACCGAATTTGAAAATTAACTAAAATAGAAAATTTCCGAAATTGCCGGCATTATAAAATTTTCTACATTTGTTTAATATCAAATATTTTTATTCCGAAAATTATTTATTAGGGAGATTTTTTTAATTCGGCAATGCTATAAACTCTCGAGATTTTTTTTTCGCGTGGATATTTTTTTCTGGATGTTTCTGTCACCCCTTTGTTTTTAATTTTTTGAGATTATTTTAAATTTTAAATTATTTTTCGACCTTTTAAAAACTTCCAAACGTCCTAAAAATCTTTTCGAAAGATTAAATTTTATTAAAAAAATTTTTAATTTCTGCAACATTTTAAAAATTGATTTAAAATCTTCCAGATTATTCTTTTGATATTTAATAATTCTTTTTTAATACTCTATGAAACTTTATTTTTCAAATTTAAAATTCTTTTCAAATTTTGCCAGGAACCTTAAGAAATTTATATTATTCTCTCGAAAATTTTCTAATATTTTTTAATTTATAATTATTTTTGAATTTTTCCAAAAAATTTTTCAAAAAACTTAGAAGCTTAAAGAATTTTGAAAGGTTTCAAGAGAATAAAAAAATGTTCTTAAGATTCCAAAGGGGAAAAAAATGAGTTGATTCAAAATATAAATTAATTTTTAATTTCCTCAGGAATCTTAAAAACATTTTTTTATTCCCTTGAAACCTTTCGAAATTCTTCAAGCTTCTAACCTTTTTTATATATACAAAAAAATCTATATTTTTTTCTAAATTTTGCGGTCGAATTTTCAATTATTTTTCAATCTTTTAAAAATTTCTATATCTTTTAAAATGATTCGACTTTTTTCTGAGTTTTTAAAAGATTCTTCTTTTATGAAAATTTTATAAATATTTGAAAAAATTCTATAATTCAAAATTCCTAAAAAGCTTCTAAAGTTTCCTTTTAATGTTTAAAAAATTTAAGTTTTTTTTGGAAGAAGAAAAAACCCCGAAAGGTAAAATTCCCGACTCTGGAAAATTCCCGGAAAAGAAAAAAGTAAAAAAAAAAATTAAAAATTAAAAAAAAAATTTTAAGAATTGATTTAAACTTCGACATTATGTTTTAATCATTTAATAAATCGTCTTTAATATTCTCTGCAAGTTAATTTTCAAAAAAATTCTTCAAGCCTCTAACCCTTTTTATATATCCAACAAAATCTCTATTTTTTCTAAAATTTGAACTCTTTTTGAATTTTAATTTATTTTCAATGTTTTAAAATGATTCAACTTTTACCTGAGTTAAAAAAAAAATTTTGTTTTATGAAAATTTTATAAATATTTAAAAAAATCTATAATTCAAAATCCTTTAAAACCTTATAATTTTTTCTAACATTTCACAAATCTAAGTTTTTTGGGGACAAAGAAAAAACCCGAAATTTAAAATTTCCGGAAAAGAAAAATGTTTTTAATATGAAATATCTAACAATCAATAATATTAGCAAATTTTATTAAGAAGATTTTTTTTTAATTCGCCAATGCTATAAACTCTTGGGAATTTTTTGCGTGGATATTCTTTTCTGGATTTTTTTGTCACCCCTTGGTTTGTAATTTTTTTACATAATTTTAAATTTTAAATTATTTTTCGACCTTTTAAAAACTTCTAAACATCCTAAAAAAAAATTCGAAAGCTTAATTTTGTTCTAAATTTTACTTTAATTTGTGCAAAATTTCAAAACTTGATTTAAAATCTTAGAGAGTATTTTTTGAATATGTAATAAATCCTTGTTAATATTTTCTGGAACTTCATTTTTCAAATTTAAAAATATTTTCATATTTCGACAGGAACCTTACGAAAATTATATTATTCTCTCGAAATCTTTCAAAATTCTTGAAATGCTCATAGTTTTGTTGGCATTTTTAAAAATTTACATTTTGTGGACAAATTTCAAATATTTTTAAATTTTAAATTATTTTTCAATTTTTCCAAAAAGGATTCCAAAAAAATTAGAAGCTTAAATAATTTTGAAAAGTTTTATTCTCTTGAAACCTTTCAAAATTCTGTAAGTTTCTAATTTTTTTAGACGTCCAAAAAAATCTATATTTTGTTCTAAATTATGCAAAAAAAATCGAATTTTAAATTATTTTTCAATTCTTTAAAAATTTCTAGATCTTTTAAAATGATTCGACTTTTCCCTGAGTTAAAAAAAAACTCTATATAATTAAATCAATCGCCTTAAGAATGTTGAGCTTCTTTTATGAAAATTTGGGAAATCTTTTCAAAAATTCTATCATTCAAAATTCTTTAAAAGCTTCGTAATTTTTTTCTAACATTTCACAAATTAAAATTTTTTTTGAGAAGAAGAAAACATCTCGAAAAATAAAATTCCCGACCCTCGAAAAATTTCCGAAAAACAAAAAATTTTAAAATATAAAATACCTAACAATCTCTAATATTACCGAATTTGAAAATTAACGATACTAGAAAATTTCCGAAATAAAATTTCCGGCATTATAAAATTTTCTACATTTGCTTAATCTCAAATATTTTTATTCAGAAAATTATTTATTAAGGATATTTTTTGACTTCGGAAATACTATAAACTCTCGGGAATTTTATTGCGTGAATATTTTCTTTTTCTTGATTTTTTAGTCAAAGCTTTGTTTTTAGTTTTTTGACATTATTTCGAATTTTTAATTATTTTTCGATCTTTTAGAAAATTCTAAAAATTCTAAACATCTTTTGGAACGATTCAAATTTTTCTTAATTGTTTTTTAATTTCTGCAACATTTTAAAAATTTATTTAAGCTTCCCGAATATTTTTTAATAATTTAATGAATCTTTGTTAATATTCTCTGAAACTTCATTTTTGAAATTTAAAAATATTTTCAAATTTCGCCAGGAACCTTAAGAAAATTATATTATTCTCTTGAAACCTTTCCAAATTCTTGAAAAGCTCATAGTTTTTTGGAATTTTTAAAAATCTACATTTTGTGGAAAATGTTCCAATATTTTTAAATTTTTAATTATTTTTGAATTTTTTCCTAATAACACAATAATTTTTAAGTTTTATCATGAATCGTAAAAAAAATTTGTTCTGTCAAATTTTTCAAAATTCCTAAAGCTTCTATTTTTTAAGTATTCAAAAATGTATATCTTGTTTCAGAAAATTTTCGAAAACTTAATTATCTTTCAATCTTCTTCAAAGTTTCAACCTTTTAAAAAAGTATTTAAAATTATTAGAATTTTTCTTAAAATTTCGTAAAAAATTTTGAAATAACACAAATTACCTATAAACAAATGTCTATATTTCTTTCTAAACCTTTAAAAAATCTTTACAACTATAATTTCAAAATTAATTTTTTCATATAAAGTATCATTTTGACTTTTGCCGTGAATTTTAACTTTTTTAGCCTCTTTGAAGCTTGTAAATAAATTATTTTAAGAAAAAATCATGTTTGTTTAAATCTTTAAAAATCTATATCATGTTCAAAATCTGTAAAATTAAAAATAATAAATTTAAAAAATCACCTTAAAATTCTCCAGATTCTTTTTTGAAAATATTTCTAAATATTCGCTCAAAATTAATTTCTCAAAATAAATAAGCATTTCGAGTTTCCCCAGGAACTATAAGAATATCTTTTTAGTTTCATGAAATATTTGAAAATACTGAAAGCTTTAATTTTTTCGTAATCTTCAAAAATTTACATTTTTGGGAATTTTTGGAAAATTTTCTTGATATATTCCAATACGTTTTCAAATTTTCCTCAATTTTTTTTATTTTCTGAAAAATAAAACTAATGGCTCTTCCAGATTAATTATAGAAAATTTAGAACATTTTTGGAAATCGTTTTAAATTGTTTTAAATATTCCCTAAAAGTTAGTTCCTCAAAATAAAAGATAGTTTAAAATTTTTCAAGGAATATTAAATTTTTTAAATATCATTTACAAAATTACAGAATCATAAAAAAGCTCTAAAATTTAATTTATCAAATGAAGAAAAATCTACATTGCTTTTCGAATTTTTTAAATCGATTTAAAACTTTTATTCTACTAAATATATTTTAAATTATTAAATTTGTTCCTATGATTCAAAGAAATATAATTTAAAGAAATTGTTTAAAAATATTCCAGGTGGCAATTTTTGAGATATTTTGAAATCTGTTAAAATATTCTCTTGAATGGAAATTTTCATATTAGCTTGAAACATTTAAAAATTCTTAAAAGTTAAAAGCTTTAAAACCATAGTTGAAAATCTGCCAAAGTTGAATTTTTGTTTAAAAAAATTGAAATCTTCTCAAGATTAAAATTATTTTCGAATGTTTTAAAAACTTTTGAAAAATTTGAAAACAAATTTTCTCTAGACTCCTATAAAATACCATAAAAAATTAAAGTTCCTTCTAAAAATAAATTTTTTTTGAATGCATCACTATAATCAATTGAAAACTGCTGTAATTCTGTGAAATCCTATACATTTTCTTAAAATTATTCGAAAAACCCCAAATAATTTTATTGATCTTTTTTGTAAGAAAATCCCAGAGTTTCGCTGCAATCTTTTTATTCCTATAATTCCTCTGAATTTTTGTTAAAATGTTTAGAAATACTTTAAACCCCTCAAAATCTTTAAAATGTACTTGAAATCTTATGCAATCCCTTTAAATATTTTTATAAATATTTTGAAAAAATTTTGAGATTCAGAAAAAAATTGAATTATTTGCAAATCCTAAGAATTCTTCAAACTGCTTTAAACCATTTAAAATTTGTTTAATTCCCCTAAAAATATTTTTAAAACAATTTAATATTTTTCAATGTTTTGAAATCTCTTTAAACTCTTTAAAATATTCTTCAATAGATTAAAATTTATAGATAAATTTTTAAAAAATCTGATCTTCACAATTATTTAAAGTGTTTATAAATAGTTTTAAATAGCTCTAAATCTTTTTCTTAATTACTTAAAATAATTATAAATTCTTGGGAATATTTCGAAAGACATCGAAAGCTTCCAAATGTTTGAAAGTTTTTAAAGATTTTCTTTTAGAAATACTATAATAAAAAATTAGCAAGACCAAGAATTTTTTTTATTTAACAAAATAATTTTTATTTACTCATAAAATCAGATTTTCCAGGAACAATTAAATATTTCCTCACGATAATAATAAAAAATTAATTTAAATCTGTAAACAAATTGAAAGTTAGCTTCTACATTTTCTCACTTTCAAAGTTACTGCTTTCTCCTCAAGACCTTATATGAAACTTTTTTTTATTTTACCTTTTAAAACGAGATTCATTATTCATTTCAATTTCAATTTAGGAATTGATTCCATTACTCTCGCATGCCAATCTTACCTAAACGATTAGACTAGAAGTGAATGGATCATTTCTCGCAGAAGGTACTATCTAGATCCTTTTTCCTGTTTGAAATTTGATTGGAATCGCCCTCTTTCTCCATTTGTCATAATCTCAGAAATTTCGCAATTATAATGTTACATACTCGATTGAACAATATTTCAACTACAACTTAAGTAGCATTCATAGAAACCATTTCTGTCTCGTATTTTTAGAGTTATCTAATTTTTTATTAATACTGGTTATTCCACTAGATGGAGACAATGATATATTTAAAGTTATGAAAACGAAACATGTTACTCGTTGATTTTTTATTGCTCAAATTATACTGAATTTCGCAACAAATTCTGATCCGATTTTTTAATTATTTAGAGACACGTTTAATACATCAAAAATTATTTTTATTTATTTAAACTACTTTCAATTTATCTAATTTTAATTTTCTATTACTACATTATTATTTTCTACATTTTTTACTTTTTCTCGACTTTTGGAAAAAAATTCAAATTATATTAGTTTAAATTTTGTAACTTATTGGTGCAAATTTTAAAATTAATAGAAGCCCAAAAACTATCAATTGTAAATTTGTTAATTAAAAAAAGAAAAAATTCTTATTAAAATTGTACTCTTTCAAAATGTAATTTCCAAATGAAAGGGTGAATTTTCGGCATATTTTTAATTGAGTATTCTTTAAAAATTAATTATATATTTTGAAATAAAAAATTGCTGAAATCAGTCATTTAAGCAGATTCAAAGAATTAGATCAATTTAAATTAATAGCGTTAAAAATTTAAATTGATGCTTTGATAGTTGATACATTTTTAATTAGAAGCATTCCACATAAAATAATTAAAAATTTAATTATTAAAAAATGAATTATTTATTATTGTAAAGTCTCAAAATTTTAATAATTCAGTAGTTTTTAATTTAAAGTATTCAACACTGAAAGTCTAAAAGTTTTCTGTATTTGCAATTACGTAAATTAAAATGAAAAGTTTTTACATTTAAATAATTTTAAAATTTGATTCTTTGTATTTAAATCAATACTAATGAAAAGCCTGAAAATGTTTAAAATTAAATAATTGTACTGTAACACTAAAATAGGTTTTTAGTTTCTAATAATATTTCCTTAATTATAAAATGAAATTGTTAAAACGTAAATAATTTCAAGATAAAAGCATTTAAAATTTAACAATTTGGAATTTAATATTTCATAATTTTATATTGAAATATATTTAAAAATGGCTACATTTTACACTTGAATCTAATAATCATAATAATAAAATTCTAATAATAATCGAAGAATAATTCAAAATTAAATTTATTGTAAAAAAATCCCTGTTTAAAACGATAATTTCTTTTATTTAAAACATTTAATTCTTCCAAAAAAGAATCGTTTAACTAAAAAAATTCTGATTTTGAACAAAAAAATTTCTAAATATTTAAAATTTTTACTTACAATAGGAATTTTTTTCAAAATTCCTTCTAAATCGGCATACAAATTCTTTTCCTAAAGTTTCGATCGATGTAAAAAATCCCTGTTCCAAGTCAAATTATAATAAAAATAATATTATAAAATAAAAATAATAATATTTTTTTAATCACATCTAAATCAGCTTAAAAATTATTTTCCTCAACTTTCACTGCTTGTAAAAAATGGCCTGTTCCAAATTAAATTACAATTCGTTACGATGTTTCAAAAATATTAATTTATTCCTTATTTACACTCAGAATTATAGTCTTAGAAAAATTTATGTATCAAGTCAAAATTAAATACATTAAAAAAATTTTCCTGTTCCACGGTTTAATTATATTTATTTCAAATATTTTCTGTAATAATTCAGAAAAATATTAAGTCCTTTTTTAAAAAATTTGGAAATAGGTTATTTTTCCAGCGTAATTTTCCAACTTTTTGTTTGAAAACAAGAGAATTCTCAAAAAAAATTAAATTTTCAGAGTTAAATTAAAAATTAGACAGAATAAGTTTGAACAAGTATTTTTCAAAATGTTTAGAATTCTCACTTGGAATACAGATTTTTTTAATTGCCTGCTTCTAAACCAGAATAAAAATCCTTTTCCTGAATTCTCGTTCCATGCAAAAAACTCTCAGTCCAAAGTAAATTTGTAATTGTTAATCGAAATTTTTTAATTTATTCTTTATTGAAAATCAGAATTACTCTCTTTTTTTAAAGTGGCAGAAGATTTCGAACTCAGGATCCATAGAAAAATAGATTAACGAATTTGTTTAAGGCTTAAAAATATTTATGTTTTTTCTTTTGTTCATTAAGAAGAGCATTACAAAAGTGAAAGAAAAGAAAGTTTCTTTTAAAACTTTAGATATAAATGAGGAAAGTTGCATTTGTCATCAATGTTTTCTTGCTTTTTTTCCACTTTTTCAAAATAAAATTTAAAAAAATTAACAATTTTTTACGTATCCTGCACAAATGGAAATTTGTACGCAATTCTATAGTTAATTAAAAATTTTATAAAAGAAAGAAAAAACTGCGTTTCCGCAACTTTAGTTAAAGATTAATACAATTCCATTTTCCATCATTTTTTAAATATTATATTGGCAACAAAAAAATAGTTTTTACTCTTTTCCGTCTATAAGCTATATCAATAATAAGAAACTTTATACAAAAAAAAAGATTTTTATATATTTTGAAGATTTTTACGGACTTTATGTAAGATTTAAAAATGATTTATATTTTAGCTTTCGTAAAAAATAAAAATATATATTCTATAGAATACAAATAAAATTTCCTAACATTTTATAAAATTTCTTTAATTTTTTTTTTAATTTTATGAAATTTCTGTAACATTTTATTTTCGGTAAAATTTACCAACAAAATTTAAACACTTTTTTGATGTGTTTTTACTGTATTTACTATTTTTACTATTTTTCAATATAGATAAATAAAAATAAAAATATTTATTTAGCACTTGAAAATACTTACGTGTTTCTACAGCTTACTACAGAAGCATACAAAAAAGTAAACATTTTTTTTTTGAAAAATTTGAGCACAAATTTTCAAAAGAGCATATTTTGTCATTTTTGGAAAAAAAATTTACTCGGTTTTTTCTATCTAAAATCAGTAACTTACATAAATTTTAACCAAAACTAAAATTAAAAATATGTGCGATTTTCCTTAGCTTATTAAAAAGGGAATAACAAAAATAAAAATATAACAGTTTTTTGCAACTTTAGGTCCAAATTAACAAAACTGCATGAAAAAGAAAAATGAAAAAAAAATATTTCTTACGGATCGTGTGTAAAACAAGATTCACGGATTCGTGAAAATTCTAGAATGGCTCATGCTTCAGGATGCGAAAAAATAGCAAAAAAAAAGAATTCCTTTGAAATTTAAAAATATGCAATTGTTTCTTTGATTTATTAAAAAGCGCTTCTAAAAGATAAAAATAAATATTTTTTACAGCTTTAGTCACTTTTTGATATATGATATTCAAAAGAAAGAAGAAATGGCCTTGATTTTTGGTTTATTTATTTTATTTATTTTCTTTATTTTATTTATGTTATATATGTTATTTATTGTATTTATTTTATTTATTTTATTTATGTTATTTATGTTATTTATTTTATTTATTTTATTTATTTTATTTATTTTATTTATTTTATTTATTTTATTTATTTTATTTATTTTATT
>JAWWLR010000128.1:24602219-24615214 GCA_035041075.1 Acraspis erinacei | reverse complement strand
CTCACACTAATCCCCTCCCCCGCCGAGTGAGTCACGCCTACCCCGAAAGGGAAACGGCTTAATGGTGTAATAATGATGGAATATCTTTATATAAGGGAATTTTTTGTCATATTTATTTATTTATAAAAAAATTGAAAAAGTAAATTAAAAATCAGGCTCAACAACATTCTTTGAAATTTTATCAGCTTTAAAAAAAACGGTCCACAGGTTCAGCTGGAATTGTATTTTGAACCAAAAAATGTACTTTTTCCCCACTCTATTTTTCATTTTTTAATACTTTTTAAGACTGGAGATTTTTGGAAATTGGCAGAAAAATATTTGGATTCGGAAAGAAAGAAATAAATTTTTTCGTTCATATTTCTTTTTTGATTCAATTAAACACCCTGGCTCTTTTTGGAAATTTATCAAAAAAATATTTCTAAATTATCAAAAGTTATTTAAAACATTTAAATTTCTTAAATTTTGTAAATTTATTGCCAATTCATAAATTACCAAAAATTACTGAATTTTTAAACTTTTTCAAAAAATTTAAAATTTGTACATTTTTGTATTATTACAATTTTAGATATTTATCGAAAATTTCTAGATTACAAAAAATATTGCAAATTTTTCAGCTTTTTAATTTTTCAAAGTAAAAGTTTATAATTTGCTAAGGCTCATGAATTTGTAACGGTTTAAAAATATTAAGTTTTTGATGATGTTTGCACATTTTGAAATTTATAGCGACATTTTAAAATTCGCAAAAAATTTTAAAATTTGGAAATTTGAAAAATTGTAGAAATTTTCAAGTTTTCAGGCTTGATTTTTCTCGAAGGTCAGCTTTATATTTTTGTTTCGCAATGAATCTTTTTTTATAAAAAATTCAACTTCTTTGGTAGAAAACTAAATTATTTCATTAAAAATGTACTTTTTTCTAGAAAAAATATTATTTGCGGGCTGAAATTCAACGGCTTTTAAAGAAAATTGGCTTTTTTGGTTAGAAGATTCGCCTCTTTAGTAGAAATTGCATTTTTTTAGTTCAAAATTCAACTATTTGAATGATAATTGAAGGAATTGGTTGAGAATTGAAATATTTTCATACAAATTCATGTTTTGTTATAAAAATCGAAGTATTTTCTCAAAAATTCATTTTTTTTAATTAATAGTTTTAACAATTTCATAATAATTTTAAATTTTATATTTTTTTGCAGAGTACTTTTTTATTGATTAAGCATGGTCATTTTTAACTGCAAATTATAATATTCTATTAGTCAAAAATAAATTATTCAGTTGAAAATTAATTTTTGTATGAAATAAGTATCCTCTTGAATCAAATATCCTCTTTTCGGTTTAAATCTAAAAAAATAAATAAAGATTGAACGTCTTTGTTGAAAATTCGATTATTTTAAGTACAGAATTTTTGTACACTAAAAATTCGATTATTTTATTTGGTTTGAAAATAAGTCTTCTTAATTGGAATTTTAAATATTTGGTTGCAAATTAATCTTTTCTGTTAAAAAGTGCTCCATTTTGCTAAAATTTTGCCTTTTTGGTAGAAAATTTCTTTTTTATACTGCAAATTCAACTATGCTAGTTAATACTTATTATTTTAGTTGAAAATTGATCTTTTTTGTAGAAATTTCATCTTTTTGGTTAGAAAATTTAATATTTTTGGTTCTCAGATATCATTTTTTGGATGAAAAGTCTATTATTAGAGCTTTGGTTGAGATTTTTTTTACAAAAGATTAGATTATCTGGACTTAAATTTAATTTGGAAAAGGTTGGAAATTTTTTTCTCTTTTGACTGGAGAAACTATCTTGGTTAAAAATTGAAGAATTTTCTTCACATTTTTTTAAAATTACTTGTTTTAACTTACACTGAACTATTTTATTTTTGGTAGAAAATTCATTTTTGCGATTGAAAAGTGATCTTTTCTAGTTAAAAAGTTAACGCTTTCTGAAAAATGGTCTAAAACATTCTTTGTTTTAAAAATATTATTTTCGAGTCATGACTAACTTACGACTTTAAAAAAAAATTAATCAACTGCTACTCGACAATGAATGATGTTTTATCAAAATTAATTTTGAATCTGGAAAAATGGATTATTATGATCTAAAGTAGATAAGCAGAATAGAATTCAACGACTTGATATTCCCGGGTTATACTGTAAAAAGATTAAAAAATAAAGAAATTTAGGATTAAAAATTTGAATTTCGCGGGCAAGAGTAGCGTAGCGCCACCGTTGACCGACGATAAACGGCGCGAGATTCAAACTTCAGTATTATATTTTTTCAAACAAACCTGATTGACATCATCGGGTCGAAGTTTATATTGCCTGATGAGTTTATCAGTCGTCAAATCGAAAACGTTGAGGGTGTATGGACATGCCTGAACAGTCGTATTTCCTATTCCAATAGTTCCGGTGTCCAAAACCCAAAGTCTGTTACATGCGTCTGCATGAATTCTATAATAAAAGAGAATGTAAAAACGAATTAAATTTTTTATTCGTATAATTTTCCGCAAAAAAAAAAATTAATAATTTTGAGATTTTGCACCTATAAACGGTCGTGAGTCCACTGCCGCAGGCTCCGGCCGTATTTTGGGACCAGTTCGGATAGGGAGTTAATTTCGGTGACCCAGACGGATTTGTGTCTAATGATATATAATTTAAGGTGGCTGGTATACCTGTGAATTAAAAGATTAGAATCATATCACTTTTGAGCAATAAGTGAAAGTGAATTTAATTGATTCCAAGTCGTAAATATGTTTCCTTTCTGGGTAACGGGTTGCAAAAAAAATCGAAGTCGTTGGCCAATAATTCAGTTTATAAAATATGAAAACTGATTGCGGTTGTGGATTCTGGGAGGTGTGTACGTATCGGATCTATCAACATTACTGACAGGATCATTATGCTCCGCACATATAATTTTATGGCTGCTAGCATAGCGTGACGATCGCTGACAGTAAGACGTCCACGACTCAATCTACTTTTTTACGATAAACCCGGCTAGCAGCAAAACTTCATTTTCTAAACTGTCTGATTTTTCATTTTTCTTGGACATTAATATTGGAAAAACGATGAAAAATCCTGTAACTTTTTAAATATCTAATTTCTTACATATGAAATAAGACCATTTTAAATCTAAATTTATGAAGTTTTAGGGTTTCGCAGCTTTGGGCAGAAACCCGTATAGTTTCGGTCGCGTGCCCGTATCTCCGTCCATCGTACTTTTTTCACGAGATTCGAGACAAAATCGAGATTCGAGACGAAAATCTAGATTCGAGACAAAAATCGAGATTCGAGAAAAAATTGAGACTCGAGACAAAATCGAGATTAAGGTTCTAGATCGAGACTCGAGACGAGATCGAGAAAAGATTCGAGGCGGGACTCGAGACAAGGTTTGGAATCTTTTAAAATTCTTTGGAATCTTTTAAAATACCCAAAAAAATGTAATTCCTCAAAATCTCTTGAAACTTTTTAAGGTTCTCAAAATTCCTCGGGATTAAAGAAAACCGAAACCTTTAAAAAAATTGTGAAATAATTCCAAATTATTAAGAGCTATTTATAATTCTTCAGGATCTTTTAAAATACTCGAAAATATTAAAAATTCTTTGAAACCCTCTTTAAACTTTTTGAAGCCCCTAAAAATTCTTTGGAATTTTTGAAAATACATCCGAATCTTTTAAATTCTCTGGAATCTTTTAAAATTATTGACTGCTATTTAAAATTATTTCTGTTTTTTTAACTACTAAAAAATGTTTTAAGTTATTTAAAAAGCCTTTGATAATTATTAAAAATTCCTTGGATTTTTCAGAATACCTCAAAATCTTCAAAATTCTTTGGAATCTTTTAAAATTATTGAAAGCTACTTAAAATTCTGCAGGAAATTTTAAAATACCCGAAAATATTACAAATTCTTTGAAACCCTCTTTAAACTGTTTGAAGCTCCTAAAAATTCTTTGGAATTTTTGAAAATACACCGAAATCTTTAAAATTCTCTGGAATGTTGTAAAATTATTGAATGCTATTTAAAATTATTTCTGTTTTTTTTTAACTACTAAAAATGTTTTAAGTTCTTTAAAAGCCCAGAAAGATTTTTAAAGTTCTTAAAAATTCCTTGGATTTTTAAAAGTACCTGAAAATCTTTAAAAGTATTTGGAATATTAAAAAATTATTGAAAGCCATTTAAAATTCTTCAATTCTTCAGGATCCTTTAAAATACTCGAAAATATTCCAAATTTTTTGAAATCTCTGGAAACTGTTCACAGTTCTTAAAATATCTTTGGAATTTTCGAAAATACCACGAAATCGTTAAAATTCTCTAGAATCTTTAAAAATTATTGACTTCTATTTAAAATTATTTCTGTTTTTTTAAACTACTAAAAAATGTTGGGGTTCTTTAAAAACCCTGAAATCCTTTGAAAGTTCTTAAAAATTCCTTGGATTTTTAAAAATACCTCAAAATCTTACAAATTCTTTGGAATCTTTTAAAACACTTAAAAAAATTTAATTTTTGAAAACTCTTTAATTAATCTATTTATTTAGAAAAAATACTTTTTAAATTTTAATCTTTTTAATGTTCTTAAAAATGATGTTGAATTTTCTAAAACACCCCAAAATCATTAAAATTATTTGTAAAATTTAAAGATTATTGAAAGCTACTTAAAATTCTTCAGGAACTTTTAATATACCTGAAAATATTACAAATTCTTTGAACCACTTTTTAAACATATTGAAGCTCCTAAAAATTCTTTGGAATATTTGAAAATACACCGGAATCTTTAAAATTCCTTGATATCTTTTAAGATTATTGACTACTAATTAAAATGATTTTTGCCTTGTTTAAACACTCAAAAATGTTTAAGTTCTTTAAAGCTCCTTAAAACTTTTTAATGTTCTTAAAAATTCCTTGGATTTTTAAAAATACCCCAAATCTTTCAAATTCTTTGGCATCTTTTAAAATTCTTTGGAATCTTTTAAAATTCTTCGAAATCTTTTAAAACACCCCAACAAATTTAATTTTTCAGAAACTCTTTAATTAATTTATTTATTTAGAAAAAATCCTTTTTAAAATTTAATTTTTTTTTAATTTAATTTTTTTAAATCTTTTTAAAGTTCCTAAAAATCATGTAAAATTTTCTAAAATACCCGAAGATCTAAAAAATTATTTGGAATATTTGAAAATTATTGAAAGCTACTTAAAATTCTGCAGGAACTTTTAAAATACCGGAAAATATTACAAATTGTTTGAAACAATTTTTAAACTTTTTGAAGCTCCTAAAAATTCTTTGGAATTTTTTAAAATACACTGGAATCTTTAAAATTCCTTGAAATATTTTAAAATTATTTACTGCTATTTGAAATTATTTTGGTCTTTTTAAAATACTCAAAAATGGTTCAGTTCTTTAAAAGCCCTTAAAAGTTTTTAATGTTCTTAAAAATTCCTTAGATTTTTCAAAATACCGCAGAAATTTTAAAATTATTTGGTAGCTTTAAAATTCTTCGGTTTCTTTTAAAATACCCAAAAAATGTAATTCTTAGAAATCGCTTGAATTTTTTTGCGGTTCTCAACTTTCCTTGAAATTTAAAAAAAATACCTCGAAATATTTAAAATTATTTGTTACATTTTAAAACTATTGAAAGGTATTTAAAATTCTTCAGGATCTTTTAAAATACCCGAAAATATTCTTTAAAATGCTCTGGAATCTTCTATAACTATTGACTACTATTTAAAATTATTTCTGTTTTTCTAAACTACTCAACAAATTATTTAATCTTTAAAAGCCCTGAAATATTAAAAATTCTTTGGAATCTTTTAAAATTCTTCGGAATCTTTTAAAACACCTCAAAAAATTTAATTGTTTGAAAACTCTTTAATTAATTTATTTAGAAAAAATCTTTGTAAAATTTAATATTTTTAATCTTTGGAAAGTTCTTAAAAATTATGTGGAATTTTCGAAAATACCCCAAAATCATTCAAATTATTGACAGTAGTTTAAAATTATTAAAATCTACCTAAAATTCTTTAGGAACTTTTAAAATACCCGAAAGTATTTCAAGAGAATTAAAAAAAATCCTAAATACCTTATAATAGTGGGCTTACATTTTATTTATTATTTAAATCGTTTAATATTATTATTATTTTATTTACTGTAAAATTCTAAAATTGAAATCCTAATATAATTATTATTTAGAATTTTTTATTTTACCATGAAAGGTCATACGTCCAAAAAAATTCATAAAATACACATGGGTCTCCCTGACCCCAATGACTTAAAATATAAGTCAGATCAAAATTAAACGATATTTTTCGCTGAAAAAAATTATAAAAGATTTTGAAAAAATATAAAATAGGAATAAAATACTTCAAAAACATCAGTGATAATATAACTATTCGAAAAAAATACTTAAAAAATTTTTAAAAATAATTTTCAAATTTTTCAAATGTGATTTTATGTTTTTTAATTCCGGATAAATTTATGCTCCTAACACCAACTTTATCAATGATATGTACTCGAAATTATGTGGATATAAAATGTGGGTTCAACTAACTCGTTAAATTTTACGACTCTTCGTAACGAGTAATAAAAACTAAATTAATTTTAAAATTACAAGCCAATACCAACATGAAGAAAGGGATATCGATTTCTAAAAAAAAAAAAAATAATAGAAACAGGTTCTACCCGAAGAAAGATTATAAGTTCATAAATCGTATTTGACTCTTAATTGCACTTTGATTGACTCGAAATACAACTTCAAGTTTTAGGATAGAGCAATTAGGCTCAAGTAACTTTCGCTTTTGCTTAAATTAAAAATCTTATTTACACTGATCTAATGCACAACTTTTCCTTCTCAGCCGCTTTCGGTCGATTATTTATGTTTATTTTTTTTTATTTAAAACAGGGTGTCTAGTAATTTTTCAAAAAAAAATTTTTTTGGGACTTTTTAAGATTTAAAAGATAAAAAATACTTTTCACGAAACATTTGAACATATTTTATTTTTTTCGAATTTATATAACTTTAATAACAATCTAATGATATTTATAAAATATAAGAATTTTTTCTTGTTTTCTTTACCAGTGCTTTATTCTGAGAGTGAAAAATACGAAATCGTATAAAAATACTACAACAGGGTCACTGCAAAATTTATTTAAAAATATTTTCTAACTTTTTTCTAATTTCTACGAGAAAAGATGAATTCTCAAGAGAGTAATTGCATTTTTTAGAAGACAGTTTAATTTTTAATAAAAAAAGATGAAATTTAAAATTAAGAGAACGAATTTTTTTGTGCAAATAGGAAGCTTTTAACAATTAGTCGAATTTTCAAATAATAGAAATAAAAAATCAATAAAAAACCGTTTGAATTTTCCACAAAAAGGATATGAATTAAAATCGAAGGATACAATCTTTTATCTGGAAACAAATAATCCCCACAAAATACTTAAATTCCCAACTGAAGAGTTGAATTTTTAACCAAATTAATTTTCAATTAAAAAATAAATTTTCAACAAATTAATTCTTAAACAAATAGTTGAATTTTGAACCTACGAAAACAGATTCTGCAACAAGAGGAAGAATTTGGAATAAAAAGATTAATATCCTACTAAAAAAGGCGAATTTTCAACCAAAGAGTTAAATTTTCTGCCGAAGAAATGAATTTTCAAACAAAAAATTAATTTTTAACAATCGAGTTTAATTTTTGAAGAAATAGTTCAATTTTCCATCAAGAAAATTAATTTTCTAAAAAAGAGAAATTTTAAATAAAATTATTAATTTTAAACCAAAATTGTTTAATTTCTAACAAAACAGATGAATTTTCAACAAAAGAAGTTCAAGTTTCTGCAAAAAAAAATGAATTTTTCCACAAAATACATGAATTTTCAACAAAATAATTAAATTTTCCACCAAAGAAATAATTTTAAAGAATTTAAAGAATTTTTCGGAAAACTCATTAAGTTTTAAGCA
Source organism: Acraspis erinacei (assembly GCA_035041075.1). Taxonomy (NCBI): domain Eukaryota; kingdom Metazoa; phylum Arthropoda; class Insecta; order Hymenoptera; family Cynipidae; genus Acraspis; species Acraspis erinacei. Next base: position 24,607,268 of record JAWWLR010000128.1, on the reverse strand, counting down.
AATGGATGAATTTTGAACAAAAAGGTGAATTTTCAACCAAAAAAATTAACTTTAAACAAATTAGTTTCATTGTTAAAAAATAGCTGCATTTGCACGTATGAAAATAAAATCTCAAAGAAACCGAAAAATTTTCCATAAAAAACATTAATATTCTATTAAAAAAGGAAAATTTTTTAACAAGATATATAAATTTTTATCCGTATAGTTGAATTTATCACAAAGAATATGAATTCTCAAGAAAAGAGTTAAATTTTTCACCAAAGAAATGAACTTTTGATAAAAGAAATTTAATTTTTAAACAAACAGTTGAAGTTTCAACTAAAAGATTGATTTTATAAAAAAGATAAATTTTCAAAAAAATAAATTAACTTTGAAAAAATAGTTTAATTTCCAACAATAAGATGAATATCTAACAAAATCGATTTTTTACGCTGACAAGATAAATTTTTAACAAATAAGTTTAATTTTCAACCAAAAAGATAATTTTCAAAAAAAAATACAAATTTTTTACAAAATGCATGAATTTTCAACCAAAGAATTCACTTTTTTGCGGAATAAATGAATTTTAAAACAAAAAAATAATTTTCAACAAACGAGTTTAATTTTTGAATAAATAGTTGCATTTTCAACCAAAAAAATTAATTTTCTAAATAAGAGAAATTTTAAACCAAATTAATAATTTTGAACCAAATAGTTTAATTTCTAACAAAAAAGATGAATTTTCAACAAAAAAGGTTCAAGTTTCTATAAAAAATGAGTTTTTCCACAAAATAGATGAATTTTCAACTAAATGCTTGAATTTCTAATAAGAGGGATGCATTTTCAAGAAAATAATTAAATTTTCCACCAAAGAAAAAATTTTAAACCAAGAAGATGAATTTTCAACAAATAAGTTCAATTTTTATCAAAAAATTGAATTGGTAACATACGAAAATTAATTCTCAAACAAAACGATGAATTCTCATCTAAAAAGTTTAATTTTCTGAGAAAAAAATTTTTTTTTTGGAAAACACATTAATTTTTAAGCAAATGGCTAAATTTCTAACAAAAGGATAAATTTTCAATGATTTTTTTTTTTAACAAATTAGTTTCATTTTTATACAAATAGTTGCATTTTCAATTTATGAAAATAAATTCTCAGAGAAAGCGACAAATTTTCAATAAAAAAACATGAATATTCTATTAAAAAAGGAAAAATATTTAACAAGGTATATAAATTTTGATCCGTATAGTTGAATTTATCACAAAAATGTGAAGTTTCAACAAAAGAGTTAAATTTGTCGTCAAGGAAACGAATTTTTAGCATAAAAGTTAATTTTTAATAAAAGAAATTTAATTTTTAAATAAATAGTTGAATTTGCAACTAAAAGATTGATTTTATAAGGAAGATAAATTTTCCACAAAATAAATTAACTTTGAAAAAAATAGTTTAATTTCCAACAATAAGATGAATTTTAAACAAAATTGATCAAGTTTCAACGAAAAAATAAAATTTCCGCTGACAAGATAAATTTTTAAAAAATCAGTTTAATTTTCAAACAAATAGTTGAATTTTAAACCAAGAAGAATACGTTTTTAAATGAAGATAAATTTTCCACCAAATATGTGAATTTTCAACAAAATAATTAAATTTTCTACCAAAGAAATTAATTTTCAACTAAGAAGATAAATTTTCAGGAAAGAAGTTCAATTTTCAACGAAAAAGAAAACTTTCTAAAAAAATACAAAATTTCCACAAAATGCATGAATTTTTAACCAAATAGTTGAATTTTTAATAGAAAATATACAATTTCCAAAAAATAGTTAAACTTTCTAGCAAAGAAATTACTTTTCAGACAAGCAAATAAGTTTTCAACAAATAGCTTTCATTTTTAATTAAATAGTTGATTTTTCAATCTAAGAAAATAAATTCTCAAACAAAAAAAAGAAATTTTACACCAAAAAGATAAATTTTGCACAAAAAAGATGAACTGTCAAAAAAAAAAATTAAAAAATTTTTTTTCCAGCAAATTGGTTTAATTTTTAAACAAATAGTTGCATTTTCAACCTGCGAAAATAAATTCTCTAATAAAACGAAGAATTTTCAATAATGAAGATTAATATTTTATTCCAAAAGTTCAATTTTAGACAAAATATATTCATCATTTAGAAAATTCCTGACAGAAAATTGCTAAATTATAAAAAGTCCGATTCGACAAATTCCCGAATTTAAACAATTACAATTTTATTATAGATATATTTGATTGATTGCAAATGCTATAATGATATTTTATTTTCTTAAATTATTTTTAATGTTTAAAATTTCAAAAATTATTGTTTGAGTTCAAAATAACAATAATTTTAAAGAAAATAATTCTCCCTCTGGTTTTTATCATACCTTAGAGTGATTAAAAAAAAATATCTGTAAATTTAAAATTCGAGTTTTGCTAACGATTTTTGTATTTAAAAAAATACTAGGCACATTAAAAAATCGCTTCATCCTGAAATATTTTATTAAAAATTATTGTTATTTTAAATTCAGACAATAACTTTTGAAATTTTAAGCACTACAAATAATTTAAATAAATAAAATTTCATTATTGTATTTGTAATCAATCAAATATATTTATAAAAAATTGTAATTGTTTAAATTCGGGGAATTTTAGAATTCGGGTGTTTTATAATTCGACAATTTTCTGTGATATTATAAATTGTCGTTATTAGGAATTTTATTATTCAAGAATTTTATTATTCGGAAACCCTTCAATTCAGTATTTTTGATTATCGGCAATTTTATTATTCGAGAATTTACATATTTGGGAATTTTCCAATTCGGTACTTTTATTTTTCGACTATTTTATTATTCGTCAATTTTAAATTCGGGAATTTTATTTTTCGGAATTTTTCAGTCGTCCCATATTATTCGAGAATTTTCAAATTCGGTAATATTATAAACTTGGACGACTAAAAAATCCCGAAAAGGAAAATTCCCGATGCTGAAAAATTCCCAATTAATAAAATTTTCGAATTATAAAATTGCCGAAAAATAAAAATACCGAATTGAAAAATTCCCTGATAAAATAATTCACGAATAATAAAATTCACATCATAAAATTCCCGAATGATAAAATTTACGACACTTTATAATATTACCGAATTAGAAAACTCCTGAATAATAGAATTCCCGTCACAAAATAATATTACCGAATTGGAAAATTTCAGAACAATAAAATTACCGTCAGAATATTGTCGAATTATAAAATAACCGAATTGTAAAATTCCCGAATTTAAACAATTACAATTTTGCAAAAATATATTTTATTGATTACAAAAACAATAACGAAATTTTTCTTTTTTTAAAATAATTTTTAAGGTTTAATGTTTCGAAAATTACTGTTTAAATTTAAAATAACAATAATTTTTAATAAAATATTTCTGAATGACGCACTTTTTTAATGTCCATAGTATTTTTAAAAATACGAAAAGCGTTAGCAAAAATCTAATTTTAAATTTACATATATTTTTTTGAAAATCGCTCTAAGGAACCTTAAAACGATTTGAAAAAAATGTATATAATATTTAAAAAATGTTTTATCCAGAAATATTTAATTGAAAATTATTGCAATTTGAAATTCAAACTATAATTTTAGAAATTGTAAACATCACAAGAAATTAAAAAAGATTTCATTATTCTATTTGTAATGAATAAAAAATATTGATAAAAAATTGTAATTGTTCAAATTCGTCAATTTTACAATTGGGGAATTTTCAAGTTCGGATATTTTATAATTCGACGATTTTCTATCCGGAATTTTATTATTTGGGAATTTTTCAATTCGGTAATATCATTAACTGCCGGGAATTTTCCAATTCGAGAATTTTATAATTCGGGATTTTTATTAGTCGAGAATTTTATTATTCGGGAATTTTCCAATTAGGTATTTTAATTTTTTGGCAATTTTAAAATTCGCGAAATTTAATATTCGCGAATTTTCCAATTCGGTAATTTTATTTTTCGGAAATTTTGTTATTCGCAAATTTTAGTATTCGGGAATTTTCCATTCGGGAATTTTATATTTCGGGATTTTTAAGTCGTCCTCATAGACTGTCGTAAATTTTATTAATCGCGAATTTTCCAATTCGGTAATGTTATTTTTCGGTAATTTTATTTTTCGGTAATTTTATTATTCGCGAATTTTAGTATTCGGGAATTTTTCATTCGGAATTTTATATTTTGGAATTTTTCAGTCGTCCCTATAAACAGTCGTAAATTTTATTATTCGCGAACTTTCCAATTCGGTAATTTTATTATTCGGTAATTTTATTATTCGGTAATTTTATTATTAGCGAATTTTAGTATTCGGGAATTTTCCATTCGGAATTTTGTATTTCGGAATTTTTCAGTCGTCCCTATAAACAGTCGTAAATTTTATTATTCGCGAATTTTCCAATTCGGTAATTTTATTTTTCGGTAATTTTATTATTCGCGAATTTTAGTATTCGGGAATTTTCCATTCGGGAATTTTATATTTCGGGATTTTTCAGTCGTCCCTATGAACTGTCGTAAATTTTATTATTCGGCAATTTTATTATTCAAGAATTTTATTATTAGGAAATTTTCCAATTCGGTATTTTTCGGCAATTTTATTATTCTCGAATTTTAATATTGGGGAATTTTCCCGTTCGCTATTTTTATTTTTTGTCAATTTCTATTATTTGTGAATTTTCTTATCAGTCGTTTTTTAATAAAATTGCCGAAAAATAAAAATACAGAATTGGAAAAATCCCGAATAATAAAATTGTCGAACAATAAAATTGTCGAATAATAAAATTGCCGAATTAGAAAATTCACGACATTTTATAATATTACCGAATTGGGAAATTCCCGAATAATAAAATTCCCGACAGAAAATTGCCAAATTATAAAATATCCGAATTCGAAAATTCCCGCATTTAAACAATCACATTTTTTTTATAAATATGTGTTTTTTATTACAAATATAATAATGAAAATTTTTTTTTTGCCAAGAAATATTTTATTTCAAATTATTGTTATTTTTAATTCTAAGA
>JAWWLR010000128.1:24583492-24595370 GCA_035041075.1 Acraspis erinacei | reverse complement strand
CAGTTACATTTTTTTTAATGCTTAAAAAAGTTTTTTAATAAACTTAAATAAAAATAATTAAATTTGTATCAAAAGTTTCTGCTAAATTGTTAGTTTATTCGGACAAAACTTACGACTTTTTAACAATATTGTAAACTTGTCAACCAAACAGTTACATTTTTGTTCAAGTAAATTAAAAATTCTAATAAGACAGGTAAATTTTTAAATAAAAAAATCGAATTTAAGAAAAAGTTTTCATCCAAAAGAGATTCCAGTTGACTTTTCAGCAACAAAATAGGAATTTTAAACAAAAGTTTAATGTTCTCAAGGAAGTTCTACATTTTTTACCCAAAAAGAAGAATTTTTAATCATTCAGTTGAATTTGCAACCAAACAGAATTTTTAAGTAAAAAGGTAATCTTCAGAAGAAAGTTTTTGCGAATTTCCAAAAACCACATACATGAAATGGGACTTGAGAATAATGAAAATTTGTTGTATTAAAAATCCGTTTTGCAGGGTTAAAATTTGATTTTGGAAATTTTCAGATTTTTCTTTGGACAATTTTTTATTTTTCCTGGCCATTAACATTCAAATGTTAATTTAATTTTTAATTCAGTTTTAATTAAGTGATACTTTTTAAATAGGATCTTTTATAAATGAATTCAAACAATAAATCAGATAAAAAATACAAGTTTTCAATTTTATTTTTTTATTTTAAACAAAAAAATTAATTTTCTTCCATAAAAGATACTTTTAAACAAAATACTTAAATTTTAAACAAATTAAATAAATTTTTGAAAAACAATTAAATGTCAATGAAGAAAAATGAATATTCGTTTAAAAAATTATATTACAGCCAGAAAAACGAATTTTCTGTAAATAAAGATTTTTCGGATAAAAAAAATTGTATCCTAAATTGTTGAATCTTCAAGCCAAAAGACGAATTTTCTATACAAAAATTAAATTTTTAGCCATAAAAAAAATCAAAGAAGTAGTTTATTTTTTACACACGCAGTTGAATTTCCAAGTAAAAAGGACAATTTTTATTCAAAATTGTACATTTTCTAAGTGACCGTGTGGCCAATTATTATAAACTTCGAGAATAAATAAACAATCAAATTTAAAAAAAGTTATTTGCAAACCAAGTGTTGAATTATGCGTAATTGAATTTTGTTTGACAAGTAATCCGGGTATTATTGAATTTTTAAACAAAAATGGATTAGTTAAACTTTTAATTTAAATATTTAATTTAAATCATGTAACAAAATTTTTACCATGCATTTGCTTTTTTTAAAACTAATTTTTGAATATTTAAAATAAAATGACGAATTTTCTATAACAAGAGTTGAATTATTAAATAAAAAATATGAAATTTTGATTTAAAAGTTAATTTTATACCAAACTTGACGAGTTTTAAACAAAATACATTAACTCTCAACCAATAAGGTCAATCTTCAACTAAACTAGATTAATTTTCAAACAAAAATAAATTTTTAAGAAAGTAGTCCAATTAAAAAAAAAAATTGACTCTTTACATAAAAAAGAGCCATTTTCGAAGTAAGTTAAAAAAAAGAGTTTTCAACAAAACAGTTAATTTTTCAACCATAGTTGATTTTTTTAACTAAAATTTTGAGTGATGAACCAATAAATGCATAAAAAAAGATGAATTAAAAAAATTTAATTTAATAACAAAAAAAAAACGAATTTTCAATAAAATTCAAGAATTATCAACAAAAAATTTGAATTTTTAGATCTTTTTTTAATTTTTACGAAAACAGTTCAAGTTTAAAACTTAGTTGTTAAATTTGCATTCAAAGAGATTAATTTTCTAATAAAAAACTAATTCTTAACAAAATTTAAAAATTCTCCACGTAAAGGTTGAATTTTCAACTTTCAATAAAATTCAAGAATTCTCAGCAAAAAAGTTTCATTTTTAGGATAGAAAAAAAATTTATTTTTTTATTTTTAAGAAAGCAGTTCTACATTAAAACCTAGTTGTTAAATTTTTCACCGAAGAGATGAATTTTCTAACAAAAAGATCAATTTTCTACTACAAAATACAAATATTAAAAAAATCAAGATTTCTGAACCAAAAAGTTGAATTTTCAATTAGAAAAGAAAATTTTTGACTCATTCGGATTAATTTAATATAAAAGGACGAATTTTCAATAAAATTGAAGAATTCCCCAAAAAAATGTTAATTATCAACTGAAATATATGAATTTTCAAACAAAAAGAAAAAAAACTAACTAAAAAAAACTACCAGGAAAGATGAAATTTTCAATAAAATTCAAGAATTCTCAGCCAAACAGTTGAATTTTTAGGAAAGAAAGAAATTTCTTTTTAATTTTTTAGAAATCAGTTATACTTTAAAATCTAGTTGTTAAATTTTTAAGCATAAATATTTATTTATTTTTTTTAAATATTAATTTACTACCAAGAAAGCTAAATTTTAAATAAAATTCAAGAGTTTTCCACCAAAACGTTGAATTTTAAATACAAAAGTGAATTTTTAACAAAAAAATTAATTTACTACGAAATTTTCATTAAAATTCAAGAATTCTCAACCAAAATGTTGAATTTTATTTGATTGTTCAGAAAGTGCTTTTAAACAAGAAGATTATTTTTCTGTCGAAAAAAATTTTTTTTTCACCAAATCTAAGAATTCTGCAACAAAAAGGTGAGTTTTCAACAAAATGATAAATTTTTAAATAAAAAGATTAATTTAATACCAACAAAGATGAATTTTTAAAAAAATTCAAGAAATCTCAAACAATAAAGTTGAATTTTCTACTAAAAAAAGGAATTTTTAAACAAAAAGATAAATTTTTAAACACAAAGAATTATTTTTCTACTGAAAAATAATAAATGTTTTAACAACGATCAATGATTCTTAACAAAAAATTTGAGCTTTTATCTACAAATTTTGAATTTTCAACTAAAAAGAATGAATTAAAAAAAACATTTATTTACTAACAAACAATACGAAATTTTCAATAAAATTCAAGAATTCTCACCGAAAAAGTTGAATTTGTAGGAAAAAAGAGAACCATTTTATTTTTTATTTTTATGAAAGTAGTTCAACTCTAAACCCTAATTCTAAAATTTTTAAACATGATGAATCATTTTCTACTGAAAAACTAATTTTGAACAAAATTCAAAAATTCTCCACCAAAAAGTTGAATGTTCAACTAAAAAAGATACATTTGTGAACAAAAAGATTAATTTACTTTAAAAAAGACGAATTTTCAATAAAATTAAAGAATTCTTAACCAAAAAATTGAATTTTCCACTAAAAAATGATAAATTTTTAATAAAGCCATTAATTTACTGTCAGAAAAGACGAATTTTTAATAAAATTAAAGAATTTTCAACCAAAAAGTTGAATTTTTAAGAAAAAAATTTATTTTTATGAAAATAGTTCAACTTTTCAACTAGAAAAATATAAATTTTTAACAAAACGATTAATTTACTCCCAGAAAAAACGTATTTTCAATCAAATTCAAGAATTCTCAACCAAAAGGTTGAATTTTTAGGGGGAAAAAAGAAATATTTGGCTAAAAATTAATTATTATTATAAATTATTTTATTATAGACAATTTTTTATTTTTATGAAAGTAGTTCAACTTTAAACACTAATGCTTAAATTTTTAAGCATAATAAATCATTTTCTACTGAAAAAATAATTTTGAACAAACTTAAAACATTTTCCACCAAAAACTTAAATGTTCAACTAAAAAAGGCACATTTAAAAAAAAAGATTAATTTACTTTAAAAAAAGACGACTTTTCAATCAAATTAAAGAATTCTAAAAGAAAAAGTTGAATCTTAAACTAAAAAAACATAAATTTTTAACAAAGCGATTAATTTACTACCAGAAAAGACGAATTTTCAATCAAGTTCAAGAATTCTCAATCAAAAAGTTTAATTTTTAAAAAAGAAAGAAATTTTTGTTCATTGTAAAGAACGTAGTACAACTTTAAAACCTAATTGTTAAATTTTTAACTAAAAAGATGAATTTTTCAACAAAAAGATTAGTTTACTATCAAAAAGACGAATTTTTAACAAAATTCAAGAATTCTGATCCAAAAAGTTAAAGTTTTAATTAAAAAAGAATTTGTAAACAATAATATTAATTTTAAATTTTTGAAATGATTCATATCTTTGAAAAATGATTCAATTCTGCGTGAAATATTTCAAATCTATCCGAATGTCAAATCTTTCTGAAATCTTTAGACATCTTTGAAATAGTTTTGAAACATTTATAAAATTATGAAAATCTTTGTAAAATTATTGGATCTCATTCATGCCTTTTTGAAATCTTTTAAAAATCTTAGACATTTTTTTAAAAATATTAAAAATATATTATAATGTTTTTGTAATTGCTTAAATCTTAGCATTTTTGAAATCTTTAGGAAATCATTGAAATTTTTGTGAAATCTTTTTGAAGTCCTTCAAACAAAATCCTTTAAAATTATTTTTGAAGTATTTATTATATTTTTTAAATTGGTAAAATGTTTGCAAAATCTTTGAATTCGTCGTGAAATCTTTTTAAACTTAAAAAAAACTTTTAAAAATAAATGTGAAACAAATTGAAATATTTGAAATGTTCTTGAAATATTTCTGAAATTTTTGAAATCTTTGTAAAATCGGTGGAAAATTATTTATGCCTTTGTGGAATCTTTTAAATTTTTCCGAAATTTTTGCGAAATTTTCTTATCTTTCGGAAATCATTTTAATCTTTGTAACATCTTTCTAAAATATTTACGAAATAATTGCAACATTTTAAAATCTTTTGATAATCATTGAAATTTTTGTAAAAAATAATTAACAAATATTCTATAATTTTTTTGAAATTGTTTAAATCTTAGAATTTTTGAAATCTTGGGGAAATCATTGAAATTTTTGCGAAATCTTTCTGAATTCTTTGCAAATATTTAAAATATTTTTGACAAATTTGTGAAATTACTGAAATATTTCTGAAATCATAGGGAAGTCGTTTATGCCTTTGTGAATTTTTTAAATGTGTAAAATGTTTGAAATACTTTTGAAGGATTTGTGAATTTTTTTAAATCTTTGTAAAATAATCTTTTGTGAAATCTTTGAAATATTTTTTTAATCATTGGTAATATTTGTAAAAATAATTGAAATAATTGTGAAATCTTTGGAAAATCATTGAAGTCCTTGTGAAATTTAAAGCTATCCAAAAATTTTGCGATTGTTTTAGGAATGAATTCTAAAATTTCACTTCTAAAAATTCTAAAAATTCACTTCTAAAATTATTTCAATGTATCCGAAATATTTGCGATTTATTTGAAGAAGTAAAATTTTTTTTAATCTTGGTTAAATCATTGGAAAATCATTTATGCCTTTGTGGAATCTTTTAAATTTTTCCAAAATTTTTATGAAATACTTGTGAAAATGAATGGAAAAATAATTTTGTTCAAATAAAAACGAATTTTCAACTTATGAAGGATCAATTTCAAACCACAGATGGAATACTCAAATTTTCAGAAAAAAAATTTATTAAACAAAAATATTTGTCACAAAAAGATTAAATTTAAAATGAAAGAGGTGGATCTTGAAAAATATGAATATTTAACAAACTGGTTTAACTTTCAACCAAATAGTTGAATTTTATACTGAATAGTACAATTTTTAAATATAATTAAATAATTAAATTTTCAACTGAAAAAGATTAATTTTTGACTAAGATTAATTTCTTAAGAAAATAGTTAAATTTGCATCCAAAGTAATTAAATTTTTTTTAAATGTGAATTTTCAACCTAGTAGTTAAATTTTCTACCAATGAAAGTTTAAGTTTCTACAAAATTAGTTAATTTTCAATCAAATTTTGCAATCTTCAACTATCTTAAAATAAAAATAAGTTGAATTTTCCAATAATTAATATCAATTTTTTTTCAAAACATTTTTCTTCTTAAAAAAGAATCAACAAACAATAAAAAAACACAAAAATATGATTTTTTTTATCAAGAAAGTTAATTTTTTACCAAAACTTAAAGTTTCATTATTTTATTAAAAATACAAATTTTACACAAAACAGTTTATTCCAGATTATTTTTCGACAAAAAAGAAAGATTTTACCAAATATATAAATCTTTAACTAGAAACGATCAATTTCTAATACAAAATATCTATTTTTAGCCAAGAATAAAATAGTTACATTTTATATTATATTTTTATATTTTATATTTATATATTCACCACGAGAGATAATTTTTTGTCTGAGAAGAATTTTTTTTTTTAATGGCATAGTTCAAATCTTTTTTTAATTAGTACTTTTTGGCCAAACATTAATTTTGTTGTTGAAAAATTTAGTTGAAAATTGAGCTGATTGTTTAAAAATTGATTTTAAATGGACTTATATCTTTGAGTCTTTGACGAAAAGTTAGGTTTTTGTTGAAAAGTAATTTTTAAACTGAAGCCTATCTTTTTTCTTCAAAAATTGAACTATTTGGTGAAAACATTAGAAATGAAAAAAAATCAGGATCTGATATAAAACTAATATTGTTTGTTAATAATTTATTTTTGTAGATTAAAAATTCAACTCTTTAGTTGAATGTTAGTTTGTTTTGTTTGAAAATTTAAATAATTCTATGAAGTCATCTTTTTGTTATAAAATTGGACTTTTTTGTTTGAAATTTGTTCTTGTTGGTTGAAAATCACATTTCGGACCAGGTGTCACTATTATAGAACTGTTTCAGATAGTTCAGATATAGTTTGAGATGAAAAAATTTAGGATTCATTTTGACTGGTTAGCCCTACATTTTTTATATAATAAAATCAGTTCAATGACAAAATCAAACTTCTTCTGAATGTGTCTATACACTCGATCTCCACAGATACGAGAGGCTCGGGAATAGGCAACTCCAACGATACGTTGATGAAAGGGGTTCCCACTCCTCCTCCGTCTAGATTTCGGATGTAACGCGTGAGCACGCACACAGGCTTACTATGCGCACGCGCACGTTGAATTCAACGCAGCGAGCCCTCTTGCGCGTCAGGCTCTCAAACAGGGTGGGGGTAGAGGGGAAAAAATCCGCACGCTCCTTTCGAGTCGGGACGCTCGTATCTGTGGATCGCTCGTATATTTGGAATTCGCATCTTTGGAGTTTGGAGTATACCAATCAGAAAATGTTTAGGATAGTGCAAAACTCTTTTTTTTCACACAGATTAAATTAAGTTTTGGATACTCTTGTCGACTCACCATTTCTCCATCTAGGAATCGTGACAAAAAGCTTGTTCCTCCAGATTTCTATTCCGACCGGAAGTGAATTTTCCGGCACGAAATCACCCTTCTGGATAGCCAATTGTCTGCTTTCCGCATCTGGATATGCAAAGTCAATTGAATTCCATGCGTATCTTTCGAGAAGAGGGGCACGTCCAAATTGTGTTCCCTGTGATACTCCCCATCCGTGTCTTCCTTCACTGAATTCGACGAGGAGCAGTAGCAGGGTCAAAAAGGACAAAAATCCTCGGCATCCTCGAATTGGGCCAGTTTCCGCCTTTCCTCGAAAATTTCCCATCGCTTGAGAAGTTCTGAACAAGTGCAAACCAAGCTGTATATGTTAAGATTAATTTCACAACTCACAGCTCTCAGCTCACAGCTCAGAACTCACAATTCAGGGAAGTGAGGAGAGCGTAAATAGGGAAAGTGAGGGAAAATTAGGGAATAGCGGGATTGTGGGGGAGATGAGGGGGTAAATGTAGAGAGGGAAAGTGAGGAGAGGGGGAAGCGAATGAGGAAAAAGTTTGGGAAAGGAGGGTTAAAGTTTGTGGTGGGGAGGTACGATGGAGAGGGGAATTAGTGGAATGTAGAGGAGGGAAAAGATAGGAGGAGGAGGTTTGAAAGACTTATTTACGCTTTAATAGGTTAGAAACCCTATTTTTAATAATTTTTGAATTGATTCTGGAATTTTTGAAAATAGAATATGCTAATAACTCTTTCGAATGTGTTAGATCATTTTTCTCTCCTTTCTGGAACTCTTTTTTTTAAATATGTATTTCGACAAATTCTAATTTTTGGTTGGAAAATTCAACTCTTTTGAAAGAAATTTCATCTTTCTTGGTTTAAAATTCAACTATTTGGTTAAAAATCGAAATACTTTGTTATTTGTTTCTCATTAATTTTTCTACTTAAAAAATCACCTATTTCTTTGAATATTTATCTTTCGTTTAATTATTGCAAAATTATCGTTTTTAGTTGAAAATTCGTATTTAGAAAAAGGAAAAATCCCTCTTTTTGTAGAAATTTCATCTTTCTTGACTTAACATTCATCTATATTGTTGAAAACTTAACTATTTGTTTATCTAATTAACATTTATTTTTTCTAATTAAAAATTTCACTATTTCGTTGAAAATTTATCTTTATCTAATTATTAAAAAATTATCGTTTTTCAAAATTCACTTTTTTTTTAAAGATTCGACTTTTTTGTTGGAAAATTCATCTCTTTTGGTAATAATTTAATTTTTGTTTCTTAAAAATTCAACTATTCTTTTGAAAATTTATTTATTTGCTTATTTTTTTTAATCGATTTTTTGTAGTTGCAAATTTAAATATTTCTTCAAAAATGTTACTTTTCCCTAAAACGTAACCATTTGGTTGAAAATTCATATATTTGTTGGTCAAAATTAATCTTTTTTAGCTCAGATTTTTTTGGTAAATGTTTTTTTCTTTTGTTGAAAACTTAAATATTTAGGATAGAAACCCTTGTTTTTTTTTGTTTAAAAATTCATCTTTTGGATCGAGAATTAATTAGAAAATTGAACTTTTCAGTTTAAAAATTCGTCTTTTTCGTTTAAAAATTTGTATTCTTAAATTTTTCAGCTGGAAATTCAACTTTGTTATTTTTGGTTAAAAATAATACTTTTTACTCGAAAATTCGTTTATTTTGCTTAGAAAGTTTACTTTTTTGGAAGAAAACTAAATCTTTTGTTAAAATTTCGTTTTTTTGTTTTTTTTTTGGTTTCGAAACTCTTGATTTTTAAGTTTTTAATTTTGCATTTTAGATTAAAATGAACAAATTTAAAAAATCATAATGCGCAATTTTTAACGCTTTAAGTTTAACTTCATTAATTTTTTTAATTTCTAGTTAGAGATTGTATCATTTAAAAAATGTTTAGAATTAATAAACTTCAAAGGTTGCGATTATTAACCAATTTATTGAACAATTTCGAAATTGAAAAATTTGTTATGAAAAGACTTAACAATCATTTATTAGCTCTCCAGAATAAAATAAAATCGATAAAAAATTAAGACAATAATTAGTACAATTAATAGTTTAAAATTGAAAAAAGTTTTATTACAAAATTTCCATAATTAATAAAAATTCGAAATAAAGCGTTAAAAATTTAACAATTGGAATCTTAAAATTTAAAATTTGTCTTTAATTTTCAATGGTTGAAAAAGACGATGTCTCAACCTTTCTTTCAATTAGTAGAACTAAAAGGGAAAAAATGAATGATGAACTAAATAGTTGAATTCTTAACTAAAAAGATTAAATTTTAAATTAAATTCTTCAATTTTCAACAAAAAATTGTAATCATAAAATTTTTAGTCTGAAATATTAATTGAAAAAGAAACTGTTTTTAAGCATTGAATTCAAGCAAAAAGGACGAATTTTTAATGAAGTACTTGAATCCTTAACCAAATCATTTATTTGTTGACCGAATATTTTATTTTTTAAACAAGAATATTAAATTTCTATCAGAAAAGAGAAATAATAGAAAAAAATTAATTTAATAATTTAATTTAAAAATAAAAAAAGAGAAATTTGTAATCAGATAGTTAAACTCTTACCTATAAGAAACATCAATTTTTAACCAAAAATAAAATATCTAATTTTTAAAAAAATATCAGCAAAAGTAGTAAAACTTAAAAAAACTGTTAACATATGAGTTTAACTTTTAGCTAAGTAGTTTTACTCAAAAAAGATAAAATTTGAAACTAATTTTGGAATTTACAACCGGAGGAGAGAAGTGGAACATAGTGGGGGTTTATGTAAACGGAGATATGCAGGAGAAAGTAGAGGAGTTAAAAGAAATCATGGAAGAAAATAAAGAAGAGATCAGGCTTATAATAGGTGGGGATTTCAATGCGACAACAGGAGATAGAGCAGGAAGGGAATAGGGAAAAGAGAGAGGAAAAAAATCAAAAGATAAGTTACTGAATGGGCAGGGAAAGAAGTTGTTAAAGAGCTTGGCGGAATTAGGATGATTTGTCTTAAACGGAAATATAGAGGGAGATGAGGAAGAAGAATATACACGTTCAGGAGGAGAAAGGGATACGGTAATTGATTATGTGATAGTGGATGATGATGTAAGAGAGAAGATCAAGAAATTAGAGGTAGGTGATTATATTGATTCGGATCACTTTACCTTAATAGTGATGTTAGAGGGAGAAAAAAGTAATAGCAATAGGAATAAAAAGGGGGCAAAGGTAAAAAGTATAGAAAAAGGGGATTGGTCAAGGCAAGGAAAAGAACAGTTTAGAGAATAGGTCAGAAATATCAAAATGGGAGAGGGAAATGTAGACGAAGAAATGGAAAAAATGATGGGAGAAGTTAAAATAGGATTAGAGTACAGAAATAAAAATGAAGTTAGTAAAGATGCGAATAGAAGTGGGTGGTATGAGGATTGTAAAGAGAAAGCGAAAGAGGTCAGGAAGGAATTAAGGAAGTGGAGAAAAGAAAAAAGTAATAGGGAAGAATATAGGAGAAAAAAGAAAGAGTATTCTAAACTGTGTGATAAAAAAAAGAGGACGAGAATAAAAGGTTTGAGGAAGAAGCGGAGAAGGCTAGGACGAAAGAAGAGGTATGGAAGGTAGTAAATAGAGAAAGAAAAAGAAGAAAAAAGAGTGAAACAAGATATTGAAGTGGTAGAATGGAAAAAATATTTTTTGGATTTTCTAGGAGGAGTAGAGAGAAAAGTTAGGAAGGGAGAAAAATATGGTAGAGAAAGCGATGAGGAAGAGGGCATAACAAGAGAAGAAATAGTGAAGGTGTTAGGAATAATGAGGGATGGAAAGGCACCTGGTATAGATGAGATACCAAATGAAATATGGAATTATGGAAGGACAGACCTAGAGGAATTCGCATGGATAATGTGTAATCCAGTATGAGGTGGAGAGGGGTGGCCAGAGTTATGGAAAGAAGGAGCAGTGATACCAATAATGAAGAAAGGCAAAGGAGAGGAGATTAAAGATTATAGGGGCGAGACGCAGATGCCAACACTGTATAAAGTACATGGGACTGTTTTGTCGGAGAGATTGAAGAAAGACGTTGAGGAAGAAATGATAGAGACACCGAATCAGACAGGGTTTAGAAAAGGAATGGGGGTGATGTACAACATATATGTTCTGAACTCTAGTAAATAAGAGGATTAAAACGGAAAAAGGGGCAATCATAGCAATGTCCGTGAACTTAAAGACGGCTTTTGACTCATTAGACCGTGGAGCAATAGAACAAGTTATGGTGAAAAATGGGATAAGAGAGGGATTAATAAAGAGAGTATCGGAAATTTTTATAGAGACAAAAAGCAAGGTAAAGTTAGGAGAGCAAGTAGGAGACAGTTTCTGGTTGATAAGAGGTGTGAGGCAAGGATGTCCTATGAAATCACTTTTATTTAATATATTAATATCAGACTAGGAAGAAGAAATGAGGAGAAAAGGTTGGGGAGGAGTTAGGATAGGAAAGGAAAAGATATATACACTGGTATACGCATATGGCATAGTTTTGATGGCAGAGGATGAAGAAGGGATGGCGGGCTTAATTAGGGGATTAGAGAAATACTTAGATGGGAAGAAGCTGAATTTAAATGTAGAAAAGACAAAGATAATGAGGTTTAGAAAAGGAGGGGGGAGACAGAAAGAATGGACGGG
>JAWWLR010000128.1:24557430-24568125 GCA_035041075.1 Acraspis erinacei | reverse complement strand
AAACATAATCTAGCAGGAAGCAATAAATCAAATTAATAGTCAAAACAGGATGCCTTGCAAAAATCCCCATATCAAATATCACCTATACACCTGCAACTTTTACGCATTTAACGGCTGCCTTACCTCGAAGGAAGCAATAAATCATCCTTGTTTTTTTTATTTAACCTTGACACGTGTATGCCATAACCTTGAAACTTGTTTTTCACATATTTGGCCTTCGCACAATTCCGCAATCGTGACGTCATCAGGACCCTTCGAGAATGCTATCGAAACTTAGCACGGACATGAACCACTTTTTTCTCAGAAGCTTAGCACGGTCAAGAACCACTACAGGTCGAAGCTTCTCAAAGCCGGTAAGGTAGGAATCTTGAGTTAGAACTGGCCCTATACAACTACCAATTACCTTTCATCAAATCATCTCTCATGTGTCGAATCCTTGTCAATCTCTACGGAACAATTTTCATCCACTTATTTTCTGGTATCGGAAACTCCCAATTTTAAAGCGCCTGAGGACCTAATTGGTGTAGCAAGGGTCTCGTGATCTTCCCTGCTTTTTTGGTTATAACAAATACAATAAATTTTTAAGCTTCTCAAATTTCACTAGAGAATATTCTGAGATAGTTTCGTCACTGATTCAAGGCATTTTGAATCGAACACAAATGTTTTATAACACCGATACTCATCTAAAATGTAATATTTTTTTCATTTTATTCAATAAATACATAAAATATGAATTTATTTCTATACAAAAACAACGTTTGCTGTCGAAATTTTGTGCGGGTACCACCAAAAAATCTTTTTCTTTAAATTTCATTTATTTGAAAAGAATAATTCTAAAAACAGGTTCAGGGAATAATTTTCAAAGCACTATAATACAAATGTCACCCTAGTAAAACTGCGTAGTAACTGCGAAGCCCTAAAGGGCTTCTATTAGGTACTGCTTTTTCACAAGTGGCACAAGTTTAAAATTGCTATTCTAAGAGGCTCTATTAGGATTTCTAATGGCAAATGAGGATTAAATTAATCAATGCTTAAACTCAAAATAATTTTATCAGAGTGGCTCTACGAGACACCTAAGGGGTCGTGCACATAATACGTCACACGTTTTTCTTTTGTTGAAATAACGACGAGAATAAAATTGCCTTGCAGCCAACAGGGATACAACGATATAAACAAAAGAAAAACGTGTGACGTATTATGTGTACGACCCCTAATGGGTTCTGCTTTCTCGTGAATAGCTCAAGTACAAAATAGCGTCTCTAAGAGTTTTTATTATCAATTTGAATAGAAAATAAGAACTAAATAATTCAGGTTCTAAAAATTCCGCTTAAGCAATTAATCCTTAAAGGTGGTTCTATTAGCTATCTATTAGATTGTATTTTATCGAAAGTTGAATAGGTACAAAATTGCTTCTCTGATAGTAGGGTGGCCAGAAGATAGTATTTCCAATTTTCCTGACATTTCCCTGACAGGAAAGTATTACAAAAGCGAATAAGGTTTCAACAATGTGCCAACAACAAATATTGAAACAAGCCAGAAAAATGCGCTTTAAATGGCAGTATGGATTAATTAAGTAAAGGAAATGTATCCAAACTATCAATAAATAAATAATTACAAATAAAAAAAAATAAGATGCAAAGTCTATTTTTAAAGAATTTAAATGGAAAAAATATTTATATTGACATTCTAATTAGAAACATCATAGAAACCCGATTAGGTAAAACTGAGGATCCTATGTCATATTTCTAAATGCCAAATAGAAAACTATATAGAACATTTATACAAAACCTACTTTCACTTGTTAAAAGGACCTTACAGAAACCAAACCTATTAGGTTTATAATGCTTTTTTATTAGGTATTTTTACTGGAGCACTAACTTCCACTCGTATGAAGCATACAAAACATCAATAATTATTGTTACATCCCAAAATTTCACAATTTCGATGTAACGCCTAAAACTAGGCATGGCCTATCTTATCTGACGCGAAACAGTGTAACGCCACCAATTATAAACGAGCGCTTTACCGATTCTCTCTCAGGTTTGAACCTAACTATGGTAACTATACTATGGTCGGTCATATAGAAACCACAAGATAGATGCAATGTTGCCAGTATTACACCGATCATCGAGCCCACCTTCGGCCAAAGTTATCCCGACAGTCCAACTTTCTTCAGCGACCAGTGTCGTTAGCCAATGCTGGCCTGATAATGGTTGTTCGGAATTCCCAAAGATGGTGCAACTTTGGTTACCAAACTTTGACTGGCGAAGTCGGGCCGACCGTGGGCCGAAAGTAAATGTCTGGCTGCCGACCTAAATTCGCACATGGGTATATACTTCAGTAAATAAAGAAAATACTGACAAAGAACAAGGTTGTTAGCCTACCTAATTAAAAAATTTATTTAAAAAATAATATTTAAATAAATGAATGTATTGACTTATATGAATTTTTTTCGAAGAAAAGAGCTTTTTCCAATGCTTTCACATTACCAACAGAGTATTTACCAAAAAAGAAAAGACTAAAGTTAGAGGCAAGTGGAAAACCAAAATTACCATCTACTGAAACTTCTGATTCTTGGTTGGATTTGGTACTTGAAAAGGAATCTCTTTGGATGAAAATTTAACTATTTTTTTAAAACTTCTTTCCCAAAATTCATCTGTTTTAGAATAAATTTCAGATTTCATAAGTAACATGCAACTGTTCTTTTAAAAATTCAAATATTTTTTGAAAGTTTGTCTTTTTCACTTTAAAATTCACCTGCTTTAGCAGATATTATTTTTCTTGGATAAAAATGCAACTGTTTGGTTGACAATGTTAACAATTTTTTTGAAAAGTCATACTTTTTGGTTGAAAATTCTGCTGTTTTGTTTAAAACTAAACTATTTCTTAGAAAATTCACTTTTTATTTAAATTTAATATTTAGGGGTTAAAAAGAGAAATAGAATCCTTTCTGGATAAAAATTCCAGTATTTTTTGGAAATTTATTTTTTTCCTTTTCATTAAAACCTTCTCTGTTTTAGTAAAAATTTCATCTTTCATGGATCAAAATGCAACTATTTTGTAGAGAATTCAACAATTTTAATACAAATTCAGGTTTTTTTATTGAAAAAATCAACTTTTAGGATTAAAAATTTAGCTTTTTTATTAAATGAAAATTCAACTATTCCAACCAAATTTTAAATAAAAATTTACCTGTTTTAAGAAAAATGTTATCCGTTTGGTAGGGAATTCAACAAATTTGGTTACAAATTCATCATTTTGGGTTAAAAATTCGTCTTTTTGGATCAAAAATTCAATTTTTTCTTTGTTGAAAATTTGCCTTTTTAATTAAAAAATTCACTTGTTTTAGTACAAATTTCATCTTTCATGGATCAAAATGCGGGACGACTGAAAATCACGAAAAATAAAATTCCCTACGCTGTAAAATTCCCGAATTGG
This sequence comes from Acraspis erinacei, assembly GCA_035041075.1. Lineage (NCBI taxonomy): Eukaryota > Metazoa > Arthropoda > Insecta > Hymenoptera > Cynipidae > Acraspis > Acraspis erinacei. Next base: position 24,564,687 of record JAWWLR010000128.1, on the reverse strand, counting down.
AAAATGCCCGAAGAATAAAATTTACGAATGATAAAATTACCGAATTGGAATATTTCCGAATATTAAAATTGTCGAATAATAAAATTCGATAATTGAAAAATTCCCGCATGATACAAGTCACAGCAGCTTATATTATTACCGAATTAGAAAATTCCCGAATAAAAAATTTCCGGGATTTAATAATATTACCGAATTGGAAAACTTCCGAATAATAAAATTGCTGACAGAAAATTGTCGAGTTATAAAATATCCGAATTGTAAGATCCCGGAATTTAATCTATTACAATTTGTTCATAAATATTATTTATTGATTAAAAAGACAATAATGAAATTTTATTTCTTTAAATTATTTTTAATTTTTAAAATTTTGAAAATTATTGTTTTAATCTAAAATAAGTAAAATAAAAATATTGTAATTGTTTAAATGCGGGAACTTTACAATTCGGGAATTTTCCAATTCGGGATTTTATAATTAGGTACTTTTCTGTCGGGAATTTTCCAATTCGCTAATATTATTTACTGTCTTGAATTTTATTATTCGAGAATTTTCTAATTCGGCAATTTTATAATACGGAATTTTATTATTTTAAAATTTAAATTTTTTGGAATTTTCAAATTCCGTATTTTTACTTTTCGGAAACTTTATTATTTGCTAATTTTAATATTCGAGAATTTTTCAATTCGGTATTTTTATTTTAAGACAATTTTATTATTCGGGAATTTTGTTATGCGGAATTTTATTATTTTAGAATTTTATTATTCGGGAATTTTCAAATTCGGTATTTTTAATTTTCGGCAATTTTATTATTTGCTAATTTTAATATTCGGAAATTTTTCAATTCGGTAATATTATAAACTGTCTTGAATTTTATTATTCTGGAATTTTCCAATTCAGGAATTTTATAATGCGGAAAATTTTATTATTTGCTAATTTTAATATTCGAGAATTTTTCAATTCCGTATTTTTATTTTAAGACAATTTTATTATTCGGGAATTTTATAATGCGGAATTTTATTATTTTAGAATTTTATTCTTCGGGAATTTTCAAATTCCGTATATTTATTTTTCGGCAATTTTATTATTTGCTAATTTTAATATTCAGGAATTTGGCAGTTCGTTAATATTATAAACTGTATTTAAAGTTATTATTCGGAAATTTTATAATAGGGAATTTTATAATTCGGAAAATTTCAAATTCGGTATTTTTAATTTTCGGAAATTTTATTATTTGCTAATTTTAATATTCGAGAATTTTTAAATTCAGTATTTTTATTTTAAGACAATTTTATTATTCGGGAATTTTCGAATGCGGGAATTTTATAATGCGGAATTTTATTATTTTAGAATTTTATTATGCGGGAATTTTCAAATTAGGTATTTTTAATTTTCGGAAATTTTATTATTTGGTAATTTTAATATTCTGGTATTTTCCAATTGGGTAATATTATAAACATTCTTTAATTTTATTATCCGAGACTTTTCCAATTCGGTAATTTTATAATGCGGAATTTTATTATTTTAGTATTTTATTATACGGGAATTTTCAAATTCGGTATTGTTAATTTTCGGCCATTTTATTATTTGTTAATTTTAATACTCGAGAATTTTCCAATTCGGTATTTTTATTTTTCGACAAGTTTATTATTCGTAAATTTTATTTTTCGGGTATTTTCCAATTCGGGAATTTCACAATGCGGAATTTTATTATTTTAGAACTTTATTATTCAGGATTTTTCCAATTCGGTATTTTTCTTTTTAGTCACTTTTATTATTCGTAAAGTTTATTGTTCGGGAATTTTATAATACGGAATTTTATTATTTTTTAATTTTAATACTTGGCAATTTTCCAATTCGGTATTTTTATTTTTGGACAATTTTATTATTCGTCGAAAATTGAACTATTTCGTGGAAAATTTACTTGTTGTTTAAAATTCATTTTTTGTATTAAAAAGGCATTGAAAATGTTTTACGGGTGAATATTCAATTATTATCTTGAAAAATTATCTTTTTAATTAAAAAATTCGTCTATTTTAGTACAAATTTCATCTTTCATGAATAAAAATATTTTGTAGAGAATTCAACAATTTTTATAAAAAAATCCTGTTTTTTGGTTGAAAAAATCGTCTTTTTGGATTAAAAATTAAGTTATTTTAAAATGAAAATTCAACTATTCCAAAAAATTTTTAATTAAAATTTCTCTATTTCGAGAAAAGTGTTATCTGTTTTAGAAAAACGATCAACTGTTTGGTAGAAAATTCAACAATTTTGTTAAAGTCATCATTTTTGGTTAAAAATTCGTCTTTTTGGATAAAAAATTCAATTTCCTTCGTCCAAACTTATTTCTGATTTCAGAATTTATATTTTAATAGTTAAAAGTCAACTTAAATATTTTTAAATGGAACTAAACCATTTTTCTTTCAAAATTGATCTTTTTATTTAAAAAATCATCTGTTTTAGTAGAAATGTCATTTTTTTCATGAAATGCTGCTTTTTGCTAAAAAATTAGTTTTCTTTGCTTGAGTGTTCAACAATTTTGTTAGAAAAATTTGGTTGAATCATTTTGTTAAGAAATAATTTTTTGTTGAAGATTTATATTTTTAGTTGAAAATTCATCTCTTTAGTTGAAATTTTAACTGTTTAGTGGAAAAGCTAATTTTAAGATTTCTCTTTTTCAGTTTAAGATTCTGCTTCTCGGGTAAAAAAATAATTTTCCGGATTTGAAATTTCATTTTTTTATTTAAATATGCATCAGTTCTGAAGAAGATTAATTTTTTTCTGAAGTCATATTTTTTGTTCGAAAATTCAATTTTTATAGAGAAACTTCGTCTTTCGGCTTTTTTTGTAAATAAATTTTATCGTTTTGAATGTAATATAAATTATAATAATTTTTTGTTGAAAATTTACCTTTTCAGTTTGAAAATTTAAGTCTTTTTTGAAAAGACATCTTTTATAGTAGAAAAGCAAAAATGAAACAGTAATATTTCCAGTTTCAAAAATTAATTTTCAACACAAAAAATGAATTTTCAAAAAATATTTAAATTTTTCAACCCAGCAAATAAGTTTTTGATATTAACAAATTACATAAGTCTTCAACTAAAACAGATAAATTTTCAAAAAAAGTTGAATCCTCTAGTAGGATCTTGAACTAAAAATAAAATTTTGAAAAAACAGTTGAATTTTAAAAGTAAAAATATTACTTTTTAACATAAAGTTACATTGTTTTTAAATACAAAAGATTTAAAAAAATTATTTGCAACAAAATTGTTGAACGTTAAACAAAAAAAATTAATTTTATAAAAAAAGATGAATTTTCAACAAAAAATACGAACTTTTTTATCAAAATATATTAATTTTCAACTAAAAAAGATCAATTATCTAGACAAAATGAAACAGTTATATTTCCAGTTTAAAAAAATTAATTTCCAAAAAATAGTTAAAATTTCAACCAAATAAATAAGTTTTTGAGATTAACGATGAAGCATTAACCAAAAAAATTAATTTCTTAGGTAGTAGTTAAATTTTCAACAAAGAATTGAATTTTCTGCAAAAAATACAAATTTTTAACAAATTAAATAAATTTTTAACTAAAATTGATAAATTTTGCAAAAATATAGTTGAATCCTCACGCAGCATCTTGAAGCAAAAATTAAATTTTTGTACAAAACTGTTGAATTTTAAAAGCAAAAATATTACTTTTTAACATAAAGTTAGATTTTTTAAGAGAAAAGAAATATTAAATTTTTCTGGATTTGGGTAATGGAACACATTGATGGGAAATATAATTTTAAATTTTAAATTCAAATTTCGAAAAAATAGTTATTTGGTACAGTTTTAAAGAATTTAATTCGCGCTAAAATTATATTTTAGGAATGTATTCATCGTCAAATTATCAATAGATGGAAATTTTATAATTCTAAATAATTACAAAATTGTTCAATAATAGAAGAATTATGGCCTAATAAAATTTCCCAAAAATTAAAAATTATAGCAAAATTGAAAATTCACGAATAATAAAATTTTTGACGCAAAATTGTCGAAATCAAAAATAACCAAATAACCGATATCACAAAATTGTTGTACCTAAAAAGTTATCGAATTCAATCAATTAAAGAAATTGTGTTTCAAAAAATCAATCCATTTATTAAATATAAAGTAATGAAAAAATCTTATCAAAAACTTTTTTCTCATGATCAATTTTTTTATTTTTAATTATTGCCTTTTTCTTATAAATTGAAACAATTATTAAATATGAAATTTTTATAAAAAATTTCTTTGATACAAATATTTCATTATTTCATTTATAAGAAATAAATAATATTGGTTAAAAAGAAACTTTTAATTGTGTATGGGAATATTATTATTTTTGAATTTTCCAATTCGAGATTCTTATATTAAGAATTTCTATCATTTGTGTAATTTCCTATTTTGGAAATTTTTTTCGGAAATTTTACATTGTTGGAAGTTTTATTTTTTGGTATTTCTCCATCGTCGCGAATATTATAAGCCATCGGGATTTTTTTAGTATTACAAACTTTTTGAAAATTTCACAGTGTTGAGAAAAAAATAACCAATTCGGTTTTTTATATTTCTTCAATTTTCAGTTTGGAAAATATTATTTTACGGAAATTTTATTTTTCAGAATTTTCCAGTCGGCCGTAATATTACAAACGGCCGGGAATTTTATTCTGTGATAATATTATAACATTTTTAAGAATTTCATTTTTGACAATCACCCAATTCAGGATTTTTTATTTTGGAAATTTTCTATTTTAAAAATTTTCCTTTTCGAGAATTTTACAGTTTCGTGAATTTTGCTTTTCGAGATTTTCCAGTCGCCTCAATTGTTATAAACTATCGCGAATTTTTTTATTCGGAAGTGTTCTAAACTTTTTCTGAATTTAATTTTGACAGAGTTGACAAACTCGGGATTTTTATATTTCGGCAATTTCTAGTTTTAAACATTTTATTTTTCGAGAATATTATTTTTTAAGATTTTGCAATCCTTCTTCATACTACGTACTATCGGAGATATTATTATTATTCGGTGATATTATAAAATTTTCAGAAATTTTAGTTTTCAGGAATTAATGAATTTCATAATTCTCTCTCTCCAAAATGTTCTTTTTCTGGAATTTAATTTTTTGGTATTTTCTATTCGTCCTTAAAAATGTTCGGAAATTTCATACTTTGGAATTTTTATATTTTGGACTTTTTGAGAAATTTATTATTCTGGAATTAAAAAATTCGGGATTTTTATATTTGGAAACTTTGTTTTCCGCAAATGTTAGTCTCAGGAATTTTATTTTTCGGGACAGATGTCCAATTTTTTCAAAAATTAAAAATTTTGGTCGGAAATAAAAAAAACTTTTTCGGGTCAGAAACGTCATTCTGTTTTTTTTTTCGAAAAAACAGCAGTTTGCTGAATTGTGCTAGGGTTTTGCCCAATAGTGCCGTAAACGATTTTTTTAAAGTCAAAATTTTAGTCAGAATTTAAAAAAAAATCTTTTTCTATGGGCATAAACGCCATTTTCTTTTTTCGAAAAAAACAGTTTCGCTGAATTGTGCAAGGCTTGTACCCAATTGTGCGGTAAACGATTTTTTTTAAGTCAAAATTTTAGTCAGACTTCAAAAAAATGCAGCCGAAATTTTTTCAAAAAAATTAAAATTGGAGCCAAAATTTAAAAAAAAATACTTTTCCGGCCCCGAAACGCCATTTTGCTTTTCCGAAAAAAAATCAGTTGTGCTAAATTGTGGTAGGTTTGTGCCCACTTGTGCCGGAAACGATTTTTTTTTAAAGTCCAAATTTTAGTCAGAAGTAAAAAAAAAAAATTTTGCTGGGGGCAGAAACCCCATTTTGTTTTTTCGAAAAACACCATTTGTGCAGAATTGTGCTAGGCTAGTCGTCAATCGAGCTGCCAACATTTTTCTAAAAAAATCAAAATTGGGCCCAAAATTAAAAAAAAAAACTTTTCCGGGCTAGAAGCACGATTTTATTTTTTCCAAATAAAATTGTGCTGAATTGTGCCAGGTTTGTGCTCAATTGTGCCTTAAAATATTTTTTGAAAAGGCAAAATTTTAGACAGAAATACAAAAAAAAAAAATTTAGGGGTCAGGAACGTCATTTTGTTTTTTCGAGAAACAAAATAGCAGTTGTACTGAATTGTGCTAGGCTTGTGGTCAATCGCGCCGCAAAATTATAAAAAAAATCAAAATTGGTGCCAAAATTAAAAAAAAAACTTTTCCGTGCCAGAAGCACCTTTTTTTTTTAAATTTGTGCTGAATTGTGCTAGGTTTTTCTCAATATATCCGTAAACGATTTTTCAAAAAAGTCAAAATTTGAAATAAGATTCACAAAAGAACATTTTTTGTAACATTACAAACAAAATTGTAGAAAGTATGAATTTCGAAAACCCGAAAGATGAGATGGGTTGTGCTAGGTGTGCAAAAAAATTATTGTCCTCTTCATGTAAGACACAGGACTATATTTTTTGGTGAAAATGTATTATGTTTCAAATTAATTTTTTTGAACCCAAAATTTTTTCAAAATTCGTATTTCGAAAATTAAAAGTTCTGCTGGGTAGTGTTGGGCGTGGAAAACAATTATTGCTGCACACACTCTTTCTTCAGGACCGTATTTTTTATATTATGAAATACTAGTTTCTTTTTTATCAGAATAATTTTTGAATTCCAAAAATTTTTAAATTACGAATTTCGAAAATCATAAGATTGCTGGGTTATGCTAGGCATGTAAAACAAATGTTCTGCTACACATTTTTTACTCAGGACCATTCTTTTGATAAAATACTAGTTTCTTTTTCACTAGAATAATTTTTGAAATAAAAAAATTTTTAATTGCGAATTTAAAAAATCTGAAAGTGGTACTGGGTTTTGCTAGGCGAGCAAAACAATTATTACAATATTTATTGATGAAATACTAGTTTCTTGTTCATTAGAATAATGTTCAAAATAAAAAAAAAATTAAAAAATTAGAAATTTCGAAAATATGAAAGTTGTGAACAGCTTTTTTTTAAACAAAATGGCGTTGCCAACTTCTTGGACTAAATTAAGGATCCTGTACTCATACATTTACGACTTGGAATTCTCCCACTGATCTCCATAAGTATCATTAGTATCAATAAATTCCGTTAAAGAGCGTTTAAGAAAGATTGTAGTAGAGCTGACTCTGTCGGCAAGTTTGACTTCAAAGACACGTACGGTTCGTCGATTTTACGGTTAATGAAACAATTACACGAGAC
>JAWWLR010000128.1:24514276-24528980 GCA_035041075.1 Acraspis erinacei | reverse complement strand
TTCTTTCAACTTTAATAAAGCAACTGTGACTGCATACGAATTGAGTAATCTAACTGTGACTACTTCCATGTTGAAAAAATAAATATTTACTGCTTCCAAGTTGAAAAATTCAACTGTGAATGCTTCCAAGTTGCAAAATTTAATTTTTACTCTATCTCAGTTGAAAAATTAAACTGTGACTCGTTTTAAGCGGAAAAATCTTACTTTGGTTGCTTTTATTTTAAACAAAGCAACTGTAACTGCTTCTAAGTTGGGTAATTCAACTATGACTATTTCCAATTTGGAAAATTCGACGGCTACTGCTTCTCCGTTGAAAAATTCAACGGTAACTCCTTCCAAGTGGAAAATTCATACTTTGGTAGCTTGCAATTTTAATCAAGCAACTGTGACTGTTTCATAATTTTCTAATCCAGCTGTTACTGCTTCCAAGTTGAAAAATTTAAGTTTAATTACTTGCAAGTGCAAAAATCTTACTTTGGTTGCTTTAAATTTAAATAAAGCCACTGTGGTGTTTCCAAGTTGGCTAATCCAACTGCTACTACTTCAAAGTTAAAAAATTCAAGTGTTACTGCTTCCAAGTTGCAAAATTCAACTGTAACTACTTCCAAGTGAAAAATCATACTTTATTTGCTTTCAATTTCAATAAAACATCTGTGACTGATCACAAATTGGGTAATCCAACTGCTACTCCTTCCAAGTTGAAACATTAAATTGCTGCTGATTCCCAGCTGAAAAATTCAACTGTGACTCCTTTTAAGCCGATAAATTTTACTTTTTTGCTTCTGATGTGAATTATACAACTGTTATTGCTTCCGATTTTAAAAATTCACTTGTTACTGCTTCCCAGTTGAAAAAATGAACTGTGACTTCTCCCAAGTGGAAACTTCTAACTTTGGTTGCTTTCAATTTGAATAAAGCAACTGTGACCGCTTTCAAGTTGGGTAAAGCAACTGTGACTGCTGACAAATTAGGAAACTTCAGAAAAGAAAAACGAAATTGAAATTTGAGAAAAATTAATTACATATTCAACAAAAAAAAATTGTTTCCAGTTCCGAAGAAAATACCAGTGCCGGGTTTTTGTATCTGTAGTAGTAAGCTCTTCGGAATTCAAGAATCGAGGAGCGTGCCCAGCTGGCCACGATCTTATCCCCTCCAAAGAGTCCAGTGTGCGCGTGCCACTTGAAAGTCGTGAGCCGAGATGCGAGGAAACACACACGACAAAATTGGTGGCCCGCGCTCACGGATACGGTGATCTGATCGATCTTTTCAGCCTCTCCGAGTCATCATCTCTGATGACACTGACAGTTATGGCTGTTTCTGATAGTCTCTGATTTGGTATTTTGATATCCTATTTAATCCCCTTTGAATTCGACAATCATCATATATTGTGGGTTTAATGGAATCAGCATGATGGAGGTCTTTAAGATCTTCAGGGATTAGAGTTAGTCAGTTGGTAGTAATGAGGCATCTATAAATTGCCATTAAATTTAAAAGCCATCAATTGTAGGTTAGTTATAAGCTGGAGAAAAATATTCAAATTCAGATGGATCCTTAACAATTTCAAAATTCAACTGTGACTGGTTCTAAGCTGAAAAATACAACTGTGAGAATTTAAACGTTCAAAAATACAACTGGGAAACTTTACGAGTTACAAAATTCAATCATGATTGCTTTTAAGATGAAAAACCTGACTGTAGATCCTTTCAAGCTAAAATTCCAACTTTGATTGCTTACAAGTTGGAAAAAGCAACTGTAGCTGCTGCTAAGCTGGAAAATTTAACCTAGGTTGCTTAAAAGTAACTGTAAATGCTTCCAAGTTGGAAAATCAAGTTGAATTTGTCCAACTGAGCTTGTTTCCAAGCTGGAAAATTCAACTGTAGCATATTACGAGTTCGAAAACCCAACTGTTCTCACTTCTAAGCTGGAAAATCCGACTGTGGATTCTTCCAAGCTAAAATTCCAACTGTGTTTTCTTACATGTTGAAAAAAGCAATTGTGGTTGTTTCAGGGATGGAGAATCTGACTTTAGATTCTTCCGAGATAAAAGTCCAACTGTGCTTGCTTACAAGTTGGAAAAACCAACCGTAACTTCTGGCCAGTTGGCAATTCCGACTGTCATTGTTCAAAAGTTTGAAAATCCTACTGTAGTTTCTTACTGGTTAAAATTTCAAATTAGTTGCTTGTAAGTTGGAGGATTCAACTGTGGTTGATTGAAACTTGACACATTCAAATGCAACTGACCTTAAGTTTTTAAATCCAACTGTGATTGCCACGACGCTGAAAATACAACTGTGGCAGTCTACGAGTTGGAAAATGCAGCTGGTGTTGCTCCCAAGTTTGAAAATCCGACTGTAGTTTATTATGAGCTAAAATTAATGTGCTTGCTTCCAAGTTGGAAAATCCAGTTGCAGCTGTCCTACAGTGATTTTTGCTGTTGGAACATACAACTGTGACAGCTCACGAGTTTGGAAAACCCATTTGTTCTTGCTTCCAAGTTGAATAATCAGACTGTAGATTCTTCCAAGCTAACATTGCCACGGCCTTTGCTTACAAGCTGAAGGAAGCAATTGTAGCTGCTGACAAGTTGAAAATTCCTTCTCTGGTTGTTTCCAAGATTGAAAATCTGGTTTTAGTTTATTTCAAGTTAAAATTCCTAATGTGCTTGCTTACAAGTTGTACAAATGAAACTGTAACTGCTGCCAAGTTGGACATTCTAAGTATGGTTGCTTTCAAGTATAAAAGTCTTGCTGTAGTTTCTTATGAGATAAAATTCCAGCTGAGGTTGCTTCTTAGCTGGAAAATTCAATTGTTGTTGCTTACAAGTTTCAACATTTAGAAGTAACTGCCCCCAAGTTTAGAAATCCAACTGTGACTGCTTTCGAACTGGAAAATACAACTGCCTTAGTTTTTACGTAGAAACACACAACTGTCTCAGATTTTAAGTTGGCATATCCAACTGCTGTTGCGTTAAAGCTTGAAACTCCGACTGTAATTTTCTACAGGTTAAAATTCCAACTGTGTTTTCTTACAAGTTGTAAGAAGATGTGTAACAGCTGCGAAGTTCGAAAAGTGAACTGTTTTTGCTTAAAAAAACTTTGGCTGCTTCAGAGTTTATCACCCAACTGTATAGTTGCTTGCTAGTTGGAAAGTCCAATTTTGTCTCATTGATAGTTACAGCATTAAACTTTTCGTTAATCATTATTGGAAAATCAATCTGTATCTGCTTCCAATTTGTAAAATTAATCTGCGTCTGCTTCCAAGCTGGAAAATCAAAATTGAGTTGCTTACATGTTTGAAAATCAAACTTTTTCTTCTGCTTAATTTCATCTGATACTGCTTCCAAGTCGGAGAAGGCAACTGCGAATGCTTCGAGTACAGAAAAACTTAATTATGATTGCTTACAAGTTAGAAAATCCAAGTCTATTTTCTTATAAGTTTGAAAATTTGAATTTGGCATATTTTCCATTCGATAAGTCATCCACCAGTGCGTATAATTTGCAATAAGCAACAGTCTTCTTCGGAGGGGGAAATTCAACTGCTAATGCTGCCAGTATAGAAAAAATCAATTGTGATTGCTTACAACATCGAAAATTCATCTCTAGTTTCTTAAAAGTTTGAAAATCCGACCTTGGCGTTTCTCAAATTGCAAAATTTAACTTTCACTGCTTCCAAGATGGAATAAGCAACTGAGCTTGCTTCAGACGCGGAAAATTCAACTGCGAATGCTTCCAGTGGAGAAAAATTCAACGGGGATTGCTCGAAAGTTTGAAAAGCCGACTTTGGCTTCTTTCCCATAGAAAATTTTATCTACCACAGCTTCCAAGTTGGAATAAGCAACTTTTTCTGCTTCCTAGTCGGAAAATTTACTGCGAACGCTTCCAGTAAAATTTTTTAACTATAGTTGCTTACACGATTACGAAAAGTTAATTTTGTTACTTCAAATCTTATACATGTAAGCTTCCAAGTTAAAAAAAACTGCATCTGCTTCCCGGTTCTAACTGCCAACTGTGGTTCATTATTAGTTGAAAAATTAAACTATTTCTGACTCCTAGTTAGAATATTCAAATTTGCTTTATACATGATAACAAAATACATCGGTATCTGCTTCCAAGTTCAACAATTAATCTGCCACTGCTTCCAATCAGGAAAATCCAAGTTTAGTTCGTTATAAGTTTCAAAAACCGATTTTGGCTTCTTTCAAATTGGAAAATTTATCTTTCACTGCTTCCAAGTTGGAATAAGCAACTAGTTTTCTTTAAACGTGAAAAATTAAACTGCTTATGCTTTGGCTTCTTTCAAATTGGAAAATTTACCTGCTACTGCTTCGAAGTTGTAAAAAGCAACTGTTTCTGCTTCCAAATCGGAAAATTCAACTGTGAATGTTTTCAGTATAGAAAAATGCAACTGCAATTGCCTACAAATTGGAAAATCTTCCTATCACTGCTTTTAAATTATAAAATTGGAATGTAAATGCTTCCAATTTTGAAAATCCGACTAGTCCTTTAAAAATAAAAAAAAACAACTATGGTCGCTTAAATGATTACTAAGAGTTCATTTTGTTACTTCTACCTTACACATGTCAGCCACCCAGTTAAAAACAATTTAGCTGCTTCCAAGTTCTAACAGCCAACTGTGGTAGATTATTAGTTAGAAAAATCAACTATTTCCGACTCCTAGTTAGAATATTCAAATTTGCTTGATACATCATAAAAAATACATCGGTACCTGCTTCCAAGTTAAAAAATTAATCTGCGACTGCTTCCAAACAGGAAAATCCAAGTTAAGTTCGTTATAAGTTTCAAAAACCGATTTTGGCTTCTTTCAAGTTGGAAAATTTATCTTTCACTGCTTCCAAGTTGGAATAAGCAACTGATTTTTCTTTAAGCGTGAAAAATTCAACTGCTTATGCTTTGGCTTCTTTCAAATTGGAAAATTTACCTGCCACTGCTTCCAAGTTGGAAAAAGCAACTGTTTCTGCTTCCAAATCGGAAAATTCAACTGCGAATGGTTTCAGTATAGAAAAATGCAACTAGGATTGCCTACAAGTTGGAAAATCCTCCTATCACTGCTTTTAAATTGTAAAATTGGAATATGAATGCTTCCAATTTTGAAACTCCGACTAGTACCTTTAAAACATAAAAATCCAACTATGGTTGCTTAAAAGATTACTAAAAGTTAATTTTGTTACTTCAACCCTACACATGTCAGCCTGCCAGTTAAAAAAAAATTGTGCTGCTTCCAAGTTAGAACAACAAACTGTGGTTGATCATTAGTTGGAAAATTCAACTATTTCTGACTCCTAGTTAGAATATTAAACTTTGCTTGGCACACCCTAATAAAATACATCGGTATCTGCTTCCAAGTTCAACAATTAATCTGCGAATGCTTCCAATTTGAAAAAATCCAAATTGACTTGCTTAAATGTTTTAAAATCTCACTTTTTGTTCTTTTTATTTTCATCTGCTACTGCTTCCAAGCCGAAAAAGGCAACTGCGAATGCTTTGAGAATATAACAATTTAATTATGATTGCTTACAAGTTGGAAAATCCACGTCTAGGTTCTTATAAAATTGAAAATTTGAATTTGACATTTTTTCAATTAGATCATAAGCAATAAGCAAGTGAGTTTTCTTTAGACGTGAATATTCATCTGATTATTCTTCCAGTAGACAAAAATTCAATTGTGATTGTTAAAAGTTTAAAAATCCGACTTTGGCTTCCTTCAAATAGGAAAATTTACCTGCCTCTGCTTCCAAGTTGGAAGAAATAACGGTTTCTCCTTCCTAGCCTGAAAATTCAACTGGGATTGCTTACAAGTTGGAAAATCGCCCTGTGACTGTTTTCCATTGGAAAAATCTGACTGTGACTGCTTCCAATTTTGAAAATGCGACTAGTTTCTCAAAAATGAAAAATCCGACTACGATTTTTGAAAAAATTATAAAAAATTAATTTTTTGTAGACATCATACAAGCCTGATGAGAGTTCAGAATTTTTTAAAGACGACTTCCTTAACTTCTTCAAAACACGTTTCACACCTGTAAATCAAATTCACCTGTTCCAGATCTAAATATCTTCGTTTCTCTTATTTCTATTATTCCCTTTTCTGGAAAATCATTAAACTGGGATCCCTAATTCAATTAGAGTCCAACTTCCATCATGAAAAATTTAACTACCCACGAAAAATTTTTTAAAAAGGCAGAAAAGGATCCTCTATGGGATGGGTTCCAAATGAAAGATTCGATTCGGTCGAAGCATCGCACGCGTACAGGTGCATCGGCTAACGAGCGACGAATTGTGCACAACCGAAGAGCGTAATAAGCAATGAAAAAAAGGAAAAATGGGAGAAAAATTAACTCGCGTAAAAATCGAGCGGAGTTATAAAACCGAAAATTGCCCACATAAGTGAAAAGGGAGAGATAATTAGTCGACATTCATAAATTATATACACCTGAGAATTCATTATTAACTTTCATTTTCTTCTTAAAATTCTGAAAATTAAATTATTTACTTTAAAATTCATCGCTTTAGTTTATAATTAAACTATTTTGTTGAAACTTCATTTGTTTCAATTAATTCTTTAAATGACAATTTAACTGAAATTTTGAAAATTCGTTTGATTGTTTCTGTTTAACAATTAAATTAATTTGTTGACAAACAATTTTTATTATTTTGAAAATTCGTTTTTTAGGGATTTAAAAATAAATTTTTCATCTGTAAATTTAAGTATACCAGTTAAACATTATTTTTTTAAATTAAATTTTTAACTGAAAATTTTAATGTTCTGTTGTAAATTTTCAATCATAATTCTTGAATTACTTTCTTTTTTTATTCAATAAATATAAATATTGTCTAGCTAAAACTTCAATTATTTAGTTGATAATAATGTATCTTTCTTGGTTGGAAATTCATATTTTTATTTAAAAATCTAACTAATTTGTTGAAACTTTGTCTTTTTTTTAAAACTAATTCTTTGACTAAAAATTTAACTATTATAGTTAAAGATTCAACTTTTTATTAAAAAATTAACAAAGGTGAAAATTAATTTAATTTAAAATTAAGTTAAATATTATTTTTTAAATTAATTTTTAAACTGAAAAATTGAATATTATGTTGAAAATTTTCTAAAGTCATTCTTGAACTAATTTAATTTTTTTAAATGAAATAAATATAATTATTTTTTAGCTAAAAATTCAATTATTTAGTTGATAATTTATCTTTTTTAGTTGAAAATTCATATTCATAATTAAAGATGTAAATCATTTGTTGAAACTTCGTTTTTTGTTGAAAATTAATTATTTAACTAAAAATTTAACTATTACAGTTCAAGATTAATATTTTCATTAAACAATTTAGCAACACAGATGAAAATTTATTTATTTTGTTAAAAACTCGTCATTGTCAATAGAAAATTAATTTTTTGATTGAAAATTCATATTTCTGGTTAAACAATCAATTAATTGGTTCCAAAATAATTTTTGTTATGTTGAAAATTCGTTTTTTTGGGGTTTTACACATACATTTTTTATCTGAAAATTTAACTATATAAGTTAAATACACTTTTTTTAAATTAATTTTTTAACTAAAAAATTGAATATTATGTTGAAAATTTTCACTCGTCATCCTTGAATTTCTTGCATTTTTTATAGAATAAATATAATTGTTTTTTAGCTGAAAATTAATTAATTTAGTTGATAATTCATCTTTCATCGTTGAAATTCATATTTTTATTTAAAAAATTAATTAATTCGTTGAAACTTCGTTTTTTAATTAAAAATTAATTCTTTAAATAAAAATTTAACTATCATAGTTCAAGATTCATCTTTTTATTCAAAAATTTAAAAAAATAGAGGGAGATTTATTTATTTTGTTAAAAACTCGTTATTGTCAATATAAAATCACTCGTTTTGATTGAAAATTCATGTTTCTGGTTAAAAATTCAATTAATTGATACACAAATAATTTTTATTCTGCTGAAAATTCGTTGGGGGGGGGGGGGGAGGTCACATATATATTTTTATCTGAAAATTTAACTGTACCAGTTAAATATAATTTTTTTTAAATAATATTTTTACTAAATATTCGAATATTATGCTGAAAATTTTCACTCGTAATTCTTGAATTACTTGTATTTTTTTATAAAATAAATATGATTGTCTTTTAGCTCAAAATTAATTAATTTAGTTGATAATTTATCTTTCTTAGTTGAAAATTCATCTCTTTTGTTAAAAATTTAACTAACTTAAAAAAAATTTCTTTGCTTAACATTAATTGTTGAACTAAAAATTTAATATTATAAAAATTTAATATTCTCCGTTCCAAATTCATCTTTTTCGTTCAAAATTAAAATATTTTGTTGTAACTCTTTTCTTTTTCTTGTTAGAAATTAATTTTTCAATTGAAAACTTGAATATTATCTTGAAAATTATTTCTTTAACTTATAAGTTAACTATTGTAGTTAAACATTAATTTCTTTAGTTACCGAAAAATTTAAATATTATAGCTAGAAATTCATCTCTTTATTTGAAAATTTAACGTCTTTGTGTAAAATTAAGGTATTTTTGCCGAAAGTTTGACTTTCCGTAGAAAATTAAGTTTCTTGAGTGAGAAATTAACAGCTTATATAAAAATTAATCCACTTCGCAGAAAATTCAGACATTTTTTGGTTTTCAGATTAATTGTTTGGTTGAAAATTCGTTTTCTTAGCTTTAAAAATTTATTTTTGAATAAAAATTCAAATATTAGATTGAAAATAATTTTTTTTTAAGTCAAAATTTAACTATTATAGTTTAAAATTTCTCTCTTAAGTTGAAAATTAAATTTTTTGCATTAAAATTAATCTACAATGTTGTAAATTTAACAATTTGTTGAAACTAATTTTTTGGTTAAAAATGCAAATGTTTTTCTGAAGATTCGGAATTTTAGGATAATATTTTGAGTTAAGATTTTCATTACAAAAAACGACTTTTAGAAATTAGTTGCATTTTTATCAAAAGAATTAAATTTTCAGCTCCTATATTAAATTAAGATTTTAGAAAATCTTTGCTTTTTTCATTTAATTCAACTGGTTAATATTCGGCTTTTAATCAAAAAGTCCTCTCCTAAAAAATGATTTTTTTAGCTTAAAAATTCAACTGCTTTTGTTTGAATTTTTTTTAGATTCCACAATTGCGGTCTTATTTTTAATTCAAAAATCTTAATTATTCCAAAAACCTTAATTTTCCACAAAGTAGTTAAATTATCAACTAAAGAGATGAATTTCTAACTATAATATTTTAATTTTTTCGGTAAAAATTTAAGTAAAAAAAACGAATTTTCAACATAATGTTAAAATTTTAATGAAAAAATTAATTTTTAACAAAATAGTGGAATTTATAACGAAAGAAATGAATTTTCAGCTGAAAATATGAATTTTAAACTTGAATAGACTAAAAGAAACCAATTTTTTTAAACAAAATACATGACTTTAAATAAAAAATTAATTTTCAACAAAATACCTGAATTTTCTACTAAATGAGTTGAATTTTTAACTAAAAAAATAAATCTTTAACAAAACAGTTGAATGTTCAAAACCAAAGAAAATAATTTGAAAAAATTTTTGAATTTTTTATAGATTATTTTTAAATTTTATACGAATTCTCGACAGAATACATAATTTCCAACGAAGCAATTAAATTTTTAACTAAATAGATGAATTTTCAACAAAAGAAATGAATGTTTTAACTATAATAGTTAATTTATCAGTTAAAGAAATAATTTTCAAGATAATATTCAAGTTTTAAATTGAAAAATTAATTTCTAACAAAAAAAAAAAGAATTCACAACAAAATATTTTAATTTTGAACGAAGGAGATGATTTTTTAAATAATATAATAAATACTTAACTAGAATAGTTAAGTTTCAGTGAAAAAATTTAATTTTATAAAAAAGAATAAGTTTGAAAGAAATATTTAAATTTTCAAACAACGAGATGAATTCTGAATTAAAATTGTATATTTGGTTCAAAATTTAGTTTTTAACCCAAAAAGAAAAGAAATTTTCAATATAACATCATAACATAATTTTCAGTTTAAAATTAACGAAAAAATGATTATTTAACTGGTATAGTTAAATTTTCAGATAAAAAATTTTAACCCCCAAAAAAACAAATTTTCAAATAAATAAAACTTATTTGTAAACCAATTAATGGAATTTTTTAACCAGAAACATGAATTTCCAATGCAAAAGATGGATTTTCTATTGACAATAACGAGTTTTTAACAAAATACATAAATTTTCATCTATGTTGTTAAATTTTTGAATAAAAAGATGAATATTGAACTATAATATTTAAATTTTTAGTTAAAGAATTAATTTTCAGATAAAAAGGATGAATGTTTAACAAATTAGTTAGATTTTTAAATAAAAATATGAATTTCCAACCAAGAAAGATAAATTACTATCAACTAAATAATTGAAGTTTCAAAAAAAAAATAATTATATTTATTTAAAAGAAAAGAAAAAAAAGTAATTCAAGAATGAACAGTGAAAATTTGCATAATAATATTCAAATTTTCAGTCAAAAAATTAATTAAAAGTTTTTTTTAACCGGTATAGTTAAATTTGGGAAACAGCAGTTCCCACAAAATTTTATTCTACACAAAACATATTGTACACAATTATTTGGATTATATTTTTCCTACACAAAAAGTTTTCTATACAAAATATTTTCTACACAAAATTTAATACTGTTATATTTTTCAAAAAATTTTTCCACACAGAAGATTTCCTACACCAAATTTTATATTGTTCAATACTATTATTTTTTTCATACAAAAAATATTTTCTTCACAAAATTTATCCTGCGCAGATTTTAAATATTTTAAATAATTTTAGTTTTTCCCTACACAAAATTTTTCCTACACAGAAAATTTTTAGAATGTAATTGTTTGTTATTGTTTGGAGTATTCAATTTGTCCAAATATATATATATATATATATATATTAATTATTTAAATAATTTATATATATATATATATATATATTAATTATTTAAATAATTATTTATTGTCTATTTTCGAAAAAATATAACAGTTTTAAATTTTGTGTAGGAAATATGTTGTTTAGCAAATACTTTGTGTAGGAAAAAATAAAAGTATTTAAAAATATTAAATTTTGTGTAGGAGAAATTTTCTGTAGAAAAAGTGTTGTGTAGGAAAAATATAACAGTATTAAATTTTGCGTAGATAAAATGTTATGCACAACAAGTTTTGCTTAGGAAAAATATAACAATATTAAATTCTGTGCAGGAAATATTTTGTGTTGGAAAAAAATAAAAGTAATAAATTATGTGTAGGAAAACTTTTATGTAGAAAAAGTTTTGTGTAGGAATAATATAACAGTATTAAATTATGTGTACGAAATATTTTGTGTAGAAAAATTTTTGTCTAGGAAAAATGTGATCAATATACTTGTGTACAATATATTTTGTGTAGAATAAAATTGTGTAGGAACGAGTGTAATCCGTTACATTTTCAGATAAAAAACCAATTAATTGAATTTTTAACCAGAAAAATAAGTTTTCAACCAAACTTATTTAAAAGTTTTAATTTAAACGAAAATTTATTTAAAAGTTTAAATATTTTATTGAAAATACGTCTGTTCGTTAACAAATTAACTTTTTATGTTAAAAATCCATTTCTGTTAGAAAAACATAAAATCCTAGAAATTAAAATTTTTTTCATGTTGAATGCAATAAGATATTTGCAATAATTTTATGTAAATTTATAGGTAACCCTTTATTCGATTTTTGTGTTAACCTCAGAGATAACAAATTAAATTAAATTTCCATTTTGGTCATCAGAAACATTTCGGCACCAAATTGTTTGATTTCGATTCTTTAAAATAAGACATGAAAAAAAATCAGACCGGTTCGCAGTAACTTGCACTGGGGAAGCTGAAGGCACGAGCGCGTGGCTGAAGAACGTGTATCATTATTCTCGAGAGATAAAACATCTCTATTCCCAGGAGCAGCCATACGGAAACAAACTTTTGCAACTAGCAGCTAACTTTTTGAATTTCAATCAATCAATTCCTTACTTAGCTTCTTATTCTTCAATCAAGAACCAGTTTTTATTTATATCTTGATTTGTAGAAATCAAACTATAGGAATCTACAATTCAACTGTGCGACTATAAATTATTAATTTGATTAACTTTTTTGTTTCTGTGAGATTATTTTTTAAAATGTAAGGAAAGATTGAAGAAAGTTGTTAGGAATAAGAAGCCGTATTGAATGTTTCCAAGTTAAAACTCTTCAGTGAATGCTTTCCAGTTAAAACTCATCCGTGAATGCTTCCAAGTTAAAACTCATCTGCCAATGTTTCCAAATTTGAAAGTTTATCTGTAAATGCTTCGAAGTAACCACTCATCAATGAATGCTGTCAAGTTCAATCTTATTCGTGAATGCTTCCAAGTTAAAACTCATCCGTAAATGCTTCCAAATTAGAAAATTCATCTGATTCATCTGTACTCTTTAATCAAGAATCAGTTATTATTTATGTACTGATTTGTAGAAATAAAACTTTAGGGATAAATAATTCAACTTTGCGACTATAAATTATTGATTTGATTAACTTTTTCATTTCTGTTAGATTCTTTTTGAAGATGTAAGGAAAGAGTGAAGAAAGTTGTTAGGAATAAGAAGCCGTATTATATTAGTCTAAAACACAAATATATAACAAATAATTAGACACTTTTTAGATGATGGGCACAAATACTTAGATTCAGATGGTTTATTTTCCAATTAGAAAAGTCAACTGTAAACGCTTTCAAGTATAAAATTTCATTTAAGAATGCTTCAAAGTTAAAACTCATCCGTGAATGCTTTCCAGTTAAAACTCATCCGTGAATGCTTCCCAGTTAAAACTCATTTGCCAATATTACAAAATTGGAAAGCTTATCTGTAAATACTTCCAAGTAAAAACTCATCGGTGAATGCTTTCTAGTTCAAACTAAATCGTGAATGCTTCCAAGTTAAAACTCATTCGTCAATGCTGCCAAATTGGAAAATTCATCTGTAAATGGTTTTAAGCTAGAAAATTGAAATTAAAAATGAAATTGTTTGCCACATATAAGTAAACCTTTAGGGATCTATAATCCAACTTTGCAACTATAAATTATTTTTTCATTAACTTTTTTTTTATTTTTCTTATATTGTTTCTCAGAATGGAAGCCTAGATTGGAAAGAGTTGTCAGGAATAAGAAGCAGTATTATATCGGTCAAAAACATAAATAGATCAAATTAAATCAGAAACTTTATAGATGATATACACAAATATTCAGATTGAGTTTCTTGTTTTCCGATTAGAAAAGTTAGCTGTAAACTTTTCCAAGTGGAAGTTTTCATGTAGGAATGCTCCCAAATTCAAACTCTTCTGTGAATTTCTCCATGTTAAAACTCATCAGTGAATGCTTTGTAGTTAAAACTTATCAGTGAAAGCTTCCAAGTTAAAACTCATCTGCAAATGTTTTCTGCAAATTATTTTTCTTATTAAATTTGGTTGTTTTTCCTAGATGGTTTCTGAAAATGTAAGAAAACATTGGACAGAGTTGTTACGAATAAGAAGCCGTATTCTATCAGTCAAAAGCAGAAACCAGCACCTGTTATTTGGATGCTTCTTAGATGATGGAAAAAGATACAGATTCAGGTGCTTCTTTTCTGATTGGAAAAGTCAAATGTCAACTTTTCCAAATGGAAAATTTCATTTAGGAATGCTTCCAGGTTAAAATTCTTCAGTTAATGTTTCCAACTTAAAAGTCACCATTAAATGCTTTCCAGTTAAAACTCATCCATGAATGCTTCAAGTCGAAAGTCATTACACACTTGGAATGCTTCTATCAAAAGTCAACTGTAAACTTTTCCAAGCGGAAAATTTCATTTTGGAATGATTTCAAGTTAAAACTCATTTTCACCATTTCGAGTAATTCTAAAAAAAAGTGCAATGCACCAGTGCCACTAGTTTAAAATAGAACAAAATTATATTTTCGAAAATGCAGCTGTCATTGCCTTCATACTGGAAAATGTGAATGCTTCCAAATCGGAAAGTTTATCTGTGATTTCTTCCAAGTTTAAAAATTTATCTGCCACTGCTTGCGAGTTGGATGACTGAACTTTTGATGCTTCAATGTAGGGAAATACTTTTATAATTTTTTTGTAACTTGAAAATAATTTAATTGTGACAGCTTTCAATTGAAAAAACTCACATGTGAATACTTCTGAATCGCAAAGTAAAAATTACATTGCTTTCATTCTGCTTCCATGTTGGAAGGTTCAACTGTGACTGCTTTCAATCCCTCAAATTCATCTGATTCTTTTCCAATTGTACAAGTCAACTGTAAACTTTTCCAAGTAATACACTTCATCTAGGAATGCTCTAAAGTTAAAACTCATATGGGAATTCTTTCAAGTTAAAACACTTCAGTGAATTCTTTTAAGTTAAAACTCATCCCTGAATGCTTCTAAGTTAAAACTCAGCCGTGAATGCTTCAAAGTTAAAATTCAACTGTGAACGCCTGCAAATTGGAAAATTCGTCTCTAAATACTTTCAAAATGAAAAACTCATCATTAAATTCTTTCAAGTTGAAAAATTCACCAGTAAATGCTTCTGAATCGAACTACTTCCGTACCTATCGGAGAATGGAAACTTTTGATACAATCTAAATTATAGA
>JAWWLR010000128.1:24482959-24505470 GCA_035041075.1 Acraspis erinacei | reverse complement strand
CATTCTTGATTATTCTTTCTCCATTCCTCGTCCTTAAATCCTCATTCTTCATTTCTCATTCTTCTTTCATCATTCTTCTTCTTCATTCTGCTTCTTCATTCTTCTTCTTCATTCTTAATTATTATTATTCTTTTTTCTTAATTTCTCTTCGTCTTCAATCTTCCTACTTCATTAATTTTTCATTCATTATTCTTCTTATTCTTCGTTTCATTCCTCTTCTTCTTCAATCTTCTTTCTTCAATATTCTTCTCCATGCTTAATTCTTAATTCTTCGTTCTTAATCCCTCCTTCTTCATTCTGCATTCTTCATTTCCTAATATTCTTGTTTCATTCGTCTTCTATATTCTTAATTATTATTCCTTTTGTTTTCAATCCTCTTCTTCAATTTTCCCTCTTCATTATTCTTCTCCATGCTCCAATCTTAATTCTCAATTCTTAATTATTCTCCTCACTCCTCTTTCCTCACTTTTCATTCTTGATTATGATTTCCTCATTCCTCATTCTTCATTTCTCATTCTTCTTTCTTCATTCTTTTCCTTCATTCTTAATTATTCTTCTTTGTTGCATTCCTCTTCTTCTTCAATCTTCGTTTTTCATTATTCTTCGCCATACTTCATTCTTAATTCTTAATTGTTAATTACTCTCCTCATTCTTCATTCTTGATTATTCTTTCTTCATTCCTCGTCCTTAATCCCTCATTATTCATTTCTCATTCTTCTTTCTGCAATCTTCTTCATTCTTAATTATTATTCTTTTTTTCATTCCCCTTCGTCTTCAATCTTCCTACTTCCATAATTTTTCATTCCTTATTCTTATTCTTGATTCTTAATTTTTCCTCTTTGCTTCATTCCTCTTCTTCTTCAATCTTTCTACTTCATTATTCTTCTCCATGCTTCATTCTTAATTCTCAATTGTTAATTATTCTCCTCACTCTTCATTCTTAATTATTCTTTCGTCATTCCCCATTCTTAATTCCTAATTCTTCATTCTGCATTCTTTATTACTGATTATTTTTTCTTCATTCCTTTATACCATTCTTAATTATTATTCTTTTTTTTCATTCCTCTTCTTCTTCAATCGTCGTTCTTCATTATTCTTCTCGATGCTTCATTCTTAATTCTTAAGTCTTAATTATTCTCCTCACTCCACACTCTTCATTCTTGATTATTCTTTCTTCATTTCTCATTCTTAATCCCTCACTCTTCATTCTGCATTCTTCTTCTTCAATGTTAATTATTATTCTTTTTTTAATTCCTCTTCTTATTTAATTTTCCTTCTTCATTATCCTTCTCAATGCTTCATTCTTAATTCTTAATTCCTAATTATTCTCCTCACTCCCCATTTTTATTCTTGATTATGCTTTCGTCATTCCCCATTCTTAATTCCTTATTCTTCATTCTGCATTCTTCATTTCTCATTCTTCTTTCTTCATTCTTTTCCTTCATTCTTAATTATTCTTCGTTTTTTCATTCGTCTTCTTCTTTAATCTTCCTAATTTATTAATTCTTAATAATTATAATAATTCCTCATTCTTCATTCTGCACTCTTCATTTCTCATTCTTCTTTCTTCATTCTTTTCCTTCGTTCTTAATTATTCTTCGTTTTTTCATTCCTCTTCTTCTTTAATCTTCCTACTTCATTAATTCTTCATTCCTTATTCTTCTTCTGTTTTAATTCTTCTTTGTATCATTTCTCTTCTTCTTCAAACTTCTTTCTTCATTATTCTTCTCCATGCTTCATTCTTAATTCTTAATTATTCTCCTGTCTCCTCACTTTTCTTTCTTGATTGTTCTTGCGTCATTCCTCGTTCTTAATTCCTCATTCTTCATTCTGCATTCTTCATTTCTCATTGTTCTTTCTTCATTCTTCTTCTTCATTCTTAATTATCCTTCTTTTTTTAATTCCTCTTCTTCCATCTTCCTACTTCATTTCTCTTCTCGATGCTTAATTCTTCTTTCTTAATTATTCTCCTCACTCTTCACTCCTGACTCCCTTCACCAAGCCCCAAACCCCACAGCCCACTCCCGACTCCCCGCTCCTCACTCCTCATAGAAACATATAGGGCAATAGATCTTGAAATGGAATAGGATACTTATAGTGTATTTTCGGTCACTTTTAGAAGGTGGAACAGAAATTGTATAATCGTGTAGACCATAAATAAAACTGGAAAATTGATAGGATTCTTATAAGACTAAAGGGTGTTTAATACTACTTTGGAACATGGATAGGAACTATAAGGACTTATATGTAATAAATAAGGTTAAAAACGGGATACAATACTCGTAGGGTATGAAAGCTGGAAGTGGGAGAGAATAGTTATTGGGAAATGGTGCTAAAAATGGGATAGGCCCTCTATAGGGTAGTTGCGGCCACTTTTAATAGCTGGAACAGGACTTGTAGGACCTTCTTGGTCCCAGATAAAACTGGAAACGGAATAGGATACTTATAAGCCTATAGGATATTGATTATACTTTTGAAAGTTGGATAGAAATTATAGGTCCTTATTGGTTATCAATAAGCCTGGAAATAGGATGAAATGCTTATAGTGTATTGGACCTGGAAACAGGATAGGTTACTTATAGGGAAATGTAGCTGGAAATGAGATAGGCCCTCTATAGCATACTTGCGACCACTTTTAGGAACTGAAGTAAAATTTGCATGAGCTTGTAGGTCCCAGATAAAGCTGGAGAAGGGTTAGGATACTCATCAGCCTATAGGGTATTTAATACACTTTTGAGAGTTGCATAGAAATGATAGAGCCTTATAGGTTATAAATAGGGCTGGAAATGGGATCAAATATTTATGGTGTATTGGAAGTGTAAACGGGATAGGTTAATTAATGGGTAATGTAGCTAGAAATGGGGTAGCCCCTCTATAGGGTACTGGTAGTCACTTTTAAGAGCTGGAAAAAAATGTGCAAGACCTTTTAAGTCCCAGATAGAACTGAAAACGGGATAGGATATTTATCAGCTTATAGGGTATTTAATACACTTTTGAAAGTTGGCTAGGAATGAGATGGTCTTATAGGTTATAAATGGGGCTGGAAATGGGATTAAATGCTTATAGTGTATTGGAACTGGAAACGGAATAGATTACTTAAAGGGTAATGTAGCTGGAAATGGGATTGGCCTTTTATAGAGAATTTGTGGCCACTTCTAAGGATTGGATCAGCATTCGAAGCACCTTGTACGTAATACATAAAGCTGGAAAAGGAATGGGATACTTATAAGCCTATTGGGTATATAATACTCTGTTGAATGTTTGATGGAAATTATAGTGTCTCGTATGTTATAAATTAGGCTAAAAACGGGATAGGATGCTAATAGGTTACTAGAGCTGGAAATGCGATGGGTTACTTACAGAGATATTCCACTGGAAATGGGATAGGATACTAATAGGTTTATAGAGCTGGAAATGGGATATGTTACTTATAAGATGCTTGCGGCCAGTTCCAAATGTTTGAGGAACACTTGTGGCATTTTCTTGGCCCTACATAAAACTGAAACAGGGATAGGGTACTTATGAGCCTCCATGGTATTGAGTACTCTTTTACGACATGGATAGGAGTATAGGGGCCTTTAAGTTTATAAATATTACTGAAAGTGGGATAAATTACTTGTGGGGTATTAGAGCTTGAAAGGAGTTACAATACTTATAGAGTAATATTCTAAAAATGGGATGGGACACTTATAAGATAATAGAGCTGGAAACGGAATAGATCCCTTATAGAGTACTTTCGGCTACTTTCTACAGTTGGTACAATTTGCAAAAACTTATATGGCCTACATAAAACTGGAAACGGCATAGGATACTTACAAGTCTATAGAGTATTTAATAAAATTTTGAGAGATGGATAGGAATAAATAGTTATAAATAGAGCTAAAAATGGGATAGGATACTTGTAGTGTATTAAACCTGGAAAGGGGCTACGATAATTTTAAGGTAATAAGTCTGGAAATGGGATGTAATACTTAAATAGTAAAAATCTGGAAATGGGATAGGCCTTTTAAAGGGTACTATCGGCCACTCTCAACAGTTCGAGCAGAAATTGCATAAACTTATAACCTCTACATAAAACTGTAAACGGGATAGGATACTCATAAGTCTATAGGGAATTTAATAACCTTTTGGGAGATGGATGGAAATTAATATTTATAAATATTTCTGGAAATGGGATGAAAAATTATTATCGAGTAAAAGAGCTGGAAATGGGATAGGCTCTTTATAAACTACTTGGGGCCACGTTTAAGTATTTCAAAAGAAATTTAAATCCACTTTCTTTATCGGTTTCATCTTTTCTAAACTTTTTTGGGCCAGAAGCATCCAAAAGAAGTCAGACTCGATTTGCGAGGGGCGTAAGAAGCGCCGAGCAAAGCGAATTTTCCTACCGCGTGAGATCAGTAATTGCCGGTCCCTCGAAATCGCGTGCGCCTCACAATCAGCAGAAATAGAGGGAAGAACGCAGAAGGGTAAGAATGTGCGCGTGCCTTTATTTATTTTGCATAATTAGCGAACATGTCCCTCGAGGCGGTGGTACTTCTTTCACCTTCACCCCTTTCCAGTTCGACTTCAGGAGGCGTTAATGGACACTTTTCAAAATCGAATGCAACGAGAGCTCAAACAGAAAACACTAATAACAATAATATAGCTGGATAATTTATTACATGCTTTCAATTTTTACAAAATAAAAAAGTTAACCAGTACGGAATCCCAAACAAGTGCGTAGAAGCCAAAAATCAATTATACAAAATAATATCTGATTTTAATAATAAATAAGAATTTTTAAAAATACGCTAAAAAATTAGGAATTGTAATTAGGCCGATACAAAATTTATCAAGTCAATTAAAATTTGTTTATTTAATGATATTTTATCTGGGCTTTATATTTTTGCTTCCTGTTTTTGCAATTCTTATTTAATTATAATGGTGTTGGGTTCATTTTATTTATTTGGCAAGATTATCTACAGATCTGTAAGGTACACGCTGTTATTTCAACAATTTTATGTGAGAAAAATATTGTTGATAAAAATAATAATTTTATAATTTATAAACAAATTTATTGAGGTAAAAACTTTGAACAAAGGAAAAAGCAAAAAACATAAAACTCTTCACAAGCATTAGTAAATAAACAATTTTAAATTGAAACATCTCTTACAAAAATTGACCTTGAATTCGCTTACAAAATTAATTACAAATAACAATAAGGATATTTTTCGCAATTTTAGAAATCACTTTTGATTTGTTAAAAGTCGAATTTGCACTTTTATATTGTTTACAAAAAAAGAGTCTAGAAATTTTGCACGAAAAAAAGAAGAATGTTGAATCTGAAAAACATATTTTCTATCAAGAAAGACGAATTTTCAACAAATACTTGAATTTTTAATGAAACTTTAAAATTTTCAGCAAAATATTTGTTTTTAAACAAATTTTTTCAATTTTCAACTTCTAATTATAAATTTTCAACAACAAAATTGATGGCCAACCAAAAAAATAAAATTTGAACACAATTTAAAAAATTTTCAAATTTTGAAAATTTTGAAAACAGTGAATACCCAGATTTTTAAGTCAAGAGAGAAAGAAAATTTCAACGATATAGTTTAGTTTTCTACGACAAATGATCAACTTTCAACCAAACATGGAATATTTTAATTTTCAGTTCCAAAAATGAATTTTTGATAAAAAAAGTGAATTTTTAAAAAATTAGTTAAATTTACAATCAAAGAGAGGAATCTCAAACTCAGAGAATGAGTTTCTAGCAAAGTATTTGCACTATCAACCAAGTACTTTTATTTTCAACCAAAAATGTAATAGTTAAATTTCTAGTTACGAAAATTAATTTTAAAATAAATTTTAATATTTATATCTTCAATTACAAATAGTTTTATTTTAAACCAAATAGTTGAATGTTAAAGCCACCAAAAAATAATTTTTTATCGAAAAGTTGAGTTTTTAATAAAGAAAAAATCTTTTTATAACCAAGAAGTTTTCTACCAACAAAAAAAAAATAAAATTAAATCCAAAGGAAGAATTTTTTTATCAAAAAATTAAGCTGTAATCCAAAATTTTGAATTTAATTTTAATAGTTGAATTTGCAAACCAGTTTAAGTTTTTTTTTACAACAAAATAATTAAATCCGTAAGCAAAGAATTTTTTTACATCTATTGTTTTGAATAGAAACTTGAACTGATGTAATTAATTTTTTAAAAAAGTAGTGAAACTTTCAGAAGTAGTTTTTGTTTCAGCCACAAATAGAATAGTTAAATTTTCAGTTCACAAAATTTATCTTTGAAAACAAAAATAATTTTTCAATAAATTTTAAACGATTAATTTATAAACAATAATTAAAAGTTGCATTTTTTGTTCAGAAAAGCCATTTTTGACAAAAAACCTGATTTTCAAAATAATTTTTGATTTATACAACCCAAGTGGTGAATTTTCAACAAATAAAATTATTTTTGTAAATTAGTTAAAATTTCAGCCAAGTAGTTTTCTGTTCAGCCAAAAATAAAGTAGTTAAATTTTCCGTTAAAAAATTAATTTTCCATAAAAAACTAATTTTTAACAAAAAATCTAATTTGACATTCAAAAAGAAATAATCTTAAACGCATTAAATTAATTTATTTTTAATAATTCAACGTTCAACCCAATAATTTTAGTTTGAGCAAAAGAATTAAATAGTTCAATTTTCAATTGCGAAAATTCATTTTCAATAGAAAAATGCGAATTTTAAACAAAACAGTTAAATTTCAACAAATAAAACAAATTTCTTTCATAATTCGAATTTTAAGCTAGAAAGATTATTTTGTTACAAAAAAGATATTGGGTGAATTTTCAACTAAACACAATTAATTTTCAGCACGCACTGGATTTGGTAAATTTTCAGATTACATGATTAATTTTTAAGCAAAATAAAAAAAAATTTAACAAATTAAATAAATGTTGAGTAAATGAATTGAATTTACAACCAACTAAATGAATTTTTTAAGCAGAAAAAAACTTTGTAACAAAAAATTGGATTTTTCATCAAAATAAACAATTTTCAACCAAGCATTTGAATTTTTAACCTAAAGATATAAATTCTGAACCTAAAATATAAAAGTAGACTTTTAAAATTAAAATAATTTGCTTTCAACCAATAATATAATTTTTAAATAAATAATTTAAACTTTCAGCAAAAAATATTTATATTTTACGAACAAAATTTTTTGCAATTAAAAAAAAACGTATTTCTAATGATGAACGTTTTAGTGAGATTGAGACAATAATCATTTAAGTTTAACAGAATAATTGTTTAAACAAATTGTTATCTCTATTAATAATATTCTCTTTGTATAATGCGAGAAAGTCGCGGTTTTTCTGAAAGATTTAACGTTTTTTCCAGTTTTCAATCACAGGAAGGTAATAAATAATGAAATTTATGAAAAATAATTTTTTAAACAATTTATTCTACATTAAAAAATATTCTCATAGAATAAAGCTAGAAAGTTGCAGTTTTTCTACAATTGTCCTCACTTGGCTCACTTTTTAATTATAGTGAAGTTATTATTTACGTTAAAAAATTTTTTTTTCAAGAAATGTGTTACCAGTTTTAATAATTTTTATCAGTTTTTATTTATCTGTAAATTATGTTAGAAAGTTGTTGTTTTTTTCTAAAATTCTCAACTTTTGTTCACATTTTATTTACTGAAATTATGATTAATTCAAATTAACAATCATAATTCTTTAAACAATCCATTATTGTTTATAACAATGGATGTTATTTTCTTTCAGAGTAATACTAGAAAGTCATTTTTTAATATTCAGCGTTTCTTTCATGTTTTAGTTAGGAAAAAATAATAAATATTTATTTATTATTTATTTATAAACAAACAGGCAAAGAAAGGTTCCAATTCCCAAAAACAAAAACGCATCTTTCTATCGATTATCAACGTGAAGATTTAGACAACAATAAATATTTTTAACAATTACTTTTGGCTAATTTGATTAATTATTACTAAACTTTGAAGGGAATGCAGAAAAATAGGTTTAAATTTCAGAAAAAACTGCACATTTCTAGCCTTATTTAAAAAGAATATTATTAAAAATAATAAAAAATTGTTTAAAAAATTACGTTCGTTAAATTGAATTAACCATTACCTCACTCGAATTGAAAAGATAAAATCAAGTTAAAAAATTTTGAAGAATAAACAGCAAATTTATCAAAATTATTTATCAAAAGATAGTTATAAGCAATAATAATTGTTTAAAAAATTACATTTGTTGGCTTGAAATAATTATTACTTCACTAAATGAAAAGTTAAAGGAAATATAAATTTTGTTAGGAAAAAGAACTGCAAGTATCCAGCATAAAAAACAAACAAAATAGTTTTAAACAATAAAAATTTGTTTAAACAATTATATTTATTGAACTAGAACAATTATTACCTGCCTGTAAGTAAACAGTTCACAAAAGGACGAATATTTTAGAAAAAATGCACCTATCTAGCTTCAATATAGGAGCAGATAGTTATAAACAATTTTTTTTTAAACAATAAAATTTGTTGAATTGCAATAGTTATTACTTTGCTCTAAATAAAAAGTGGACGAAAACTTTAAAATTGCGGATAGAACCGCAACTTTCTAATATTATTCAACGTAAATATTATTAATAATAACAATAATTTGTTTAAACAATTAATTATTTAATTTAACATGATTTTTTTCCTCGATCTAACTAAAAAGTTAAAAATAAGTTAAAAAATTTATAAAATTCCGTGATTTTCTAAATTTATTTTCAAAGAAAATTACTAAAAACAATAATAAATAGTTTATTCAATTTATTTAAACATCTGATTATCAGAAAAAAATATTATTTTAAGTCTTTGAAACAATTTTTATTGAAACAATCGCAAAAGAATCGAAAATAGTGCCAAAAATACGCAAAAAATAATCTTTTACTTATGGGGTTTTTTTGGGACCCCATAAAAGAGACTTATGTGTTTCATATTCAAAAAATTTATTTTCGTTTGTATTTACATAATTTTTTAGAAAAAGAAAAATTCGAAAAAAATTCAATGCATTTTTGGGACCACTCTTGTGTGGAGTCCAAAATCTTGGTTGTTATTTATCGATTAATAAATAAATCTCCCATAAAGAAATTATTTTTTTAGGGCGAACTCAATAAGAAGAAGGCCTACTTTCATTGCCATGTAAAAAGATTAATTGAATTTTCGGAGAAAGGTAAAGGAAATTTAAATTGCGTGACTCCATTGATGCAAAAGTGGGTAATGTCTGGAGAATTTGTATCGAGATCCCATAAAAGATGATTTGCTGTTTGTGAAGGAATTTCATGCTTATAATTTATTTAATTTTTAAGTTATTTCCTTGAGGGCTGTGAAAGGATAAATTCAATTAATTAAAAGTTTTATCGAGATCAAATAAATAATTTTGATTTATATCAAAATTTGTTTATAACAATTGAAAATTTTCCAACTTTTTCAATTTTCAATGTTTAAAGATTAAAATAAAAAATTTTACAAATATTTTTTAAGTCTGTCTATTTTCAGATTTGAATATTTTTTTATGTTTAATTTCGGCGTTTGACAATTAAATCATTCATGTTAATTTTGAAAAAATATTAACTTCTGAATTCAGATGAAATTAAAGAAATATCGAAATGAATAATTTTTTATAGTCAAAGTTCAATTTAAAAAGTCAAAATCTTTAACAAAAAAATATTAATTTAAACCAAGCAGTTGCTTTTTTATACAAAAATGTTTTTTTTATTAATGAAGTTATTTTTTTAATTAAAACGCAAATTTTTAACGAAAAGGTTAAAGTTGAAATTCTTATAAATAAATGTTTTGATTGTAAATTACAACTCATTAAATTTAAAAAAAGAGGGATTATCAACAAAAGGGTTGAATTCTCAAAAAAAATTTCGACGAAAAGTAATTCAAAATTGTTTGATTGGGAATGAATCTAAATTGTGTTAAAAATTCATAATTAAAAAAAAATAATAATTTTCTTAGTTAAAAATTCATCTTTTTGAAAATTCAACTGCTTTGTTAAGAATAAATAAATCTTCATTTCAAAATTCAATAATTAGGGTGGAAGTGTTTTTTTGATAGAATACAAAATTTTCTTGGTTAAAAAATACTCTCTTTTAATAAATAATAAATATATTGTAGAAAATTCATCTTTTTTCTTTAAAATTCAATAATGTGGGTGAAAGCCTTTTTTCGAGGATTAAACATATTTTTTGGATAAAAAATTCCTCTTTTTTGGTAAAATAATTTTTCAGGTTGAAAATTCATCCCTTTATTTAAAAATTAAGTTGGTTTGTTAGAAAAAAATATTAAAAATTTGAGGTGTTTTTTTACAAACTTAAATTTAACTCTTTTAAATTTAAATCTGTATTTTCTTGCATAAAAAGCTTTTTTCTCAAATTTAACTCCTTTACATTTAAATCTGTCTTTTCTTGAATAAAAAAATATTTTTGCTAAAATTTAACTATTTTGTTCAAAATTTATCTTTTTTCGTTAAAAATTCATATAAGGGCCTTAAAATTGACCCCAAATCGAACATTTCTTAGGCGTGTTAAAAATTCATAATTTTGGTTAACAAATTAATTTTGTTAATTAAAAATTTATCTTTTTGAGAATTAAAATGATTTATTAAAAGGTAATCTTTTTTGGTTGACCATTCTACTATTTTATAGAAAATTCATCTTTTTTGCTTCAAAATTCAATAATTTGGGTGGAAGTCTTTTTTTGATAGAATTCAAAATTGTATTTGTCAAAAAATACTCTCTTTTTGTTAAATAAGTTTGGCCAGTTAAAAATTGATGCCTTTATGTAAAAATTGACAATCAATGTGCCTAAATTAAAATCTTGCTATTGCATTTTTAATTGAAATTTGACCTGCTTTAGTTGAAAACTTAACTCTTTGAAATTTAAATTGGGTTTTCCTGGAATGAAAAGCATCGCTTGTTAAAAATTTAACTTTTTTGTTGAAAATGTATCCTTTCTAGTTGAAAATTCATCTAAGGGTTGAACATTTTTTGGTTTGTTAAAAATTCAAACTTTTGGTTACAAACTTATTCTCGTTAGTTTAAAATTAATTTTTTTTAATTTGAACTATTTGGTTAAAAAATAATCTTTTTTGGGTTGAGGATTCTACTATATTGTAGAAAATTCGTATTTTTTCTTAAAAATTCAATAATTAGGGTGGAAGTCTTCTTTTCTGGAATCAAAAGTATCTCTTGGGTAAAAAATTCGTCCATTTTTGTTAAAATAGATTTTCAGGTTCAAAATTCATCAATTTATTTAAAAATTGAGCTGCTTGGTTAGAAACTAAAATAAAAAATTGAAAAATAATTTTATTAAATAAAAATCTTGCTTTTGCATTTTTAATTGAAAATTGACCTGCTTTAGTAGAAAATTTAACTCTGTTAAATTTAAATATGTTTTTTCGTGAAGAAAAAGCCTTGTTTGTGAAAAATGTAACTCTTTTGTTAAAAATTTATCTTTTTTAATTTAAAATTCATTTAAGGGCTTCAAATTGACCTTTATAAGTTAAAAATTCTACTATTAGGCTGAAAAGTTTTTTCGTTTGTTAAAAATTCATATTTAGACGAAATAATCTTTTTGCTTCAAAATTCAATAATTTGTATCGAAGTCTTTTTTTCTAGGATTAAAAATATTTTTTGTTTAAAAAATTCCTCTCTTGTTGTTAAAAAATAGTTTTTCGGTTTGAAAATTCATACCTTTATTTAAAAGTTTAGCTGTTTTGTTAGAAACCAAATTTTTTAAAATTGGGCTGTTTTGTTTAAAACTAAAATAAATAAAAATGAAAATTAATTTTCTTAAATAAAAATCTTGCTATTGCATTTTTAATTGAAAATTGACCTGCTTTAGTTAAAAATTTAACTCTTTTAAATTTAAATCTGGGTTTTCTTGAATAAAAAGCTTTTCTTGTTAACAATTTAACTATTTTGTTGAAAATTTATCTTCTTTAATTGAACATTCATCTAAGGGCCTTTTTTGTTTGTTAAAAATTCATAGTTTTTTAAAAAAATTTAATATCCTTTATTCAAAATTTAACTTATTATAAAATTCATACTGTTTGGTTTAAAAATAATCTTTTTCTGGAAGAAGATTTTACTATATTATAGGGAATTCATCTTTTTATCTTGAAAATTAAATAATTTAATAATTTGGGTGAAATTTGGATAAAATAATTTGTTCAAAATTAGTTTTTTTTTAATGTTTGGTTTTAATATTTTCTATTTTAGGTGAAAATTTATCTCTTTGGTAGAAAATTAAACTATTTTTCTAAATACTGTTTTGATTTTTTTGATAATTAATTTTTTTCACTTAAAATGTAACTGTTCCAGTTTTGGTTCAAATATGATATTTGCTAGGCGAAAGTATATCTATTTTGTTAAAAATTCGTCTGTTTCTTATTAAATTAAATTTTTTCTAACTAAAAATGAAAATCTTGTTTTAAATTTACCACTAGGTTCAAATTTCAAATGCTTTTTGAAAAATGCCTTTTATTGGTGTGAATGTTTATCAGTTTAGCTGAAAATTGAACTATTTAGTCGCAAATTAACTTTTTTTCTTAAAAATTCATATTTTCGGCTAAAAAAGTCTGCTTTTTTTAAAGAATGAAATTTTTTAACTAAAAATTTGTCTATTCTATTTTTGGTAGAAAATTCATATTTTAATTGAAAAATGTAGTTAGTTTGTTCAAAATTATTTTCCTTTGTTTGTTAAAAAATCATCTTTTTTACTTTCTTTTAATTAATTAAACTGTTCGGTTAAAAATCAGTATTTCTTGGTAAGGATTCTACAATATTGTTCAAAATTCGTCTTCCTTTCTGGAAAATTCAATAATTTTGTTAGAAGTATGTTTTTTTCTAGAATGAAAAATATTTTTTGGTTACAAAATTCATCTCTTTTAAGACAAATGACATCTCTTTCGGTTAAAAATGCAACTATTAATGCAATTATTTTTTTTCGGTTGATGATTTGAAAATTTGGTTTAAACAAAATTTGTTGGGAAAAAAATCATCTGCTTGGTTAAAAGTTGAAGTAATTAAATTATTCTAGTTTGAAAATGTATCTCTTTGTTGGAAAATTAAACTATTTCGTCAAAAGCTATTCCCTTTTGGGTGATTTCTTTTTCCTTTATAAGTTAAAAATTCAGCTATTTCATAGAGAAATCATATATTTTCAAAATAATTTTTTTAACTGAAAATTTCATGATTACAATTCCAATTCATGATTCCAATTCTTGTTGAATTATTTTTTTGAAAATCTGTTTTTTTTTAAATGAAAAATCTTTGCCTGATGGAAATTGATATTTTTAGTTAAAAATTCATCTGCAGGATGAAAAAAATCTTTGACAGTTAAAAATTTCACTATTCAACTACATTACTTCAACTATATACACTTAAATTCGCCTTCTTGACATAAAAATGTACAAATTTGGTTGAAAATCTGTTTTTTTTTTTTAAATATTGCTAAGTGGAAAATTTAAATCTTTTGTTGAAAACTGAAGTTTTTAACTCAAAATTCATCTCTTTGTTTAAAAATTAGTCTGCTTTGGTTAAGGATTCTTCTATTATGTTAAAACTTTGTCTTATGGGTTTGATAATTAAAAAATTTAGTTCAAAATCTATTTTTTTAACAAAAATTTTTTTTGTGTTGAAAATAAGTTAGTTTCGTCTTCTGGGTTTCAAACTGAACAATTTGGTTGAAAATCTGTTTTTTTTTAATGAAAAATTTTAGCATCTTGGAAATTGAGCTTTTTACATTCTCATCCAGAGAAGGTATTAGATTTTTGTAAAATTTGAGCCCCCCGGTTTATGTCAAATTTTCACGTTTTGAGACCCCCTAAACCGAAAAAACAGGTTTTTGAGAATTTTTTTCTGTGTGTGCGTCTGGCTGTGAGCACGATAACTTTTGAAAAAAATAATCGATTTGATTGGCCATGGGCACACTCTCTGAATGTCAGAAACTAAAGATCGAGTTCATTATCCAGCTTTTTTGGATAAAAATTCAAAAAGTTAGAGCATTTTGAAAAATTCTATGATATGATTTTCGATAAAATGAAAATTTTCAGAGATATAGCATTTTCAAAATCCAAAAAAAGATTCGAAAATTAACATTTTCAGCCAATCTAGTGCGAAGCAGGAGATGCGTGATGAGAATGTGTTCGAAAAGCCGAAAGAGCTTTAACAAAAGAGAATTAACTATCACCAAATTACTGTTATCGATGGTTTGACCTTTAGTTTAACAAAATTTTCTTCAGACTTAAAAAAATCTTTGCCCATTACAAATTTAACTATTCAACTATATTCATTTAACTATATCAATTAAAATTCGTCTTTTCGTCACAATAATTTAAAAAATTGGTTAAAAATCTTGTTGTTAATAAAAAAATATTTCCGAGTTGAGAATTGATTTTTTAAGCTGAAAATCCATCTCTTTTTTTTAAACATTAGTCTATCTTGGTTAAGGATTCATCTAATATGTTAAAATTTCGTCTTCTGTGTTTGGAGATTGCGCAATTTTGTTGGAAATCTGTATTTTTTAAATTAAAAATCTTTGAAGGTTGAAGCTTGATCTTTTTAGTTAAAAATTCATCTGCAGGCTGAAAAAAATCTTTGTCAGTTAAAATTGTAACTGTTTTTTTTTTTTCGTCTTCTTGGTTTCGAAGTTCCCAAATTTGTTTAAACAATTCTTTCTTTCAGAAATGATAAACTTTTGTTGATAATTTGTCTTTTATTGTTAAAAATTAAACCAGCTGGTTTAAAGTTAAACTAAATTGTTTCAAATTCGACTCTTCGATTTAAAAATTCAATTGTCTTCGGAAAAATTATTGTTGTTCTCTTAAATAATCATTTTTTGTTTGCAAATGCAATTACTGAATTTTGTGTGCCTTTTTGAAGGATTAGAGTAACAATTATACCCCAAATTCCCACTTTCTGAGAAAGTTCTCTCCGAAAAAAGAAAAAAATCGATCATTAACAGATAAGTGACTCCTGCAATCTGGGAGGGACCGAAGTGGGTCCAGAAGGGGGAAAATTACAGTTTTCTCGTCCCCGCGCCACACCGGTGAGTTTGCGAAAGTGTCGTTAAGTACCGGATGTACCTTTCAAGAAGCCACGAGCCCTCTTGACTCGAAATGGGAGACTCACCAGTACAAATTAAATTTTCGATTAGACGCGCCATAGAACCTATATTCATGGGAGAAACTCGTGGCAAATTCTATGTCATTTCCTCGATCCCAATCTTCGATTCCAATTTTTTTAACTTAACTTAAGACTTTAGGTTCGGCCCGGTGATGCTTTCTGGACGATTTATTTTTTTAATTTCGTTACCGTTAAGGGATAGGCATCGATTTTGGGCGTAAAAATCGATAGACAAGTTTCTGAAAGGGCGGACTTAATTTTCTGATTGAGGGGAATGAGAAATGAACCCGAAGAAAAATTAGAAGGAACGGGTTAATTTATTTCTATTATTATTTTTTCTTTTTTCCTTTTGTGGAACCTGTGTCTAAACATCACAAATTTTCAAGAAATTCTATACAAATTTTTATTTAAATTTTTTAATCAGATAGATCAGTTTTTAACAACAAATGCAATAGTTAAATTGCCAATTGAAAAAAATAATTTGCAGAGAAAGAAATTATTTTTTAACAAATTATTTCAACTTTCAATCGTCTAGTTTAATTTTTAACTGCAAAAAACAAATTATTAAAACACGCGTGATATTTTTAACCAACAAAGATTTATTGTTCGAAAAAGAAACAGATTAAAAAAATTAATTTTTTTCCAAAGAAATTAATTTTAGCAAAACTGTGCCAATTTCAATCAACTGGTTTAATTTTTAATAACAAAAAATATATTGTCAACAAAAAAGTTAAATTCTAAACCGAC
This sequence comes from Acraspis erinacei, assembly GCA_035041075.1. Classification (NCBI taxonomy): domain Eukaryota; kingdom Metazoa; phylum Arthropoda; class Insecta; order Hymenoptera; family Cynipidae; genus Acraspis; species Acraspis erinacei. Next base: position 24,489,542 of record JAWWLR010000128.1, on the reverse strand, counting down.
CAAGATTTTTCATTAAAAAAAAAGAGATTTTGAAACAAATTGTTGAATTTTTAAATCTAGAAGATTAAGTTTCAAGATTATAGTTGATTTCTTAACCAGAACGGATTAATTTTGGATAAAAATCTGAAACTAATAGTTGAATTTTCAACTAAAAAAATTATTTTTTAATCAAAAAGTTAAATTTGTAATAAAAAACGTGAATTTTAATCTGAAAAGACTAATTCTCTACCAAAAAAGATAAAGTTTTAACCACAAAATACACGCACACGCGCGCACACACATACTTACACACACACACACACACACACATATATATATGTAAATTTTTTGCCAAGTTGTGGAACTTTTAACTGCGAAAGATTAATTTTCAACCAAAAATTGAATAGTAAAAATATCAGTTGATAAATTAATTTTTGAAAAAAAGTTTTTTTTAACAAAAACGTTCAAATGTACAGAAATAAAATTTTGTCATTGAACGTGATTTCAATTCAGGTTCAGATTCAGATTAATTTTTAATCGAAGATTTCAATTTAAAAAACAGAAGAATAATTAATTAAGAAGATTAAATTTTCATAATTATATTAATTTTTGACAAAACATATACATTATTAAACAAATTGTGTAATTTTTTACTGCAAAATTTTAATTTTCTACCAAAAATGAAATACTAAGACTTTCAGTTGAACAGATAATATTTAACAACAACAAATTTTAGCAAAATAGTAAAATTTTCAACTAAAGAGCTGAATTTTAAATAAAAAATAATAATATTGTTAAGAACAAAGATTCTATTCTTTTCTATTCTATTCTATTCTTATTTTGTTCTTCGCTAAAAAGATTAATTTCTTACTAAAAAAAATTAATTTTCAAACAAATACTTGAATTTTCATCCGAAGAAAATAATTCCCGAATAATAAAATTCATGGCGTTTTATTGATTACAAATACAATAATGAAAGTTTTTGTCAATTTTTCTTAATGTTAAAAATTTCGAAAATTACTGTTTGAATTTAAAATAACAATAATTTGAAATAAAATATTTCTGAGTGAAGAATTTTTTTAAATTGCATAGTGTTTTGAAAAATACAAAAAAGGTTCGCAAAAATTGAATTTTAAATTTATATAATTCGGTAATTTTACAATTAGGGAATTTTCCAATTCTGTAATATTATTAACTATCCAGAATTTTATTATTCGTGGATTTTCCAATTCGGTAATATTATAAAAGGTCGTGAATTTTATTATTCGGGAATTTTATAATTCGGCAATTTTATTATTCGAGAATTTTATTATACGGGAATTTAACAATTCAGTATTTTCAATTTTCGGGAATTTTATTATTCACGAATTTCCCAAATCGGAATTTTATAATTCGGAAAGTTTATTATTCGCGAATTTTAATATTCGGTATTTTTATTATTTCTGCAATATTATTATTCGGGAATTTTCCACATCGGGAAATAACAGTGTCGGAAATTTTATTTTTCGGGATTTTTCAGTTGTCCCGCGAATTTTATTATTCCCGAATTTTCTAATTCGATAATATTATTAACTATGGGGAATTTTATTATTCGGGAATTTTCCAATTCGGAATTTTATGATTCGAGAATTTTCCAATTCGGAATTTTATGATTCGGGAATTTTCCAATTCGGAATTTTATGATTCGGAAATTTTATCGTTCAAGAATGTTATTATTCGGGAATTTTCCAATTCGGTATTTTTATTTTTAGACAATTTTATTATGCACGAATTTGAATATTAGGAAATTTTCCACTTTCCCTCTGTTTGGGACGACTGAAAAATCTCGAAACATAAAATTGTTGACACTGCAAAATTCCCGAATTGGAAAATGTCCGAATAATAAAATTCACGAATAATAAAATTGCCGAAAAATAAAAATACCGAATTGCAAAATTCCCGAATATTAAAATTCGCGAATAATAAAATTGACGAAAATTAATTTGACCGAATTGGAAAATTCCCGAATAATAAATTGATCGAATAATAAAATTTCCCAAATATAAAATTCCCGAATTGAAAAATTCCCGGATAATAAAATTCAGGATAGTTTATCCCCGGAAGATTCACGAATTGGAAAATTTCCGAATAAAAAAGTTCCAGACAGAAAATTGCCAAATTATAAAATATCCGAATTTTAAAATTCCCGAATTGAAACAATTACAATTTTTTATAAATATGTTGTATTGATTGCAAATACAATAATCAATATTTATCTTTTAAACTTATTTTTAATGTTAAAAATTTCGAAAACTATTCTTTGAATTTAAAATTAAATAATTTTAAATAAAATATTTCTGGGTGACGACTTTCTTTTAATATGCCCGATAGTATGTAAAAAAATACAAAAAGCGTTCGCAAAAATCGAATTTAAAATTTATATATATATTTTTTTGAAAATAAATTTAAGGCATGATGAAAATAGTGGGTGATATTTTTTGGTTCGAGGGGAAAATTTGGTCAAATTTAGAATTTGGGAAAAATCCAATTTTCAAGTTTGAAACATGAGAATTTAGCTTGCAGCTATTAAGTTAAATTTGACCAAACTTCCCGCTCGAACACAAAAAAAATCAGACTCGGTTTTCAGCGTACCTTATATCGATTTAAAAAATACATATATATTATGCAAATTAAAAAAATGCATCATCCAGAAATATTTTATTAAAAATGATTGTTATTTTAAATTCAAACAATAATTTTAGAAATTTTATGCATTAAAACTAATTTGCAATAAAAAGAAAAATTTCATTATTGTATTTGTAATCAATAAGATACATTGATCAAAAAATTGTAATTATTGTTTAAATTCGAGAATTTTCCAATTCGGATATTTTATAATTCGATAATTTCCTGTCGGGAAATTTATAAATTTGGAATCTTCCAATTCGGTAATATTATTCTCTTCCGGGAATAATATTAATCGGGAATTTTCAAATTCGGTAATTTTATTTTTCGAGATTTTTCATTCATTCCAATTTATTTTTCGGCAGTTTAATTATTCGATAATTTTGCAGTATCGGGAATTTTAACTAAAAATGTAGATATTTTGTTAAATGATCTGTTTTGATAAAAAATTAAACTTTTTTGTTAAAAATGCGTCTTTTTGGATTACAAATTTATCTCTTATGCTTTATGGCGTTCATCACTTTAGCTTGGAAATTTATTTCTTTCGTGGCAAATTTTTTGTTTGTAAAATTTTTATTTTGTGGTTTCTTAAGAGCCCCTTAGCAGCTTTTAACTTACCTTGTATCAATTTATGGGCGACCCTTTATTGACGCTTCACAGGTCCCTTTCAAATCTCAAGAATCGAAAACCCTGAAAAATTTTCTAATTGCGATTTCCGGGACTGAAGATCCCGGCCAGGAGCGGAAACGAAACGGTTTCGAGTAGCAATTGAATATCGTCGATGGCTCTTGAACCATTTTTTTATTTCTGGTTTCCTGAAGAAAATTGGGACGCTTTATGATAAGGCAAAAGTGTGACTCAGGTGCAATCTCGAAATAGGATGCTGAACTCTAAACAAAGAAGCCGGAAATTTATTGAAAATGGGGAAAAAGGATTATTTTTAACAATAATTGGGGAATAAAATCTTTTAATTTAAATTATAATTTAATATATAAATTATTAAATATATAAAATATAATTATAATAATATGTAAATAAAATATTGATTTCAGTATGCAGTCCAACTTCTCAATAGTGCCGCTCTCAATAATGACAGTATTTAAATCTTTCTCCTTAAGTTTATCTTTTTAGTTATAAATTGTATTATTTGGTTGAAAATTTAAAAATTTTCTTTGAAAGCCACCCTTTTTGGTTGGAAATTCAACTGTTTTGTTAAAAATTTGTCTTTTTGGGTTTAAAATTAAGCTCTTTTCGTAGAGCATTAACCTTTTGTTTAATATTCATATTTTGTTCCTAATGAATCAACTGTAAACTTTTTTGGGTGAAAACTATTTTTTCGGAAAATTTGTATTCGTGATTTAAAAGTTCATTTTTTATAGTAAACAAATGGAATCTTTTTTGTGTAAAAGTGGAACTGTTTTTTTAAATTAAACTATTTTCTAGAAAATTTAATTTTTGTTTTAAATCCCTATTTTTGTCTTGAACAGTCAATTGAAATCTGTTCGAATAAAAATTCAACTCTTTTTCGGAATTTATACTTTTTGGTTGAAAATTCTGATTCTTCATTGTCCAAGTAACAATTTCGTAGAAAATTTACTTGTTGTTTAAAATTTATATTTTGGTGTTGAAAAATCAAATCTCAATTAACGTTTTAAATTTAAAAAAATGTTGTCGTTTTTTATTGCAAATTGATTTGTTTTAGTACTAATTTCACCTGTCTTGGATAAAATAAAAATAAAAATATTTAATAGATAATTCAACTACTCTGTTAAAAATTCATTCTTTTTGGCTAAAAAATCGTCTATTTGGATTGAAAATTCCACTTTTTTCGTAGAAACCTCTTTTTTTTTTTAAATGCATATTTTGATCTTGAAAAATAAGATGAAATCTTTATTTGATGAAAATTTAATTGTTTTTTTGTTTGAAGTTTTTAAATTTTTTTATTAAAATATAATTTGTTTTAAGAGTTTTCAAGAGTTTAACTTTATAATCTGTTTTAAGAGAAATTGAAACTTCATCTTTTGATCTTAAAAAGTCAATTGGAATAGTTTTTGAATGAAAATTCAACCTTTAAAAAAATATTTCATAAAATAAAAATTGATATTTTTAAGATTTTTCCTTGGATTAAAATGCAACTATTTGGCAGAGAATTAAACAATTTTGTTAAAAATGCATCCTTTTTGGTTAAATATTCTTCTTTTTGGATTAAAAATTCAATTTTTTCGTATTTTTTTAAAACTAAATATCCAACTACTTTTTTTTAATTTATCTTTTTGAATCAAAGATTTATTTGTTTTGCTGATTTATAATTTTTTAATACGAAAATACAACTTTTTGGAAAACAATTCTTCTTCTTCGCTTGAGTAATAAAATATTTTGTTTGAAAGGTTTAAAGAAAGGCAGAAATGATTTCCTAATGACTTCACAAAGATTTCAATGATTTCCCAAATATTTCAAATATTTCGCATAGATTTGAAAAAGTTCAAAAATATTTTCAAATATGAAAAAAATATATTTTATATTTTAATAAGTTTTGAATGTTTTTCTAAAGGTTCCACAAAAATTTCGGATAGTGTAAAAAGATTTCAAAAAGACTTAAATGATTTCAGAAAGATTTCAACAATTTCAAAAATATACAATGTATTTTTAAAATATTTTATAAAGATTTCAGTGATTTCCCAAAGATTTTAGAGATTTAACAAATATTTTAATGATTTTCCAACGATATCAATAATTTCAAAAATATTATCAAATATTTATACAATTTTTGAAATATTTTTCACGATTTCAAAAATTTCCGAAAGATATCACAAAGATTTTAAAGGTTTCGAAAAGATTTCAGATAGATTTAGAAGATTTCACAGACTTAAAAGATTTTCCTAAGATTTAAAATATTTCATCAAAGTTTTTTCAGAAATTTCAACAAATTGACAAATATTTAAAAATATTTCCAACATTCGCCGAAGATTTCTATGATTTCCAAGATTTTACAAAGATTTTAAATATTTCAGATAGACTAAGAAAATTTCACAAAGATAAAAATTATTTCAAAAAGAGTTCCGGTAAATTTTTGGAAACATTCAAACGTTCTGATGAATCAATCGATTTCAGAGAGTAAAGAGAGTGGAAGGTGACCGTACACTGGACAGTGGCACACTCTGCCGGCTTGAAGAAGAAGCTTTGTGATTGCAACGGGAAGTTCACTTTCTATAATGAGTCTTCTCTGACAGATAAAAATGTTCCGTATACAAGTTTCATTGTAGGATTTTTTTCATAAAAATGACACATTACTGTAGTGTTAGTGGCTGCAATAACAAACCAATAAAAAAGAAACAATTTTAGTTTTTTCGACTCCCAACAAACCTGACAACATAAACACAATAATAGCGAATACAATTGTTCTTGTAGAAATAATATGAAGGGCGTCTATATAACCTCACTAACCTGACATGAAAATTCACTCAAAAAAAAAAAGAAAAAATTTTAACAATAAGTTGCAATTAGTGTTTTTTTCGAACAAGAAGATTAATTTTCTATAAAAAAGATAAATTTCTAACTTGTCCAAAAAAGTGGATAAAGTTTTAACCAAACATAAAATAGTTGAATTATGAGATAAAATTTTTTTTAACAAAACATAAATAAATTTTCTATTGGGATATTGCGAAAAAAACACTTTAGTTGAGAATTTTTTATAAATATATGGCTTAAGCTACTTTATTAAAAACTTTTGTATGTTATAGTAAATCATCTTAACAACATTAAAAAAAATTTAATTGAAAATATCGAAAAATAAGCCAGTGAGAGAGCATTTTCAAAGAAATTTTTTCAAAAAGACATTCTGCGGTGTCCATCGCCAACAAATACAGATTCATATTTATTTCTGAAAAGTCAAATGAAATCTTTTTTGGATTAATAATATTTCTTCTGAAAATTCGTCTTT
>JAWWLR010000128.1:24399321-24410939 GCA_035041075.1 Acraspis erinacei | reverse complement strand
AATGGGAAGGTCAAGTGTGGCAAGCCAGCACGCCCGCACCACAGGCAGTCAAGTGTCCCCCCCGGGGGTAGAGTATTGTGAAAAAATTTGAGGGTGGCGGCCCTGCCGCTCCCCAAAAAGAGCGAAAAAAGTTTGGGAATCGCTGCTGTAACGGATGGTATGCTCGCCGGACAATGTTGAACCTGATCTCTTAAATATATAAATATTCCAGGTGAATATTGACCCAACGTTCATGTAACCACTGCATGTATCCTCTTCGCGCTAGTGAACATCCTTGACAATAGGTAAGGATTTACCTTCTAAGTTCACCCGATCAGTGATATTGATGCACAGAAAAACATATCAAAATACATTTTTCGCTCGAGTTACTTGTCTTTGCGTTCCAAAATTCATATAAATAAGCAATATAAAAAGCATATAATAGTAGACTCTCTATACCTTTTGGACATTTCTTAAGAACAAAGCAAAAGAAATCAACAGATAGATTAGAATTTTATTCAAGATTGGCCTCAGACTGGAATGCAGTATTGAAGCCTTTTTCGCAAATCATCCTTGCATTTAACAAACAAAATACTTCCCTACATTTCAGAAATATCATTTCAGGAAAAGTCAGGAGGTCACGCCCATAGCTCGGCCATATTAACCTCTGGGTGCCAAAAAAAGAATCACTTCATTTCACAGATAAGCTGCGCCTGATGGACGTGTAAATCGATGTTCTTGCGTTAGTTCAAGGCCATTGCCTGGTCGTACCCTCGATTGGGTCCTATTGCCAACCTCAACTGAACCATAGCCCCCAGCTTAGCGAGGCCTATTGTGGGTGTCACAACGCGCTACAGGTGACTTTACCGCATATTTTTTTGCACTGTGGAGATAGACCAATGCAACGAGGCCTCGCCACTTTATATCCGAGGACGAAATAAGTAACATCGAAAAACAGGTACAGCAACAACTAGCAGTCCTGTGGTGCTGTAACAAGACGACTTTCTCGTGAACTACAGTCATTAGGCTTAAAGACGCCGGAGATCCAGCCTGCTCCTGCTGAAACTCATTGCAGAATTTGACGATGAAAGCCTGTGTCTCATTGCGTGCTTCACTGACGCCATCCTAGAGTTCTTTCATCAGGAACCATCAATAAGAAAGGAGCTTCCGAAATTTAGAGTCAATAAATACCTTCTCCGGTTAGGTGGCAGCGTAAACACCAAGACATTTTCTCTGTTCTGGCAGCAGTAAATATATATGCTTGCAGCAGGTGCAGACTCTTGGATATTCTGCTGCGATCATGTATGTCTGGATGATGAGCCTGAAACTCAAAAGTCAGGCTACTATCAACTATGCCCCAAGAAATATATTAGATCCTCCATGGAAGTTTCGACTTCAAGGCGACATTGGTAAAATACGGTCAATACTGGATCGGTTGTACCAAATTTGAAAGGGCAATTGTTTTCAGAGGCTGACTCGTCACGTGACGGAGATCCTTCACCCAGATAACATCAGTTTAAGAACAGATTGAATTACGTGTCACGAGATTCGTATGTCATGTTAATCGGGCTTATTTTATTCTGATCTTTATCTTGATAGGTCCACGTCTTACTACCATAAATCAAAGTCGGTATAAATATTGAATAAAATATTGCCCTTTTTATTATTAGGGTCCATGTTCTTGATGATTGTATTCACTTTGCTTAATTTTCTTTGCAAGTTCTCGACTGACACTGCCACAAGAACCCAATCATCTGCGAAATCCAACCCACGTACCTTCACTGTTTCCAGATCCGCACCTTCTTGGACGAAGAGGGCCATTCTTAAGACACGTGTCCCTGAATGTAAATATAAATAAATAGAAATCATTGAATTAAAGAAATGATTTGCTTGATACATTATTTATTACAATTATATAAAGTCCTACTAAAATAACTGGATTTAGTAACATGTTTAGATTTATTTAAACAATACAAACAAAGGCAAGATTGCTCTACTTGTCAATACACTATGTAAGTCATATACTATGATATAATTCGACAAACTCCACGAACACCAATTCGTGCTTCTAGATAGAAATCCAAAAATTAAATATTTATTCAACATAATTTCATTTCACCTTACATTACTAACTTAAGAAGTAATCCCTTCATTGCTGATTTATTTAGAGAAACATGAGGATTCGACTCAACATTACAGTAAGCATCTGATAAGCGCAATCATACAATTATCGTTTGTTTTTATAGCATAATAGATCATACCACAGAAGAGAAAGTTTTTAATTATTTTAAAGCGTTATTTGAACAGTTATTAAAGATTGAAGAAAATAACTCAAGATGTTCTAACAAAAAAAATTACGAAAGATTATTTCTGAAAGTATTTAGGTTGAAAATCGCTTTAAAATAAATTTTTAAAAAATATCCTAACGGAAAGAGAATTATAATTATTTTGAAGGTAGGGTTTAGCATCACTTAAAGATGCAAGCAAGAACAAGACTTAAAACAAGACAGACTAATCTTTTTTGACATGCACGAACGCCAGCTCGAACACACACACACAAAAATCTCTATTAAATCTCTATTTAATAAATAACCAAAATACAAATCTGAAAGGCTGCAATAAAACACGATTTTCTATTTTTAGAGAAGGTTCTATTTTCAACCCTTAACACACAAAACATGAATACCATTGATTTTTGACGTCAAAGATATCTGCAGAATTTTTGATTAACATATGAGTACAGAAAATCCCATGAGATATTTCTAGAGTCAAGTTGCCTTCTAAGGAATAAATGTAAACAAAGCATTCTTGCAGCTAACATGCTTCTGCAAACAATTTCTGAAGTGCTTATAATAATAGAAACATAAAGGCGATTCCAGAAAATAGATTATGTTTTAGCAATAAAAAGTAGTGATAATATTTTGAAACTAAAATGATTTTCAGCCTCGTACTTTTCATAAGCCAATTTCGCATGACTTAAGTTGTTTGAATATTTGGATTTCTTTGTTTGAATCATGAAAAGATGTGAAAACGGCTCCTAAAATAAATTCAACTGATTTTTCTTCTAATCGTGTGCAGAGTCTTCATTTTTCAAACACTAATTTCACTATTACTATATTATCATTCTTGTATAAATTAGTACTTAAGGAAACAATTACTAGATAAATAAAGAGCTTTAGAGTTTTTATTTCTTATTTTAACCCGTAGGTGTCACACTTTCCTGAAATCACATAGCTGTCACACTGTGGTCAGATTGACCTCAGGGAGAAAAACTTATATTAAAAAAAATCTAATGAATATTTCAACTTAAAGATTTTTTTGCAGGAGCCTCAGAGTTTAGTCTTATAGGCGCTTAAGGTTATTTAAGCAAAAATAGAAATTGGAAAATGTGGCTATTAATACCAGCTTCTTAAATTTATGAAGACTGAATTACAGGTTAAGTAAGCTGGGGTCAATCTGGACCCCACGTGGTAGCAAAGGGTTAATCGTGAAGTAATTAACAAGATTAGGCTATTTTTTGTCAATCACTAAATAGCATATTTGCACAAACATGCAAATAAACTCTTCTCAATATTTCGGGAAGAAAAGTATGGAGACTTGATGACGCAGAATATTCTAAAGTTTTATTCCTTAAAGTGTACACATGAAACATCGAAATGAAATATTTGGAACTTAATTGGATATGCTTATAATATTTGCAGATTTCTTCATAATATCTTAAGGTTTTATAAATTTCAGCCCTGATATCATCTGACATAACTGACAGTTTTACTTATATTAAATAAACTTTTTACATAAGCTAAGCCAACAGATGTCTTAAATATAAAATACTGGAATGTTACTTCCACCCACAATCGTGAATATACTTGGTGCGGCCTTGCTTGGCTCTGGTGTGAAAATTGGTTTAATTTTTGCGGCATAGACGAAATGTGTTCCTTTTATCGTTACAAAAATTCTGTTTCTATAATCATGATTCCTTTGTTGAGTAGTGACATTACATTTTTGGAAAGATTCAGTTTCAAGCCAAAAATTTTCGTCTAAATGTACATAAGCTATCCGCGGAAAAGTCAGGCGAAGATGATGAGCTTCAACTGGGCTGTGGTGAAGTCGCTTTGCTTTTGAAACAAAATATCGATTCCCTGAAGTGTGTATGAAGACGTTATAGTCCTCGAATGGACTTTGATTATTCCCAGGTGATGTCCAGTTTACGGGTAGTATATTAGCAGAAAAATCCTTTTCCACGAGGTTTTTTACAAAATAAGAGCCAGTATCCATTTGCATAATAATGGTGAAAGGCTCAAACTGGCCTGGATATCCATCTGAAACTAATTTTTTGCGTAAAAAAATTATATTTATGCGATCAGTGTAGAAGGTCTTATTACACATGGAAAGCATAAAAGTAAATAAAAATGGTTTGAAAGGCTAACAAAATGAGAATTTGTTATTTTATTTTCCAAGTAAGACATTTAAATTCTGATTCAATAATCTTTTACCCATTCACTTTTTCCCCCTTTTTCAAAGAATTCCGCTTTTTTCTCGTTTTTTTGCTTACAGGTGTTCGTTATGTATAAATTGGATTTTGCTGAAGCCTAGAAGACTGACCAAGTTTATATTTTTCTCCACTTATTTAAGAATGAAAGAAAGAAAACTTATGCAATAATTGGTCTTATCCGCCATCATAAGATCGATAAATATTTAAAATTCAAACCCATGTGTTGAAAAATAGATATTTTGAGGGAATGGTTCAGGTATTTTATCGAAGAAATGACCTAACTGCTCGGGGGCACAACAATGACACGACAAAACCAACTAAAAGTTTTAGATGAGGTTCAAACCAATTGATCGCGAAGAGCACCTGACAGTGGGTCCGCAAAAAGTGTCAATAAGCCTAGAATCAGGTTTCTGAAAATAATTTGGACGACTTGCTAGAATGCTAAGATGCCAGCATTATCCCAGTCCACGGAGGTTTTATGGCCCATATGACACTGTTGTCCCAGAAACATCCAGAGCTTCCGCATGCTTCGCATTAGTCATTACCAAATACACTGCTACGTTTTGAAAACTGGATATGCGCACGCAGCTCTTCCCCAAGCACTGCTTAAACAAGCTAGACAAAGATGAGAAAGCGACACTGGTACCAACCGCGGAGAGCAGGCACGTTCTGAGAGCTGATAGAGATTTCAGGACGAGGATGAACATTGTCATGCAGGTTAAGCCTAAGCCACAAAATCTAGCTGAAACAGTTGCCATCTATCGTGAGGATATCTAGGAGGATTCTGAGTTCTGGATTATCACTTTTTCAGTTTACTGTGCTACGAGAGCTCTGACAGATTGAAATCGAAGGTAAAATCGATGATTGATCAAACGGCCAACAGACGCCTTCGACAACTAATTAAGAAGCTTGGATGGGCAAGGCAGAATGTATCCCATGTTCAGTGTGTAATTGACTACATAACATCTGTTAGAACTTTCACGCAAAGGGTCTGAAAGTTAGCCTAAGAAATAAGAATGTTAAATCACACACAGTAACACTCAAAGCTGCTGATAATCAAGCGACATATTGTTGAAGAAATACGGGTTTCGTTTGATGCAAGGAGGAGAAAACCGAAGAGGGAGAGATACATCTGGGAGAATCAAAAGCTTGTTGTTCACCTATCACGTCTTGTTGTTCACCCATCACTCAGGGGTACAAGAAACTTTTCCGTCGTAGGACCAGATTATATCAAGAACTTCTTCTGGAAGAAGTCTACTTCTAGAAAATAACATCTGGTCCGCATAGTCATCTGATATTTAAAGTTGGAAACTCACATTCTGCAGTGGTTGGTGATGGGAAGCACTATACTCCTACAAAAATAGGCGGCAACGATTCCAACCCAGAAAATCACAGGCTAATAACTTCTTTGAATATACTATATAAGATCTTTACTGCTGTACTAAACATAAGGATTGTTCGAAAACATGGCTGCCAAGAGAACCTGCTAATTGACCATCCATCACAAGGTCGTGAGATTTGGCCAGCCTTAAGGTATTTACAACTTGAAGAAAATCTTCTAATTTCTCTTTATTGTCTAATGAAGATATTTGCAGAAATCTTCAATGAACAATTCAAATGGAATGCTTTCAAGAATAAAAATGTTTCAAAAACATAAATGTACAGTATGCACTATCGTCGGAAATTCTTTGTTCGTTCAGCGTGAGTGCTGTTGGAAATTATTGCTGACTTTGATCGAGTTGGTGAAATCTATGTTCAAGAGAAGAGCAAACATCTGGATTTAATGACGCACAGTCCTTGCCTTATTATCTTTATCTTCGGCGAATAAAATTTGAAAGATATTTACGAGTTCTCGAGATACAACTACAAATGTCCAAAGCGTGTAAGCACCGACTTTCGAAGATATCTTAAGTTGTGTTGACCCAAGTTCAAAATAACACTTTAAAAACGGTGTTTTATAAATTTCAGATTTTTTCCGAAACTTTTCTAAGTCACATTAAAAGTTAAAGTTGAGCTAAAAATTTCAAGAAATTCATGGAATTTTTAAAAAAACTTCCTACATGCTTTATTCTCTTTGAGCTGTGGAAAATATTTCTATTAGCGATCATTAGAAGCAGAAATTAATCTGTTTTTGAGCGATTTTTTTACAAAGTTTTGGGCTTCTTTTTGAAAGAGTAATACAGTTTTAAAGTCAGTAGTGATTTTCCTTAGTACTCGCATCAATTGTGCGAACAAATTGCGTTTGTGGTTTAATGTATTTTTTACTAATATTAATTATAATGTTACAATATACTTACGTTTCATATGAAAGAATTCAACGAATAAAACCAGAATGGCAAAAATAATCGTCATTTATTCTGAATAGTCGCAATGATAACGAACGGCAAACTAATTTTTCAAGTCTCTTGCGACGTGGAATTTAGCCAGCGACTGCTATAAACTATCTCTTATCATTTATATTCAATGTTAAACAAAAAATATTCACCAAAATATAAAGAAGTGGAAGGAGAACAATGATTTATATCCGATATGAAAATCTTTTGTATTTGCTATATTTATTTCTCCTGAAACTTTGAAAATAATTAAAGACGACCCTATAAGTAGAAATGAGAGGTAAAATCATAATAAAAGAGATACGTCAGGTTTCAATCTTATACAAAACTACGAATTTTGCCAACGTTTCGTGAACATTGCAGTTCACTTATTGAGGGCTGACCTGAAACTGAGGTATCAGGTTATGTTGTTCTTACCTATACTCTCTAAGATGCCTGATTTTTGCCTGAAATTGAAGGAATTTCCTAAAATGCTGCGGATTTTAAGGATTTTCAAGAAATGTTACAGGATTTCCATGAATTCAAGTGATTTTAAGGAATTAGTCGGGAATTCACGGGACTTATAAGTTTCTTTTCAAAGGATTCCGAAATAATTGAAAAAGATTTAAGGATTTATAAAATATTTGATAAAATTAATGAAATGTTTCAGTGATTTTAAAGAACATCAAACGATTTACCCAAAAGTTGTTTAAAAAGATTTCAGTGGATTAAAAAAAAAACCAAAAATTTTAAGAATGTTCCAGAGATTTACAGATGACAGTAATCACCTTTCATTGTGCAAAAATAATCGCTTGATATATTTGAAAACACACACTTTAATGCGCTACCGAAATTCTAAAATGGTCACCAGCAACTGTTATGAAAATGAAACTTAACCTCAATTACTTTATCAATTTGTTCCTGTCAGGTTTTTCTATCTGACAAGCAAAGCGATGTTATGAACTATCACTTACTTTCGTCTAAAAAATTAATTTTATTCGAACTCCTAGGTAAACAATTCTTTGCCGTCCACAAAGTGGTGTGGCCTTATAGATTTCCAAGTTACCGATCTAATGTGATGTAATGTTAGAATACTCAATAAGAACGTCTAGAGATAACTAAAAGCACATTTTTTTTCTATTTTCCAAAACTATGATTAGAACACGGATAAAAGATTTGTGTATGGGAATGCTAAAGTTGTTCAATTTTAGAATAACTTTAAGTTGCAATATTCTTGCAACTCCCACATTCTTATCATAAATTTTTTTTTCGACATTTAGAGCTTTTTTTGAATTTAGAAATTCGATCTTCATGGTCAGAAATCGCGGCTGTGATACGGATACTCTATGACTAAAGCTTCATTTAATACTAATTATTTTAAGGACTTATGCTAATGGTTTGTTTTATTCTTACTGTAACAATCCGGACTGGTCGCGACATCTTGGGACATGGAGGGACCTCTGTCGACTTCGTGACTCAAATGAGACGCCACTCGAAACTCTTCAAAATTCCAGATTCTATCGGTACACATTTCAAGCCATTTTTCTTTTCCCGCCTTTTCATCTACTATCGTTTGCCAGACTCAGATCAGCTGTAGGTCCTCATATAGAAGGATCATGTTAGGATGCAGGCCAGTTTGAAAATAACGCTGCAAATTACGGAAAATCTGAAACGACTCATCTACCTGGCTTAGAACCTTTTTCGATGATTCACGATAAGAAATTTTTCTTCAATTCCCTACATGACTAATGAATCAAGGCGGAATGCAACTTGCACGTCGGGTGATACCAATTGGTACCAAAACAAATCCTCCTCTGATCAGGCAGGGTAATGTCGGGCTCCAGGAAGTGATCAAATGGGTGTATTAGAGATTAAGGATGAAGACATAACCACAATAGATAATTTCTGGCAATAATAGAGTGAAGGAAGTATGACAACCAAAAACGAAAGGGTGGCGAGCTTCGTTTATTCACACGACGCTGAAATGAAAACCCAGCACGCCGTCACCGCTGCCTGAATAGTCGGGAATAATTTGGATAGTCGTTCAAAACCCACAAGTATCGATTATTCTAGTAAGATTAAAAGTTTAGAGTTATTTTTGGGATCAATTTAAGAAATTTAGAAGTGACACTTTCACAATTTTCCCATTGTTAAGGGTAATTATTTAAGGGACTTTAGAGTCAGGATAGTTATGGGAGCTAAACGCAACTTCTTTCAACATTAAAAATAATGTATACTACTAACAATCGAGGTTTAGAAGGTAAAGACGGAATAAATGAGGCTATGACTAGTCGTGGGTCATTGCTAATGATCCGATGTTAGATTATAGTCAGTTTTGAGGTTATGTTCCGTTCGTCTCTAGATTTTCGAGGCTAAGGCTATAAAATTTTTGGAATTTCAGTTTTAGTTAAAGAATTTGAGTTTCAATCATTACAAACAGGTTCTTTTGAATAATTCTTTTCCCTTTTGTTGAATTAATTAAACTGAGCTTTTCTTAAGGTCCAGTTAGCTAAATCCTAAGTAAGAGAATGTAGATTGATTTTCTTTTGAAATTGCCTGTTATGAAGTTCCGGGCAGAGAAACCTCATTTTTAGAGTTAGTTTAGGTTTTGAGTTCCTATATTAGGATTTAAGATTTGTTAAACTATGTTTGAGTCGAGACCATTATCATGCTCGATTTTAGGATTAAGCACCTTTGCATTGTTTTGAGAATTCTGTTAAACCAAACTATCAATTATTTTCAATTTTGTATAACTGTATAAAATTATTATTATTCCCAATTGTTATGGATGTAGATGTATTTATTTTGTTGATGCTATGCAACTTTTTTATTTGCGAAACAAGCCCAACTACCAAGTCTGAGCTGACCATGCAAGAAGCCGGTACGCTGCGTTCTTTGAACTCAATTTAGTTTCTTCTTTTTCAGAATTTTATTTTATGATTTTCGGATTACCGTTTTGAGAATTAAAATAGCATTAGAATAGACATTTTATTGCTTGATTATAGGATGGTACATGGGTAAGGATTCCAGAAGACGGTGATGATGATGATGATACAGATTTACAAAAGAAATTTTTTCAAAATAGCACAAATGCTGGCATTGGTATGGTACAGAGCCCAAACTGTTGTTAATATATAGCGTATAACTCTCGTGTTTATGGAATTCATGGAATTTACGAAATTCATAAAATTTGAGGAAATCACGGTATCCACGGAATACAAGGAATTTACGAGAATCAAGTAATTCATGGCATTCCCGACTTTTAAAGAATTTACGCAATTAACGCAATTGATTGAATTGACGGAATACGCGAAATTTGAGAATTCAAGCAATTCACGGAATCCAAAGAATTCAGGGAACTCAAGGAATTCCAGAAATTCGAGAAATTCATGGAATTCATTGAATTCTTGGAATTCATGGATTACTCGGAATTTATGGAAATCACGGAATTCATGGAATTCACGAAAATTAAAAATTGTAGCAATTCACGGACTCCAAAAAACTCTCGGAAAGCAAGCATGTCACGGAATTCAAGGAATTTACGGAATCCAAACAATTCACGGAACTCAAGGAATGCATGCAATCCCATAAATTCATGGAATTCATGGAATATGTGGCATTTATGGAAATCACGGAACTCAAGGAATTCATGAATATTCATGAATTCATTGAATTCATGGAATTCATTAAATTCATGGAATTTCTGGAATTACGGGGAATTCATGGAAATCACGGAATTCATGGAATATGCGGAATTTATGGAAATCACGGCTTTCATGGATTTCACGAAATTCCAGAAATTCGTAAAATTCAATAAGTTAAACAAATTTAATTAAATCGTGGAATTCACTAAATGTATAGAATTCATGGACTTCGGTGATTGCAGAGAATTCAGTGAACACACGGTAGAGTTGAAAAGATTTTGTTTTAAACCAGCAAAAACTTCTTCTAAATTTACATAGGCTTTCATTGGCAAAGGCTGACGAGAATCATGAGTGATTCTGGAATGCGCCTTAAGCTCTTTGCTTTCGAAACAAAATGTCGATTTGCTGAAGTTTTCATAAAAACGCAGTAGTCCTTGAAAACAGTAAAATTATTCCAAGGTGTAGTTTTTCTGAATATTTATATGCCTACGCGTTGCGCTGTCCCGTGCGTGCATTCAAAAGAATAGTCGCATTCGAGCCGCCGGAGAGAGCGGTTGTATCTCATGTGTGTAGATAGAGGTAGATAGAGTGTAGATAGAGGTATACATAACCGTATTAAATTAAAACAAGTTTGTCAGGTCGATAGAATGCAATCCGTTGTCAACCCGCCAGTAAATGAATTACCGTCTGGTGCTGCCACCACTCGATAACATTTGTCAAATCAGGAAATAATCAAGATAATCATGCTTTTTGACTTCGTGTGTCTAAACGTAAACATTTTAAAGTGTGCATATATGCAGTAATTACGTATAAGGATTATGCTTCTTCGGATCAGGATAAAGACAAATTAAGTGAGTTTACTGTTTATTTTAAAAATAGCTAATTACATGAGAAATCGTCTGGCTTCCTATCACAATGCACAGAACCGGAAGTCGATGGTTTAAATCGACAGTAGAGATCCTTACGGCCAGTAGAAAAACTAAAATTTGTGTAAAGCCCGTATTGTGATGCAGAGTCGTAATTTCTAGACTGAATTGCACTACTGATGTTTTTTCTAAACGAGCTGATAAGATTTCTGATCGTATACCTTCACATAGTAAAGGTGGTTTCACATTTGTACATTCATCTCATTATTGATTCCCGTAACACTTGTAAGAATGACACGCTGGTATATACAACAACTAAAATAAT
>JAWWLR010000128.1:24166743-24178263 GCA_035041075.1 Acraspis erinacei | reverse complement strand
ATGAAATTCCCGAATTATAAAATTCTCGAATTGGAAAAATTCCAGAACAGTTTATAATATTACCAAATAATAAAATTTCCGACTAATAAAATTCCTGAACAGTATTTAATATCACCTGCTAATTCCGTCAATTCCTTGAATTCGACGAATTATGCGAATTGAATGAATTCCACGCGTTATTCCGTGAATTGCTTGAATTTCCTTTATTTCTTTATTACAGTCAATTCCACGAATTCCTGTAATGTCCGCGAATTTCATGAATTCCAGAAATAAAGCGTATTCCGTGAATTCCGAAAATTCCAGGAATTTGGTGAAATTCACAAATTCAGTTAATTTGGCTTATTCCTTCAATTCCATAAATTGCATGAATTCCGTAAATTCCTTGAATTGCCCAAATACTATGAATTCCTTGAACTTAATGGATTCCGAAAATTTCATATATTTCTTGAACTCCTTCATTTCCATGAATTGTGCGAATTATGCGAATTGCATGAATTCTAAGATTACACGAATTCCATGAATTTCTTGAATTTCGTAAATTCCGTTATTACCGTCAACTACACGAATTCCGTGAGTTCCGTGAATTCTTTGAATTCCATAAATGCAATGTATTCCATGAATTCCATAAATTTCAGGAATTTCGTGAATTACACAAATTCTATGAATTCTGTGTATGTTGTAAAACTAGTGAATTCCGTGAATTCCTTGAATGCCGTAATATCAGTGAATTCCTAGAATTCCATCAATTCCATTTTATACCAATTGTTTTATTTTCATCATAGATTAATTTTTAAAGAGGCTTGAGACATTCGGCAGTTATACTTTAAAAATATTTTGTGTTCAATGCTTATCCGAAATTTTTCAATTTTACAAGATTAAAAATACAATTTTTATTTTGAAAGTTTTAATTATGATATTGTGCTACAAATTTAAAACTTTTTTCAGTTTTGTAGATGTGAAATTAAATTTTGTAATTTTAAAGATACCTAATTAGCGAATACTTACCCTCAAACGTTCCCGTTTTTAGATAAGAATTTTTATCTGAAATAGGCATATCAAGATAAATAGTTTTTGTGAAATATGGACATGAATGTTCTGAAGAATGCTTGGCTACCATCACTTCAAAGATTTCAAGGAAGGATTTTTAAGGAATTTTAAAAGATATTGGGAATTCCAAGATCTCTTAAAAAATTTAATTCAATTTTTTGATAAACTAGGGATTTTATTACTTTTAAAGTATTGAAAAGGATTTGAGAGTAGAGACATATTTTAAAAGTTTCAAGGAATTTAACAATATTTTGTAATTCTTAAGGATTTTCAAATATTTTACTAGGATTTAACAACATTCCAGGTTCAGATTAACCTCTAATTATTATGGAACATTTTATGGCGACTTTTATAGCTTTAAACTATTTCGAAAAAAATGTTCACTTCCTTTCGAAAAGATATTTTTCTTTTTTTTAAATTGCAAAAAATAATTCGAACTTTAAAAAGAATTTAAAGATATTATAACAAAATGTAAATATTTAACGATTTCCGAATTAAGTCTTAGAAGCTTTTGAAGATTTTTAGAGCTGTCCAACCTGAAAAAAACTTTAGACGTTTTAAAAGATTCCGAAAATTGCCAAAAAAAATGTTTAAGATTTATATACAATTTTTTTTATTTTAAAGAATTTAGAAATAATTCAAGGAGAAAATCCCATTATCTTAGAAGTTATTTAGAAGGTTTTAAAGCTAAGAACCCGTCAAATAAAAATTCTGAAAAAATTCCTAAATAATTCCACCAACAGAAACACCGACATCCTTCTTAGAGGCATATTAAATGTTTGACCTTCGTTTGCATTTAGTATATGAGGCAAAAAAAGATAAGGAAAATTATTTTAAATTTTATTTTTACAGATGGGCTAAAGCTTTATTATTCAGAATGTTCCACTTGTAATACATGCATCAAATATAAATAATTTTAAAATCCGAGATTAAGCATTTTTCTTCTTCTAATCTGTTAATGTTGGCGAATAAATAAAGATTTTGAGGGAGGATCAGTAATACAAGTTAGTACATATATCACCAGTGCATCGAGTAATTTCTAGCACCGAATTTTTGAAGAATTAGTTTCCAGATCACTGCCATAGTAACTATTAAAAAAAAATGAAGATTATTCCTGTTACACTTATCCTCACTTTGGTGGCTTTCCTTAATCTGAATCGTAAGTATAAATATATAATATACAAGGGGGGAGGTGTTATAGATTTTGAGATTAATCTAGAATACCAATTGTTTATTTTTTGTTCATTTGAACAATAAGTTTTTTCTATAACATTGTTCCGACCCAAGTCAATGTTAACTCTCTCTGGCAATGACCTCACGCGAAGAGCATCAGGAAGTCATTATGTGCCATCGATTCTTTTTAGTATCCCAGGTATTTTATTTCAGGCGTTTCTGAACAAAACTTCCCTGAAATCTTTCAGATTTTATTTTGTTCTTATGAATTTTTTTTCAAATCTTTCGAAATTTGTTCAAAACTACTTTTGTTCCAACTGTTAACTTCTTTTTGTAACGTCCTCAAGATTGAAATGTTTTCCAAATCCTGAAAAACTAGTTGCAGATGGATATCCAGATCATATTGGTCCGTTCACTCTTGTTATCGAAATGCAGACTGGCTCTTATTTTGTAAAAAAGCTCGAGGAGAAGTTTCTGGCGAATGCGCTACCCGTAAACTGGATGACTCCTCGGAATAATGCTACTCCTTTCGTGGACTACAACATTTTTATACAAACTTCAGAATATCGAACTTTCATTTCGAAATCAAAGCGCGTACGTCAGCATAAAGATACAGTTCATGATCCTCGTCAGCCTATTCCAAAGAGAGCTTATGTACATTTAGAGGAAGATCTATGGCTACAATCTAAAACTTTCCAGCCCTTCAATGTTAAGACTCAACAAGGAAATCGTCATTATTGTAACCACATTTTCGTAACAATACCAGGAACCAATTTTGTCTACACTGCAGAATTTAAAACAATTTCAACATCAGATCCACCACAGTATACCATAGAAAATTATATTAGAATTCTGCACGAACTTACTGAGTTTAGTCACTTTAATTAAAACGTTTATTTACTTTATATAACCTATTCTCACAGACCAGTACTTGTGACCAAGTTGGTTCATTCAAAAATGTATTATTTTTTACGGATTATGTAAAATTTTATTACCTTTCAATAAAGGAAACATTCACTTGGTATGGAAGAATATAAACTTTAGTAACCAATTTTTTGACTGGTGTTGAGACAATAAACATCGCTGAATTTGGCGTAATGCGTGTTGATGTCAAGTTTGTTGTTTTCCTCGAGTTTCTTGAACCTTTAATTCCAAAATCACCTAGAATCAATATACCAGTAAATTATTATTACCTGGAAAGAAACTTTATTTATTATTAACATAGACGTCCATTTCAAGTTGTCATTCTATTAAAAATGTCTAAAGTAAGCCCCAACTGATAATGCTTTCGGCTAGACTGTCGCAATTTTATTTAGATGCTACCATGATGCTGCAATGCTACTTCAATCATTTCTCCGGGTAGATATTCTTAATATCTTTGCTCTAACTATAAAAGATGTGGCTATCAAATAACCGGACTGATGCTCTACAAATTATTATTCTACGAATTAATCAACGACCTTATCATCCCCTTGAAACTAGTCCTCTTCCCGATCCTTGCATCGCTTCATACGAATTATTCAATGTTGATAGCAATCTTAAAGGCCCTTTTCTGAGAGTTTTACATTAGCTAAATCGCTCTTCTCTTTGCGGGATAAACGGACTCAAATCTGGCTTCTCTTAGTCGAGACTTGATCTTCGAGAACAGGAAAAAGCCACATGGGACTAGGTTAGGCGAATACGGTGCATGCTCGAATACAGAAGATGTTGTCACCATAAACTGCTGGATGGACATCACTTTGCGTCTGTTCTCTCTGTTCTAACTATACGAGGTGTGGCTATCAAATAACCGGACTGATCCTCTACTAATTATTATCTTGCGAATTACTCAATGGCCTTATCATCTCCTTCAAACTAGTCCTCTTCCCGATCCCTGTATCGCTTCATACGAAATATTCAATGTTGTTAGCAATGTTAAAGGCCCTTTTCTGAGAGTTTTACATGAGCTGTATCACTCTTCTCTTTACGGGATATACGGACTCAAATCTGACTTCTCTTAGTCGAGACTTGATCTTCGAGAACAGGAAAAAGCCACATGGGACTAGGTTAGGCGAATCCGGTGCATGCTCGAATACAGAAGTTGTTGTCACCATAAACTGCTGGATAGACATCGCTTTGTGTGCTGGAGATTTTTCCTGGTAACAAATTAATAAGCTGTTTTTTGGCATTTCCGGTCTTTTTCTTCTTACACGTTCACGAAGGGTTGTCAGAACTACTTATAATATACCTAGTTGGCAATTTGACCTTCAGGTACACATTCGATGTGATCAATACCTCGGACATCAAAATAAAAATCATCATTGCTTTGAATTTGGATTTGCTCGTTTGTGCTTTCCTTTGTCAGGTGAACTGGGACTCTTGCAATGCATGGTTTGGCGTTCAGTTCTGCAATCATATTGAAAAACTATGATTCTTTACAAGTTATTACATTTACTCAAAACTTTAGATCATTTTGGTTGGTTTCTAGGATGTCAACACAAAGGTTCAATCGATTCTCATTTTGCTCAGGGATTAGCAGTTCTGGTACCATCCTAAAATAGACTATCTTCTTTTAAAAATTTTCATGTAAAATTTTTCCAACAGTTACAATCTGAAATAACGAAAAAATTCCTTTTTTTCCTAAAAAATAAAAGAAGAAGAACTTCTCCCTTTGGACTTCTCCCTTTCTATTTATAACTATTTTTTGTGGTTTGATAATGATAAAATCAAAAAAGACGAAAGAAATCAAAAATAAATTTCATATATAAAAAAAATTTATAAAAAAAGAGAGAAGGGAGGGGCTTTGGTGGGTTGCCTTCTCATTTTTCTTTCCTGTTTTTTATTTGTGTCCAAAGGGAAAAGTTCTTTCTTTTCTTTTGTAGAAAAAAAAGGAATTTTTTCAGATTGTAATAGGAACATTTTATGGTGATTGTCCAAATTTGGTCAATGGATTCTTGGTTTTATTTTCAGGAATTCTCCTCATTAACTTGACTATTGAACGTCAAGTAGAATTTAAATTTGATTTTAATCAAATTTAATTTCTTAAATTTGAATAGATTCGTTTTCGATGTTCAATCATATAGCAATTGCTCTATAATTCCCTTGGGAAAAGTTAGGTAAAACCGTCACGTTAACGGTGAGAGAGTTGCTGAACTTCGGTTTGGGGTGGCGTCCGCTCCAGATTCGTGGCACTGATTACCCCGAACTTACGGAGATCAACGGCTCCAAAATGTGGATGCTATATTTTCCTAAACTGCGCAAGCGCGGAGCTGTGATACAAGCGCCGAGTTTGCACAACGGGTCGACTATACCGTTTATCAAATGGTTCGTTTTGTTCGGGGTAATGGTTCTCCCGAATCAGTGCAGCCTTTCTACTAAACAGAAGTGCCACTGTTCACTGTGTAATTGGCGTGAAAATTGTACTTTTTGGGTAAGCGGCTCTACCACACTTCTCTCCATGCATTGAAGGCAAAATGTCAAATAATTCCAAAGATTTGTACTTTTTCTGTTCTAGGGATCTTTCTTAATTCCTTAATTCGTTTACAACTATACTTTTGAGCTGTTATAAGAAATAGTTTAGATTTCAAAGCTCACCGTTTTCTTTGTGTACTAAATCTTGAAGCATCGAAAGTGTTACTGCTTAATTGAATATTCCATTTCATATCAAAATGATTCGATTGAAAGAATCATAAAAATATTTGAGACCAAGTTTATGATTAAATTAACCGACCCGCGTGTTTATTTTGTAAAGATTTAAGTTAAACCGAATTCAAACTAATATTAGACAATGTTTAATAACGTTGCAACATTGCAATATTGTTATTCCACAAGAAAAAGTTATAGTTCAAAGAATTCACGAACAGGGCGGATCCAGGGGGTGGACAATAACCGGGATGACCCCCGCCCTCCCTCCTCGTTGGCGGATTATTTTTATTTTAAGTCAGAAACATTTTAATTTTCAAGTAAAGAAAGATAAATTTCAAATCCAACAGATTAATTTTATTTCTTTAAAAGGCAAATTCTCAACTAAAAACGTAAATTCGTAACAATTGGTGCCAAAAATAGGGAAATTTTAAACGAATGATCTATCTATTTAAAGTAGAATTTGAAATTATCTCCAAGGAATTTACAGGATTCCAAAAGACTTAAAATATTTCAAAAGAATTAACAGATTTCAAAGATTTGTAAGGATTTAAACTTCTTTTTCAGAAAACATAAATTAATAAGTTTAATTTAATTTATATTCAAGGCATGCAAAATAATTTCTGCTGAGTTTATTAGATTTTTCTGATTTCCAAAGATTCCAAGGAATTTTAAGGGATTTTTGGAGGATTTTATGGAATAAATTAAATTTTAATTTGATTCATACTTATTTTTTACCATTTTTAGGGGCTTTAACTGATTAAGAAAATTATTTATGAAATGAAAATTTGAAACATAATAAGTGAAATATTAGACAATTTAAAGTATTTTAAGGCATTTTAAAGAATTTTAACACATTTTAAAATTTATAAGGGATTGCAAATAATTTTTTAGGATTTCAGAACATTTGAAGGAATTTTTCGATAAATAAATTCCAGAGAATGAAATTTGAAGGATTTTCTAGCCCTTATAAATCAAAAAGATAGTAAAGTTTTCAATATTTAAAGGGCATCTTTTAACGATATTTTTCACTAAAAATCAGTTTTTTTTTGTTTTTTAAAAATCAAGAATTTTCTTTAAAATTCAATGAGTCATATTTCGTGGTTGAAATGGCAACTTTTTTTATTGAAAATTTGTCTTTTTAATCTGAAAATCCTACAATTTGATTGAATTTTTTTTTTACTAACACATATTTTGTTATTAAAAAATCATCTATTTTCTTAAAAATTTAACATTTGGTTTTAAAATTAATCTCTTTCTGTAAAACTGTCTTATTTTCCTTTTTTAAATGCAACTGTCTGATTAAAAATTAATTCGTTAGGTTGAAGATTAACTTTCTATAAAAAAATCACATTTTCGGGTTAAAAATTCAACTGATTTGAAGAAAATTCATAATTTTGAATAAAAAATTTAACAGTTTGGTAGAAAATTTAACTGATTGGTGGAAAAATTACGTATTTTATTGAAAATTCATCTATTTTTGTGGAAACGAATTGTTTTTAATTCAAAAATCCTGTTAAAAAGTCATATTTGTTGGTATAAAAAATGGTAAAAAATTTGATTGAAATTTTTTATTTACCAACACATTTTTTGTTATTGAAAATTTAACTAGTTTGTTGAACATTCATCTTTTTGGTCTCAAAATTTATTTTTTTCTTTAGAAAAAAAAATTCTCTTTAAAATGCAACTCTGGTAAAATATTTAAATTATTTGGAAAAAATTGAACTATTCGGTGAAAAAATTACGTATTCCTTTGAAAATTCGTTTTTTTAGCACAACATAAAACTTTGTGGTAAAAATAAAGTATTTTTTGAATATTCAGTTCTTTTGCTGCAGATTCATGAATTTATTTAAAAATTCACTTATTTTTGAAGTTGAATAATAAATTTTTCAACAGAAAATTACAAAATGTATTCAAAATGTAACATAATTTCTGAAAATTCATCTCTTAAGCTCTAAAATTGAACAATTTGTTATAATATTTAACTATTCCTTAAATTATTAGACACTTTCGTGAAAAATTCTTTTTTGTTTACTGAAAATTAATTTTCCTAAATAAATATGTAGCTTCTCTATTTTTTTGTTGAAAACTAATATTTTTCGGTTTAAAATAAAAAATAATAAATTAATTAATCCATGTTTTGAAATATTTAATTAAAAATTGTATGTCATTTGTCAGAAATTAAAGTCGTTTGTTAAAAATTGGTCTTTACTTGTAGAAAATAAATATTCTTGATTTAAAATTGATCTATTTGTTTATAAATTGATGTCTCTTGTTGAAAATGCGTTTTTTTCGAAATTATCTCTCTGATTGGAAATTTAATATTTTTTTAATTAAATTTAACTGCTTAGAAGAACATTTAGAATTCCGTCAATGGAGAAACCAAGAGTTGTTTTAATCTTATCATTTTTTTTATCTTTGTTTGCATTTTTATAAATGACAAAAAAATACGAAGAATGTGGCTTTTACTCTTGTGTTTACGGATATTGCAATGTTAAGTTATTTCGAATGTTTCATGAGTAAAAAATCAAACAAATAAGGAAGACTATAAATTATAAATAAATGTTGTCATTGAATAGATGTGGTAGAAAATAGCACACATAGAAGTTTTTTAGCCAGTCACTCCTCACTCTGAATTTTTGAAATAGTAGTCTTCATATCACGGCCATAGTGATTACTAAAGAAATGAAAACTATTCTTGCCAGTCTGCTCAGCTTTTCTGGATTTCTTCATTCTGAATGTAAGTGTATTAAAATATTATAATTATTATTTATAAAAAATATTAAACCTTTCTTTAAAACATTTTCATCCTTGAAAGCTTTAAATGAACTTTAAATTTGAAAGTTTAATTCATAAATTATCAAAAAATCCAAAAGTCTGTTTATAATAAAATAATTGGAGTTTAAGAAATATTTTAGTTGTAAACATTATAACAATAGTTTTGTAATTTCAAAAAAATATTTAATACATTGACACAATAATCCTTATGCGAATCTAAAATTTTATAAAGTAAAACAGAAATCTATTGAATTTAAATTTATTTGAGTAAAAATTATAAAATTAATTGATTAATTAATTAATTAACTTCTACTGGATGAATTTTTCGTCAAATATTTATGCGTCATCTGCAAGCAATTTAAAAAGATTTTGATGTTTCTTACAAGTCAAAAAAATATTTTGAACTTTCAAACAAAGATTTTTATTCTCGACCAAAAATCCAATAATTTATATTTTGAGTGAGAGAAATTTTTTTTATTAAATCATAAACAGTACAATTCAACCAAAAAGATGAATTTTTAACAAAATAGTTTAATCCTTCACCAAAATCTATTAATTTTCTATGATGCAAATTAACTTGTAATCTATAAATAAAAATTTTGATAAAAAAATTTGAATTTTACAATAAAAAAGACATTTTCAACAAGAGTTGCATTTTTAATCAAGAACGATTTAAAAAAAATATTTACACTAAAAAAATGCATATATTATTTTAAAAATAGTTCAATTTTGAGTCAAGAATTTAAATTTTTACCAAGAATTTAAATTTTCAACAAAATAAATTAAGATCCATCCAAATAGTATAATATGAAATTTATTTAAACAATTTTATACTTTACATTTGAATTTTCACACTAATCTAAAAAAAAAACTAAAAAAGTTTGTCCTGAAATTGAACAGTTAAATTTCAATTCAAAAAGTTCATTTTTTATTTGAAAAAACAATTATTTATCTATAAAAAGAAATTTTCAAAAATTCCGGTAACTGTTCTATCAAACAGTTTAATTTAATATCAGAATGTTTAACTTCAAAGCCAAAAAGACGAATTTGCAAAAAAACATTTTTATTTTCACCAAAATTTAATTTTTAAACAAACAGTTCAATTTGTAACTAATTCTTTTAATTTTCGAAAAAGAAAATGAATTTTAAAGCAAAGAGATAAATTTCTGAATATAATGATGAAAGTTCAAAAAAATAAATAAAATCCTGAAGAAATAGTTCAACTTTCAACAAATAAGTTAAATTTTCAATCTAAAAAGATCAATTTTCAACAAAAAATCTAATAATTAATATTAAAAGAAAAAAGATTGTAATTTTTAATTTGAACAATTTTACCCTTAATTGAATAGTTAAGTTGCATAAACAATTAATTTTTAATTTTTTTAAATCTTGATTGAAGAAAAGGATTTTTTTTTTTAAATCAGGTAAATTGTCTACCAAATAGTTGAATTTTAATACAACTGTGTAAATTTTAAAGACAAAAAGAAAAATTTTCTGAAAATATATTTGAATTATCGAAAAATAATTAATTTTCTACCAAGTAATTAAATTTAAAACTAAATTATTTAAATTTTCAATATCATAAGATAAATTTTCAACAAAAAATGTAAAAGTTAATATATGCATAAAAAAGATTCTTATTTAACATTAGAATCTGTTGAAATTATTATATAAATATAAATTTCTAGCACAATAATTTGAACGGCAACAGAACAAAAAAATTTGTAACTCAACAGTTAAATTTTTAATTTTAAAAATACATTTTCTACCACAAAAGGCGAATTTTCAGCAAAATAAATAAAAATTTAACTAAATAGTTTAATTTTTAAGATTTTTCATTAATTTTTTCACTGAGGGTTGTATTTTTGAACTAAAAAAAATTAACACAAAATGGAAAATTTAAATTTTCATTTAAAAAATTATTTTGTAATTAAAAAAAGAGAATTCTTAATTTAAAAAAGGCGAATTTTCTGTCGAATAAAAAAATTAGTTTTCTACCAAAAAGGTATTTTTTAAATAAATCGTTTAATTTTCAAATAAAAATATTTATTAAAAACCGAAAAGATGAATTAAGAAAAATGTAACAGTAAATATTTGAACTAAAAATGATTTTTTTTTTTTTTTTAAATTATTGGATGTAACAAGAAAGTACGAATTTGTAACAAACTAGTTGAATCCGTAATTAAAACGGATTAATTTATAACAGAACAGTTAAATTTTTAATAAACAAGTGGATTTTCTGCATTGAAAAACAAATATTCAATACATATATTTTATAGGTATGAATTCAAATATTTAATATAAAATATATACAGTTTTATGAAAATTTTAATATTTGATGACAAGTTTATATATTCTTAACCAAATATTTAAATGTCCAACTAAAAAAAAATTTTCTCAGCAAAAATAAATGTTCTGTTAAGAAAAATAATTTTTAATTAACAGCAAAATGAACTACCAAAAAAATATTTTTATTTTCTATCAAAGAAATAAATTTTTATCTTAAATTATAGTTCTTT
This sequence comes from Acraspis erinacei, assembly GCA_035041075.1. Taxonomy (NCBI): domain Eukaryota; kingdom Metazoa; phylum Arthropoda; class Insecta; order Hymenoptera; family Cynipidae; genus Acraspis; species Acraspis erinacei. The sequence goes on along the minus strand of JAWWLR010000128.1, from coordinate 24,167,124 downwards.
CTGGTGAAAAAATATATCAATTTTTAATAAAGTAGTTCAACTTTCAATTAAATAGTTAATTTCTCCCAATGTTTGAATTTTTGAATGGAAATACATGAATGAAAAAAAAGAAACAATTTTTCAACTAAATAAGATTAAATTTTTCAAACAATTTATTTCATAGACAAAAAATATGAAATTTCTACAATGATAAATGAAATTTCTACAAAGATAAATGAGTTTTCAAACAAAAAAGGATGGCAGTGGTAGCTTCCGTTTCCAGTACCGATCGCGAAAGTACTCGTTTGTGTCAGGTGGTGGTTTTTTGGCTTTGGTGAAGGAAATAAGGGTGAGTGGTTGCAGAAAGGGCAGAGAGTACGGAGATCGAGTGTAAAGGAATAA
>JAWWLR010000128.1:24118165-24132095 GCA_035041075.1 Acraspis erinacei | reverse complement strand
AAAAATGGCAAATTGGAGGACAAAAAAAAAGATGAAAGAATAAGGAAACGGAAGTCGCTTAGATTAGAAGCGTAAATGTAAGCGTAAATAAAAAGCGGAAAAAATGTAAGGAATGGAAGTCATGTAAACCTTTAGGGGACACATTATGAATAAAGAAGAAGAAGAAGATTAGAAAGTTAGCTACTAGGGTTTCAAATAAAAATGCTTTCTTAGAAATAAGAAAATGGCTTTCTTTCTTAAAAATTCAACATTTTTTTTAGAATTCTTGTATTTTATTAAAAATTTGTCTTTTTTGGTAAAAAATTAATATTTTTTGTTTAAAATTGTATCTTTTTTATTTGAAAATTCAACTTTGTTGTTGACAACTCTTGAGTTAAAAGAAAATTTGTAGTAAATTAATCTTTTTGTTTAAAATTTTATCCTTTTTATTTGAAAATCCAACTTTTCGTTTGCGAATTCCTGAATTTTGTTAAATTTTCTATTATGTCAAAAATTAAGTTTTTTGTTTAAAACTTCACTTTTTTGGTTAAAAAATGAACAATTAGACCGTAAAGTTAACTTTTTGTTGAGAATTCTTGAATTTTATTGAAAATTCGTCTTTCTGTAGTAAATAAATCTTTTTGTATAGAAAATTAAAAGTGAGAAAGGTTTCTAAAAAAATATTTATTTATACAGAAATTGTTCGCCAAAAAAGGAAGTGGGAATACGATGATATGCTGAAAATAGAAAATATTATTTTTCGTAAAAAAATTGAAATATTGAAGAATTTATTTTTTTTTAGCTCTTATCTTAAATCAAACACTAGGCTCTTGTCACAATTCTCTTTTATTCTTCTGTCTATAATTATAAGTTTTAAGCAAACTCCTAGCAGATTATTTCCTTGAGGAAAAAGTACTCTACAACATTGTCCCATCCAATTTTTAAAATTTACTTCCCTATTGCTTAAAATAAAAAACAAATAATCGTAAAAAAAATTAAACAAGTAATAACACTGAAAATTAATTTATTTCTTCTTAAGAATTTTATTGCGAAAACAAGCCTTGATTCAATAAAATTCAAAAAAAATTTAATAAAATAAAATTGTTTAGATTTTATTTTTTATTTCAATGTGAATAATGTGAATTTTTTTCAATTTTAATGTGAATAAATTCAACTTGACCTGCAATATGGAGCTAACAAATGGTCATTTTTCTTTAAAAATGTTGGATTTAGAAACCATTCTGTCTTATTTAAAAATAAAATTCATTAAAAAATTTATAGCCAAACTTTGTACGTGTAAAAATTATTCATATTATTATAAATAATTTATTAATGAATTACTTCAAATTTACTTATCGAATTTTTATAATAATTTTCTTTGCCTAAGAATTTAGGCAAATATTTAAACTTTAAAATACACTTCAGAGTTATATTAATTTAATAAATAAAAATTAATGGTCTTCGATTGAATTATTGTTTATATTTAAATACATTTTTAGTTAATATATTAATTTATTTTATTCCATTCCCCTAGCCCCTTTATTATAATATTTATATTATTATTATATTTATGCAATATATTTTTATTTATTTTATTTTTTTAAATTAATTAATTATATTGCATTTGATTAATTTTAATTGTTTATTAAATAAAAAACTATCGTACGAATATTAAAAATTTTAATAATTGAATAAATTTCTTTTACAATGCTCAAATTTTTTATTCATATAATTATTATATATTTATTACTTAAATTATTTTAAATCTTGATATTAATTTATAAATTTTTAAATTAAAAAATTAAAATTATTATAATTATTAATAAATGTAAAATATATTTTTTAACTAAACATGTAATATTATTAAACTGATGGGCAATTTGTCAACATGGATGTCCCTAATGTAACTTATTCTATTAATTTTTAAATTAACAGTCTTGAATTATTTTTATTTAATTATTCATATGTAAAATGTAAAATTTAATCAAAAATGTTATACAATTTTTAAAGAGCCCCCAACTTATTAATTAATAAAGTTAATATTTTATTACATTTTTTATTCTAGTCTTAAATTAAAAGAAAAATTATTATGCTATACGTAGTACAGTTAAAATACTGCAGTTATTTAATAATAATTTTTATATTTTATTGAGCAGATTAGAATTTTAATTAATTATTTTTAAAATAAATGTTCTTAATAAACAGCTAAATATTATTATTCTCTTAGTTGATTAATTTATTATTAAAATTTATTTAAGTAATAAATAAAAATGTTAATTTACTAATTTAATCATTATTTTTAATTAAATTAAATTTATATTTTAATAATATTCTGAAAAAATCAAAATTTTGTATTATATTTTAAATTATATTATTGTGAATAGTAAATTTCATAATATTAATTTTAATGTTTATACCTTAAAATTTGTAAAGAAATTATTTATTTATATATACAAACAAATAACTATAAAAAATTATTAATGAATTAAATTCATTTCTTAAAAATTTAGATGTTATTGATTATGCATAAAATATTATATCTAAAATTTAATTTTGAATAATTTTAAAATATCAATTAAAATTAAATTTTACCTCAATTAGTTTCAATAATTTTAGTTTCATTACAAATTCTAAATCAACCTTGACGCAAAAGTTATAAAGAATTATTTTATCTTTTTTAATAATTGAATACATTTCTTTAACAATACTAAAAATTATTATTAATTTAATCATTATAGATTCATTACTTAAATTATTTTAAATCTTATTATTATTTTTTACATTTTTAAATTAAAAAATTGAAATTAATACAATTATTAATAAATATAAAATTTGTACATATTTTAACAATTCTTTTAATCCAATTTATCAATTAATTAACTTTACAATGAAATTCTTTTTAATACATTATTAATTAAATTTTATATTTATTAATAATTTTAAATTTATTGTAGCCTAATAAAATATTAATCAGAATGATTATTGCTTTAAAATCTTTAAAAAATTATTTTTTAAAATTTTTTCTCTGCGAATATCCATTAATATACAATTACAAGTTTTTCTGATCTGTATTTTCAAATTAAATAATAATATCCGGTGAATAAATTAAAATACCGTCAAATATATTAATTTAATTCTTAAAATTAACTGTAATTAATATTAAACTTATTTATTTTCTAATAATTGGGTAACTAATCCTAGTTTATTATAAAATGTATTTAATTAATAATTGCTCACATTTAACCAAATAATTAAAATTAATTTATATAAATAATTTATTAAATTAACTAATTAATATTAATTCAAATAATTTTTTATAAATAATTTAACCGCCATTGCTTGTACTTTTTTCATTTATAAATAAAAATTTTACAAAGTAAATATTTCTTTTACAATTATTAAATTTTTGTATTAAAAAATATATTATTAATTTAATATATATTTAAATTATATTTTACATATTAAAAATTAATTAAAAATATAAATAAAACTTTTTATGGTGGTCTATGAAATATGAATATTATTTTTTTTTTTTTTGAAAATTTTATCTTTTTGGTTTAAAATTTCATCTATTTCAGTTTAGATATTGCTTCTTTTTGAAAAATTCAAGTTGCTCAAAAAAGTTGCTCTTCCAAAAAAGAGCTACAAATTTGTCATCAATATTTTTTATAGGATGCTTTATTTGTGTTTTAATTGTGAAAAATGACATTAAAAATTAAATTAAATAATTTTTGAAAAAACGAGAGGAGTTGCAGTAAAATGTTTAATAAATATTTTTTGAAGCAAGCGCGCTTACAAAATTTAAAAAAAAAATTTTCTCAGGCAATAAATTGAAGTTTTAAAGAAAATAGATGAATTTTTAATCAAAAAGATTAATTTACTAACAAACAAAAATTGAATTTTTAACAACATTTAAGAATCATTAACCAAAAATTTGGATTTTTGAGATAGAAAGAAAATTGGACTTTTTTATTTTTAAGAAAGGAGTTTGATTTTAAGACCTATTTGCATTTATCAAGGAAAAGATGAGTTTTTCAACAAAACAAAAAATTTTCGACCGAAAAAACGAATTTTTAAACAAAAGGATAATTTTACTACAGAAAGAATGATTTTTTTTTAAACTCAAGAATTCTGAACTAAATACTTGAATTTTTTAACAAAAAAATTAATTAACAACCAAAAAGATGAATTTTTAATAAAATTAAGGAGTTCCCATACCAAAAGTTGAAGATTCAATCAAAAAGAATAATTTTGAATCAAAAATATTAATTTACTACCAAAAAAACGAATTTTTTAAACTAAATTCAAGAATTCTGAACGAAAAAGATGAATTTTTAAACAAAATGATTAATTTTCTACTTGTGACGAATTTTGACTTGGAGCAGGTATGATTAACACTCCTTTTTTTGAATCCCATTTTTAATTCTTTAAAAAAATTTCCGTTGTTTTGTCAAAACTCCCTGTCTTAAAATAAATACGATAATTATTTTTATTTATGTTCCCTGCAACTGTACATAAAGTATAAGTCACTTTTCTAAATTAACCATAATTATTAAAATAATGAAAACTCGATTTTTTGCAATTAATTAAAAATACCCCCCCCCCTTTTTTTTATAATGTTACGTAATATGTGAACGCTCCTTTAATTGATTATTGCACATGAAATGTGTCTATAAATAATCAAATAATAATAATTTTATTAAATATTGATTATTAATTGATAATTAATTATTCGTTGCATTCTGTGTGCGGCAGCCCAACGTGCAGCATTGTTCGCCGGGTTGCAGGGTAACCGTTCCGTCCGGGAGTTACGCTAGGCAAAAAGATTAATTTTTCTGGTGTTTTGTGTATTTTAAAGTGTTTTGCGCCTTTAAAACTCACCTTCAATATTTATTTACTGAAATAAACGACAAGAAAAGGCTTTTGTTCATAGAACCAAATTTTGGTTATCCCAACCAAATTTTTTGGTGTTATAGAAGCAACAAAATCGTGTTGTTGAGACAATAAAATTATTTTGTTGAAGTGTTTCATTGAATTAACTAAAAAGTTTGGTAGGGGGAACCAAAAATTTTTGTCGATTAATCAAACGTATTTGGTTAAATTAACCAAACATTTGTAAGCTCAACAACATTGTTTTTTTAGACTTGACAAAAATATTGTAGATTTTACAAAATAGTTTTGCTGAACGAACTTAATATTTTGAATCAGAACAACTTTTTTTTTAGCAAACTAAAGTTTGGTGGATTTAAAAAAATAGTTTTGTTGAAACGATAATATTTTTTTCAAGCAAAAATTATTTTATTAATAGAAAAATATATTTGGTAAATAAAATGTGGAGTATGAGAAAAAAAATTTTCTATGAGAAAAAAAACTAAAAGTACGAAATGTATATATTCAATAAAATTCTCGATTTTTAGAAATTTTGTTTAATTAATCACAATTCATTTTCGAAATACTCGGTGATTAAATAAAATAGTGATTAATTAAGATATTTCTCGTAAATACTTTAAAAGATTTTAAATGATTTCATAATCACCTTCAAGTATTTTTTTAACAATAGAACTAGAAAAAATATTAAGTACCATTATTATAAAGTTAATTTTCGCTCGAATTCACCATATTGAAAAAGTGTTCAGCTGCTAGTCATGAGTCGAACGAGTGCGCATGCGCAGAAACGTGTTTGGTACGCCCCAAAAAATTCTCTGGTACACTCAAAAAATGTGCTTAACAAACTTTTTTGTTTGAGCCAAATAAATTTTTTTGTTACTCGAACTACTTTTTTGGTAGCCGCAATCAAATTTTTGTAAGAACAACCAAAATTGCTCACAAAATTATTTTGTTACTGGGACATTATTATTTCAAAATTTAAGATATTTAACGGAAATTTAAATCAAACTTAAAATCCTATTTAACGTCGAAAAATCAAGTTAATATGAATAATTCAAGAAAATAAAACCAAGAATACAACAACCAACCAAATCCCCTTCTCTATTTATTTCTCTCGTCTTTTATATTTTTATTTTTGTCAAATCAAAATAAAAAATATGTAAAAAAAACAATCATCACCGTTTCGGTACTCAAAAAAATGGATTTTTTTTTAAATAAATAAAAAAATTCAAACAGGCAAGAACAGCAACGAAACCACGATGCTCTCTCCCTGACACCCGAGAATCAAGAAAAGGGTTCTCGAATGTCAGGGACAGAGCATCGTGCTTTCGTTGCTGTTCCTGCCTGCTCTAATTTATTTATTTATTTTCCTTGATAAGGGTGCTGTATTAGCGCCAAAACTTTGGTGATTATTTTTCTACAATTTTTTTTCTGAATTGATAATAATAAAACTAAAAAATACGAAAGAAATAAAAAGAGAAGAAATGGGATTTAGTTGAATGCCTTCTCATTTTTCTTTCCTTTTTTTTTAATTTTTTCTCAAAAAATAATTTTTTTTAATTTCTCTTTTAGAAAATTTTTTATATTTTTTAAAATTGCAATAGAAAAATCTTATGGCAGTTGTCCAAAGTTGATCGTTGGATTCGTGTTTTTATTTGCAGGAATTCTCCACATTATTTTTTTCTCAGTGTTGGGTATGCACACCAGAGGTCAAAGTATCAGAAAAACTTCGCAGATCCAATTTAAAAACGCAAAATTGGTTCCCGCAAAATCTGGTTCCAATGGGTTCAAGCTTGTGTACTCCTATTTGAAACACACACATACGTAAATAAAAATCTTCTTTGGCTGAAGAACTGAAGACACTACTGTTTGCTTGTCATTTTTTACCCCGCCAGTGAATAATAGCCTCTCAATGTAAATCAGCCATAGATTTACATTAGCTGCTGAGGCAGTAACTGTTGCTCACTCAGCGGCTATGGGGAACCCCATAAATCAAATACTACTCTCGCCACCTTTAGAGTTCTATTTTCATCCTATAAGAAGATGTATCGTTGTAATTACTAACCTCGGTTACGCGTTCCTCTCTACAAAATAAATTTTGTAGGCTCTAACTTTCTTATGAGAGCTAAGGAATGAAGAATAAATTTCATCAAATTAGTCGAGACCTTTATGCTATAATTAGACTGACCAATTTAAAAGCTAAATAGTGTTAATCTTTGTTGTTGTGAAAAAAATTACAAGTGACTTAGGGGCCATCAATAAATTAGGTAACTGATTTTTACCAATATTTACCCCAGCCGACTTTACCCCGTACCCTATTTAAATTTACCTTGTACTCTAGCCGCATTTACCCCGTACCCTACATTATTTTATTCCGTTCCCTAGTCGACTTTACCCCGTACCCTATTTAAACTTACCCCGTGCCCTATGTAAGTCCACCCCGCACCATAGATGACTTTACCCCGTACCCTAACCGACTTTACCCCGTACCCTAGATAATTTGATTCGGGTGCCTAGCTAACTTTACCCCGTACCCTATTTTATTTTGCCCCGTACCCTTTTTAAACTTACCCCGTACCCACTTTAAATCCACCCCGTACCATAGATGACTTTACCCCGTACCCTAACCGACTTTACGCCGTACCCTAGATAATTTTATTCGGGTGCCTAGTTTACTGTACCCCGTACCCTATTTTATTTTGCCCCTTCCATTATTGAAATTCACCCCGTACCATAGACAACTTTATACCCTGCCTTAGCCGACTTTACCCCGTACCTTTTATGCATTTATCTTGTTCCCAGCCAAGTTTACCGCGTACACTAGATTATTTTATCCTTTACCCTGTTTAAATTTATCTCGTACCCTATTTAAATTTACCCCGTGCCCTATTTAAATGAATCCCGTACCATATGTATCTTTGCCCCGTACCCTATCCAACGTTACCCCGTAACTTAGATGAATTTATCCTGTTCCCAGACAAATTTACCCCGTAACCTAGATGATTTTATCCCGTCCCCTAGCCGTCTTTACCCCGTACCCTATTTAAATTCACCTTGTAGTATCCCTGACTTTCTCCCATTCACTAGCCGTCTTTAACCCGTACCTTATTTAAATTAACCCCATAGCGTGGATGACTATCCCGTACCCTATCCAACTTTGCCCCATACCCTGGATAATTTTATCCCTTTCCCTAGCCGTCTTTACCCCGTACCCTACATGAATTTATCCCAATCCCGAGCCGTCTTTACCCCGTGCCCTATTTAAATTAGCCCCGTATCATAGATGACTATACCCCGTACCCTAGATAATTTTATTCGGTTGCCCAGTCAACTTTACCCCGTACCATATTTTAACTTGCCCCGTACCCTATATAAATTCACCCCGTACCATAGATGACTTTACACCCTGTCCTAACCGACTTTACTCCGTACCTTTTATGCATCTATCCCATTCCCAGCCAACTTTACCGCGTACCCTAGATGATTTGATCCCTTAACCTATTTAAATTTACCTCGTAACCTATTTAAATTTACCCCGTGCCCTATTTAAATTAATACTGTACCCTATATATCTTTGCCCCGTGCCATATCCAACGTTACCCCGTAACCTAGATGATTTTATCCCGCACCCTACCCGTCTTTACCCCATACCCTATTTAAATTAACCCCGTAGCATGGATGACTACCCGGTACCCTATCCGACTTTGCCCCATACCCTAGATCATTTTATCCCTTTCCCTAGCCGTATTTACCCCGTACCCTATTTAAATTCACCCCGTACCCTAAATGTCTTTACCCCGTGCCGTAGACGTATTTACCCCGTACCTTAGATGAATGTAGTACATGACTTCATCCACTTTCCTCGTCAACTTTACCCCGTACCCTAATCGACTTTACACCCTACCTTATATTTTTTTAACTCGTTCCGTAGTCGACTTTACCCTGTAGCCTATTTAAATTTACCCCGGACCCTATTTAAATGTACCCGGTTCCCCTTTTAAATTTACCACGTACCCTATTCAACTGTTTTTGTTGAAAATTCGTCTTTATAGGTTAAAAATTTAAAAACTTTATTGAGAATTCATTTTCTTGTTGTTTTAATTAAATTTTTTAACTGGAAACTTAACTATTCCATGAGTAGTTTAAAATTAATATTTTTGTGATGAAAATTTAAATATTATATTGATAATTCATTTTTTCTGTCATTGAAGATTAATTTTTTATCCAAAAATTAAACTGTTTTGTTTTGAGCAAGAATATGTCTTTTCAAGGAATCTGTATTATCGTCAGAGAATAACAGAAATTCTTAATGTCTTTTCAGACTAGATGGAGCCATGAATTAAAAAGATTTTAATTAAATTTTTCTGAAAGATGAATTTCTCCTTCGCTTCACTCGGGATCGAAGCACAGAACTTCCGATTACCATTCGGGTGCCTTTCCCTTAAGCTACTAGAGGGACCGAAAGAAGAATCCTTTTTCGGAATCTAGTCTGTAAAGACCTTAATAATTTCTGCTGTTCTCTGACAATAATACAGATTCCTTCAAAAATTGCAATACGTAACAACTGGCAAAATAATGCGTACATTTCTGAAAAATAATTCTTCTTTCGATCTCTCTAATAGCTTAACGCATTGTGACGAGGGGTCCGTGACCAGATTCCTACCTTACCGACATTTTTTATTTCCTAACTTTATTTCATAAATTTGGGATAATAAATAAGAAGCTCTGAGAAAGGTGTATCTGCTCCTGAATTTTAATAATTATGAAGAAAGCAACGACAAAATTATTTACAAAAAAGCTTATTCCATAATTATCAAAATTTAGGACCACACCTAACTTTCTTAGTGCTTCTTATTTAGTATTCAAAATTTTCAACTCGGTGTGGCGCGCCGTGTGAAAATAAATTAGGAAATAAAAAAAGCATCGGTAAGGTAGGAATCTGGTCACCTGACCCACTTATCACATGGCCTGACCAAAGATATTATAAACGTAGATGCGGGGCGGGCTTAGTTACCCGCGAGAAATATAGATGGCGCGTCCGGCGAAAATTTTCATTTCCCCCCAACCTACCGTTTCCCGACGATAGAACCAATTGATATAGTTTGCCAACGGACCTCTCGAGACGCTCTTATGGTAACTTAGCTCGGACAAGAACCAGTTAAATTAAAGTAAATTGCCAATTAAAATTTTTTTAAATTTATAACTTTGTAAAACCAGAGCTACAAGTCAATAAATAATTTATACTCCGACTTCATTATTATATTATTTACATTATTATAATATTATTTTCTACTAATTATAAAATTATTTCTTATAATTTACATTCTTTTATAAGTTGTTATTTTTTTACTCTACAATATTATATTTTTATTCAAACTGATAAAACTTTTAATATAATATCTTCAGAATTTCACTGCCTCAAAGGCTGTGAAGTTTTTCAAAACTTTTAAATATATTTTAAAAGGAATGACATTTTTTCCGTAAAATTTTTGTAATATTCTGCTAAATAATTACTGCTAAATAATTAAATGCTAAAAAAACACTGCAAACTTCCTGAAATTATAAAATACCGAAATTTGAAAATCCTGAATTTTAAAAACTGCAAAATAATAAAATTTTAATCAGTTTACAAAATTGTCGAATTTAAAATTTCCTGAATAATATAATTCCAAACCGAATGCTGTGCAATTATAAAACATACAAACTAGAAAATTCCCAAATTGTAGCAATTGAGAAAATAATTTTATAATAAATATTATTTATTTATTAAAAATACAACAATCAAATATTTTATATATTTTTTATTTTTGCGAAAGTTTTTAAAATTAAAAAAAAATATAATGCACATTTCCAAACATAATTTTTATCCAAAAATATATTTTTTCAATTATTGTTATTTTAAATTCAAACAATAATTTTTTTAATTCTTTGATACCAATATTTTATTGTCTTATTTAAAAAATGTATGTGAAGAAACTAATTTTTTTTTATTTTTTAAATTAGGGAGTTGTCTAGACCGGATATTTTGTAATTCGGAAATTTTCTGTCGGGAATTCTCAAATTCAGTCGTATTTAAAATTGTCGAGAATTTTCCAATTCGGAACTTTTATATTTAGATAATGTTATAATTTTGGGAATTTTTATAGTGATGGGAATTTTATTTTTGAGAAGAAGCGACTGAAAAATCCCGAAAATTAAAATTTCCGAGACTGTAAAATTTTTGAATTGCAAAATTCCGGAAAAATAAAATTCCCGAAATTATAAAAGTGCAGAAAAATAAAACTCTCGAATTTGAAAATTCCCCACGGAAAATTGCTGGATTATAAAATATCCGAACTGGACAATTGCAGAATTTAAACAATTGAAAAAATTTTATTAAATATTTGTTTTTCATTAAATATTATTTATTTATTGAAAATACAATATTCGAATACTTTTGTCAAATGAATTTTTTAATGTTTAAAGCTTAACAAAATTATTATTTGAATTTGAAATAAGAATGATTTAAAAAATCTGTGTATTTCTGGATGAAAAATTTTGTTTGAAAATTTGCATAGTATTTTTTTTTAATACGAAAAAAATTCTGAAAAATCGACTTTTTAATTTGATAAAATAAATAAATAATATCAATTTCGACATAAAACGGTACTGAATTGAATCCTGCAAAATTTGTTTGAAAAATATTTTTACGTAGGTCCGAAGAAAATTTAGAGAGAACATTTTTTTTTCAAAGCGCACGTGTTTTTTAATTTATTTTTTAATACAATTTTTATATAATTATTATTTTTTCCCATTCAAATAATAACTTTAAAAAATATTGGATTAAAATATTTAGTTCTTTTATTTTTAATCATTAAATAATATTTATTGAAAATCCACTTGTTCATGTTTATATTCGGGAATTCCATAATTCGGGGATTTTTTAATTCAGGTGTTTCCGGGATTTTTTATTCATCGCCTACGGAATTTGTTCAGTGGTCCCATATTTTTATAACTTCTATTAAAATTATGCCATTTTTCAAAATAAAAAGTCTACATTTAATTTCGAAATCATCAAAAGTATCAATTTTCTTTTAAATTATTTCAAATCTTTTCAAATTATTTATTAATTTTTTCAGAACTTTTAAATATCTTTTAAACAAGTTTCCATTTTTCCTAACATTTTTGTAAAATCCTGCAATTTTTTGTCTCATAAGCTCAAATTTGTAATTGAACTTTTGAAATTTTTTTAACATTTATCTTTTTGGTTGAAACCTAAAATATTTTGTTGAAAATTAATTTTTAGTGATAGAAAATTTAACCGTTAAATTTGTGGCTAAAAATGGACCTTTTTACTTGAAATTTTATATATTTTGTCGAATATCAATGATTTTCGACAGAAAATTAATCGTCTTTGTAATTTTTGTTCAAGATTCAAATTCGAGATTGAAAATTTGTCTTCTTTTAATTAAAACTCAATAGTTTTGTTGAAAAATCGTATTTTTAGGTTGAAAATTCCACTACTTTGTAGAAAATTTGCTTTTTTGTTTGAAAATTAAACTATATTCTTAAAAATTGTATTTTTTTCTTGAAAATCTAATTTCTTTAACTGAAAAGTTAACTATTATATTCTTAGTTAAAAATAAATATTGAAATTACATTTTCTTTTTGAAAAGTGAACTAATTTAAAGAAATTATTTTTCGTAACTAAAAATTTAATTCTTCCATTTTCATTTATAAAGTGAAATTGTTAATAAAAAAAAATTCAAGAATATTTTCAAGTCTTTTTTTTAATTCAAGCATCTTTTCAAATTCGTCTTTTTCGGTTAAAAATTCAAATCAATTATTGAAAATTCTTGTTTTATTTTTGTTGTAAATTAAATCCTTTAACTGAAAATTCAATTATTCCATGATTAGTTGAAAACGAATATTTTTCTGTTGAAAATTCATCTCGTTCGTCGAAAAATTGAATATTAAATTGAAAACTCGTTTTGTTTTATTTTGTTGAAAATTATTTTTTTAATCAGAATTAAACTATTTCATTTGTACTAAAAATGTGTCTTTCTCAGTTGAAAGTTTATGTATTTATTAATCTTCTTTGTTAAAAATTCAACTATTTGGTGATAAATTAATATAAATTGTAGGAAACTGAAGCGATTTTTTAAAAAGTCATATTTTTTTCAAGATTTAACTTGTATGTTCGAAGTTCATCTTCTGTTACTCAAAAATCAAAAGTTTCATTGAAAATCTGCATTTTTAGGTTAAAAATTCCACTCTTTTTTTACAAAATTGTTTTTTTTTGTCAAAATGTAACTATATTCTTAAAAATTGTTTTTTTATGGTTCAAAATTTCTGTTTCAACCATATTTTTCAAAAATTTATTAAAAATTAATTAATTTAACTGAAAATTTATCTTTTCTAGTTTTAGATTCATCTACTGGGTTGAAAATTTGAATACTATTTTGAAAACTCGTTTGTATTGTTGTTTAAAAATTAATTAATTTTTAATGTTTAATTTGTGTGAAAATTCGTCTTTCTCATTTGAAAATTAATACATTTTGTTGAAGATTCATTTTTATTAATGGACAAATAAATCTTTTTTAGTTGATAAGACATCTCTGTGTTTAAAAGTTCACTATTTTCTTAAATATGATTATTATTAATTTTCTTAGCTGAATTTTTTCCGTGCAAAGATTAAACTTCTTTCTGGAAAAACTCATCTTTTTAATTGAAAATTTGAACATTCCGAACAATTTTTTGTTGTTATTAAAAATATATTTTATTTAAATTGATCTTTTTTTGGAAAATCATCTCTTTGGTGGAAAATATGGTGTATTTGACCTACTCTGACCCCTTTTTTAGAGTTACGATCGCATAAACAATTTCTGTTGTATTTGGACGCATGACGCAACTTGATGCAACGAATCGGACAGTTCTTATTCCCTCAAATTTGTCACTAATCTTACAAAAATATGTCGAAATAAACATGAATTTTTATATCATCTCTTTGTTTAAAAGTTCACTATTTTCTTAAATATGATTATTATTAATTTTCTTAGCTGAATTTTTTCCGTGCAAAGATTAA
>JAWWLR010000128.1:24086221-24113184 GCA_035041075.1 Acraspis erinacei | reverse complement strand
CCTATCTCTATTAAACCAATTTCCCCTTAATTCCCCTCTCCCGATTTCCCCACTCTTCTCCTCCTCTCATTTACCCTAAATCCATGCCTTCAAGTCCCCTTCCTTGAGTTTTTTTTTAACTTTAAACAATTCCAACAATTATTTTTCAGAATTAAATAAAAATATAAAAAATTTGAATTATTTTAATGGAGGTGCAGATGGTATAGACGTTTTAAAATATTACAAAATAATTAAAAATTTGAAGAGTTCAAGTTTTTTTGATGTATAAATTAAAAAAAATTTAATACAAATTTGGAAACATTTTAAGAATTTTGATAGGTCTTGGAAGAAACAAAAATTTTCTTAAGATTCATTGGACAATTTTTTAAGATTTTTTATCTTGAAGGTTACTAAAAAGGTTACTAGAAAATAAAAAAATCTTCTTAAGATTCCTGAGATACTACAAGATAATTTTTTATTTTCAAAAACTAATTTTCAATGGAAATTATTTAAAAATATTCCTAGAAATGTAAAAAACGAAAATCTAATTTAAGAGTTTAAAAACTTGTAATAAATAAATAGTTATTCGACATTTTTATTTTGATTAAAAAATGTTTTTCGCCTGAAATGAAAAGTATTATTATAAGTTCATGAAGGTGGCAGAGTAGATCATACCACTTCCAATTGGGTGGATTCGACCACAAGCAGCTCCTAAAGATTCATCTCGTTTCATCAAATCTATCAAAGTTTTAACAGCACTCGGATGAAAGTCAATATCACCATCCAAAGTCAAAATGTAAGTATTTTCTGCGATCGTTTCCTTTCTCTCTACATCGATTGGCAATTCCATCAAATTGTAACCCAGAAGATACTACATGTACATCACCTAAATATTTATAAAAACATCCTTTCGAATTAATGAAAGCATAAACTAGGGTAATTAGTTAATTTCTGAACATAAATCTGACCGATTACTGGTTCAAACATTTTTGTAGTGGCGAGAAAAAATCTACTTCGGCACGGATTTGAACCGTGAATGTCACTATTCATGAGTGGACCGTCAACCAGTTACGCCACCGCTTCATTAATAAATAGTGAAGTTCCCGGTTCAAATCTTGGCTGAGGTAAAATTTTTTTCGTTTCTGCAAAAGTTACTGGTCCGTAATAGGAAAATTTAATATCAGAAATGATTTAATTAACCAGATTTATTAAAAAAGAAAAAAAGGAATAAGTAAACAGTGGTCCGAAGAAAGGCTTTATTGTTTTTTCCTAAAATGGCTAATTTTTTGCAAAAATGGGCTAAAAAAATGGTTTGTAAATTTTATTCTGAAATTTTCTACTCTCTACTTAGAGTGCGGTAATAATTAATACTTTTAAACAAAATAATTGCTTGAAATATTTATTATTATTTATAATAATATTCTCTTAGAAAATTGCTAAAAAACTGTAGTTATTTTCTACAATTATCCAATTTTTTGTCAACTTTTTACTTACAGCGAGATAATAAATAATGCAATTTAAACAAAAATAATTGTTTAAATAATTTATTATTATTTCTAGTAATATTCTCATTCAGCAATTCAAGAAAGTTGCGGGTTTTTCGGAATGTTTCGATTTTTTGTCCACTTTTTACTTAGATTGAGGTAATAATTAATGAAATTTCAGCAAAAAAATTGTTTAAACTATTTATTATTATCTGTCATTAGCTTCACCTATAGCAATTCTAGATATTTGCGGTTTTTTTCTGCATTTTAAAACTTTTTGCGAACTTTTCACACACAGCAACGTCATGATTAGTACAATTTAAGAAAAATAATTGTTTAAACGAATTATTATTGTTTATATAACTATCTTCTCCAATGGTAATGCTAGATATTTTGCGGTTTTTTTATATTAATATTAATCCAAATAAAAAGGTACTTGAAGAAAAATGTACATTTAATATGATTCATATAGGAAATTTGAGAATATTTGAAATATCTGTTTACTTCAGAAAAATATATTCACAAACAAAATGGTTTAAAAATTGATTCTCTCTATAATGTTTATTTATTATTTTGTATATAAGAATAAGGTCAAAGCAAATAAAAAAATTTCTGAATAAACTGCAACTCTAAGTGAAAAATGAACAAAAAGTTAAATTTTAGAAAAAACTGCAACTTTCTAGGATTATTCTGAGAGAATATTATTATAAATAATAATAAATGGATTAAGCAATTATTTCTGGTAAATGTGACTGAATATTCGACCTAACTGAAAGTTGAAAATAAGTCGAAAAATTCGAAAAAACGCGATTTTCTTACTCTATTCTAAGATAAAATTGCTAAAAATAATAGTAAATAATTTAAAAAATTTATTTAAACGTCCTATTATATGTAGAAATTAATACTTTATATACAAGAAACAATTTCTATAAAAAAGCAAAAAATCATAATTAGCATCAAAATCTGGCATAATCAAATTTTTGATTTATATGGGGGTTTTAGGACCCTATAAAACTGACTTATGGGGTGGTATTTAAAAAGTAATATTTGATGTATATTTTATGGCTAATTGTGAAGAGAAATGTTGAGTTTCAACTCAACTTACTCAAATATAATTTTTTTTAAACACACTTATTTTTTGATGGATTCGTACAAATTTGGAAGCAATTTCCTTGCGAATTAAATTGAGGCACGGGTGTCTGTACAGGTTTCTTTGCGAACTAAATTAAGGCGCGGGATCCTGTACAGTGTACAGCTTTCCTTTGCAGATTACATAGAGACACGGGTTACAGTTCAGCTTGCTTTTCGAGTTAAATTGAGGCACGCTTTCCTGTACAGATCCCTTTGTGAATTAAATTGTGGCATGGGTTTCTATACAGATTCCTTTTCGAATTCAATTGAGGTACGGATTCCTATAAAGGCTTTTATGTGAATTAAATTGAGGCACATGTTCCTATACAGGTTACTTTGAAAATTAAATTGAGACACAGGTTTCAGTTCAGGTTCTTTTTCGAATTAAATTGAGGGTTCCTGTACAGGTCCCTTTGCGAATTAAATTGTGACATGGGTACAGGTTCCTTTTCGAATGAAATCGAGGCACGGATTCCTGTAAAGGTTTCTTTCCGAATTAAATTGAGGCCCGGGTTCCTATAAAGTTTCCTTTGAAAATTAAATTGAGACAAGGGTTTCAGTACAGGTTCCTTTTCGAATTAAATTGAGGCATGGGTTCCTATACAGGTTCCTTTGCAAATTAAATCCTTCGCAAAATTCCTGTACAGAAATCGTCAAGATTCCCTGTACAGGTATCGTCTATAAGCCAAGATAGAAGTTAAAAAGCTTTTTAGATACAATGCAACGAAATGGAAGGAAGAAAAGAAAGACATACCTGACTCCATCTTTTTTTATGTCGAATTTTATTTTTATCCTTCAAGTGAACAATTAAATCAGTTCCACCTGGCAGAGTCCATTTCAAACGTCCTCCAAACGGTGTAGGATATTTTTCTGGAGGCCTCGCTCGCATTCGCATTTTTCTCAAACTTTGTTCCACGACATTAACGAACTTTATTACATAATTATTCACTTGCGTTTCATTTTCATTTATACAATTTGCCACACATTTGTGCACACACTGGAAGGCATCATCAAAGAAAATATGAGCTGAAAGATTTTTTCCATTATTTATTATTAGTTAGGGGAAACAATAGATAATCGTTAATTAAAAGCACAGATATACCTAAAATCATTAATTCTGATTTTATTAATTTAATAACACATATATTTAATTTTATAACACGTATATCATTTTAGAGATCAAAAATTTTGTAAATAGTGTTACAAAATTGGAAAAAATAGTGTAAAAATAGTGGCGTAAAATTATGCAAATTTTAAAGATGTCTTTAATCTGAATTTAAAGAAGTTCAATGAAAAATTAAACTCTTTTCTTGAGTAAAATTTTCAGTTTTCTCACATAATATTGTTAAAGTATGAAAATTTTACTTAAATGTTTATTTAAATATTCATTCTTAGGTCAATAAATTATCCAAATTCTTATTTATTTATTGCAGTCTTTTCTCTTTTCTTATTTTTCCACTTAAATTCCAACTTCTCGGTTTTGTTAAAAATTCGTGTTTTTGGCTTGAAACTTCAACAGATTGATTCGAAATTTTTTTCTTTCTAGACTAATAAATTTTTTTAAATTCAAATATTTTGTAAAACCATCAAATTTCTGGTTTTAAAATTGATCTCTTTTTGTAAAATTTCCCTTTTTATTAAAAATGGAACTGAAATTTTGTTTTTTATTTTAAAACTTTAACTGTTTTGTAGAAAATTCGTAATTTTGGATCAAAATTCAACAATTTGGTAGAAAATTTAACTATTTGGTTGCTTGTTTATGTATATTGTGAAAAAATGGAGATTTTGCCTTGAAATTTCCACAAATTAATCGAAAATTTGTTTCTTACTTGACTAACAAATTTTTCTTTTGGTTGAAAATTACAAATATTTTGTTAAACCTTCAAATTTGTGGTTTTAAAATCCATCTCTTCTTGTTTAAATTCCACTTTTTAAATAAAAAACAATGGCATGGTTAAAAATTACAACAATACAATAACAATTAAAATTACAAAAAATACAACTGAATTTTAGTTAAGGATTTAAATATTTTGTTGAAAATTCGTCATTGTTTAACTGATTGGTTGAATATTAAATTTTCTGTAATATACATCAACTGTTCGAACTATGTGTTTAAAAATGTATATATATACAGTTGAAAATTCGTCTTTTTGGGTATTAAACTAATCTTCTGTATTGTGTATTAATCATTTTTTCTTTAAAAACGAGCTATTATGTTTAAAATGCATTTTTTTGTTTATTTCAACTGTTTTTGATTAAAAATATAAAGTTCTTGGTTAAATATTTACACTTAAATTACATATCAATTAAAATTGTTCAAAATCTTCAAACATCCACATTTTTATTTACATTTTTTATATATTTTAAATTTTAAATGAAGTTTAAATCTCTTTTTAAACTTCAGAATCCTTCTAAACATCTTTTAGATGATAAGAATTTTTTCCTAAAATTAAAAAAAAATCAACATAATTAAACAACTGCATTAAAACCGTTCGGCTTTTTTTTAAGTTTGAAAATATTTTGAAATATTTTTAGACATTCTCCTACAATTATCTTTTCAAAATAAAAGATCATTTAAACTTTTCCTAGCAAACTTAAGAAAACTTTTTTATTCTCTTTCATATTTTCAAAATATTTTTAAAAAGCTTTTTTTCGAAATATACAAAAATCTGCATTTTTTTATAAACGTTTTGAAAACTTCTTAAGATTTAAGATATTTACGAATATTTTTAAAACTTTTAAATAAATTTTGAAATACTTCAGTTTTCTTCCAATTTTTTAAGATCCTGTAAAATTAAAAAATTTGGTTTGAAAATTTTCATATTATTGTCAAAAAATGTAAGAAAAAAATTCTCAAAAATATAGTTGTTAATTTAAGAAAAAAGATTTTTGATTTTTTTTCATTGGTGGGGCATGAGTTTTTAAATTTATATATTTCATTAATAATGTTTAGAAACATTAAGGAATAAATTTTCTCATGGAATAAAATTACTTATTTCCAAATTTTTATGTACAAAATAGATACTGCAGAAAATTTGTAATTTTTATTAATATGATTTCCGGTTAGAATTTTTATTCCCGGTTAATTTCCGGCTAAATCCCGGTTTTTCTGGTCAATAGACACCCTGCCTAATTCAACTTGTTCAAAATTATTATTTTTCCAAATTCTTACTTTCAAGATCATAGTAATCTGGAATGCGAACATTGTAATGATCCTGAACCACTCTCATCGCACAATTGTCTTTATCCAATCTTAAAATGCTGCTGACTAATTTGCTCATTTCATCTTCGGTTTCGTGCCACATTGTAGCACAAGCTTTAATTATTGTGAGTCGATCGTTGCCTTCAACCTTAATGTCCTAAAGTTCAATAGATTAAGACAAAATTATTTTAAAAAATTAACCCATTTAAATAATCACGTGAAATAAATAAAATCAGTAAAGTAGGCGCAGTGCTCCTACTCACCCTACACATTCCCCCTTTCCCCACCCCGCATATCCCCAATCCAACAACTTCTTACTCCTTCACTCCTCCGTCTCCTTGCCAACCTAGCTAAGACGCTCCTTCTTCTCATCAGCCCATAGTCTCCCCACTCAGCCTCATTTGTAATAATTTCCCCTCACTTCCATTACTCTCCTATTTTTCCTACTTCCCCTCTCCAATTTCCCCACAATTACCCTACTGCGCCTAATTGCCCTGCCCCTATTTCTCCTCACTTAACCTGCTTCCTCATCACTCATTTCCCCTCGAGTCCTCTTCCCACATTTCCCTTCACTTTCTCTACATTTCCTTTCCTTATTGCCTCTCCCCTAATTCACTTCACCTCACTTTCCCTAAATTCTACTCCTCATTTCCCCTACTTTCTTTTTATCATTTCCCCTCTCTTCCCCGCCCCTCATTTCTTCTTATTTTTCATACTTACCCTATACTAATCTCTCTTCACTGCCCTTCAATTCGCTTCCCACATTTTCCCTCACTACCACGTCTTCTCATTGACTCATTGCCCATCACTTCCCCTACTTACCCTCCTCTTATTAACAATCACTTCCCTGATGCCCCCTTCCATTATCACCACTCACTTTTCCTACTTCAACTAACCTGATTAACTCTTACTTCTGACACTACTCCTTCTCTTAGTTAAACTCATGACCTTTACTTTACCTCTCCTCATTTCCCCTTATTTACCATTCTTTCCTCTCCTACTTTGCCATCACTCCCCTTACTTATCTCTTCTAATTTTTCATCACTTATCTCTTCTAATTTTTCATCACTTATCTCTTCTAATTTTTCATCACTTATTTCCTTACATCTAATTTTTCATCTGCCTTCCTACCACCTTCTTTTCCCTTGCTTACCCTACTCATCTTCCAATTGTTACCACTTTATGTACTACCCCTTTACTTATTTTGCCACAACTACCCCTATTTCCCCTCTCACTGCTCCTACTGAAACTCTTATTTCCCTTATGTCCCACTCATTTCAGTGACATCATCATTTTTCTCCCTCACTTCCGCTACATCCTTACCCATCATTTTCCCTCACTTTTCCTACTTCCAATTCCTCATCACCACTCAATTCTCCTACTTCCCCTGCCTTTACTTCCCATATTTTCTCCTTGTATCCTATACTTCCCTCTCCGCTTTTTCTCATTTCCTCTACTTTTCCAAACTGTAATTCCCCTTACTGATCGCCCGTCATTTCCTATACTACCCCTTCCACTGTTCCCCTTACATCCACTACTTACTCCCTCCTCATTTCCTATCCCTTCCCCTAAATCTTCTCACTTTATTTCCCTTCACTTCCCCTACCTTGCCTCCCATCCTTTTCCCTTTATCAAATTCTTTAATAATATTCTTTTACTAAATAAAAAAATTTTAACAAAACAGTTAAATCCTCAACAAAAACATGAATTTTTAACTGAAAGCGATATTTTTTAACCAAAAATAAGGTCGTCAAGTTTCACGTTTCAATCATTAATTTTTCACAACAAAAAACGTGTTTTCGAAAAGTTAAATTCTACCAAAAAAATACTGTTTTCTAACCAAGTAGTTGAATTTCCAACCAACTTAATTGTCCAAAAAAAGATTAACTTTTAACAAACATAAAAATTCCAAACAAAAGTAGTTGAATTTTCAACTAAAAAAGATAAATTTCGATCAAATTAGTTTAATTTTGAATCAAATATTCGAGAAAAAATTCAATTGAACACATTCATTTTTTTACAAAATGGTTGTATTTTAAAGTAAAAGAACGAAATATTTTGCAAAACAGTTGCATTTTCAATTCTAGAACATGAATTTTTAACAAAAAAGTTTATTTCCTGTTCTATTGTTAAACTTTCATAAAAGTAGTTCGTTTTTTTAAGAAAATAGTTTAATTTTTAAAAGAAATATTAATTTAAAAAGAAATAATTATAATTGGGAACCAAAAAAGGTGAAGTTCCTACACAAAATTTTAAATTATTATCGTTAAAAAATATAGATAGTTACATTTTTAGTTGAAAAAATTAATTCGCGCCAGAAAAAAAGACGAATTTTCAAGAAAATATTTTAAGTTTTGTCCTTTTTTGCTGAAAATTATTTTTTGTTAAGATTTATCATTTTAGGAGAAACTTCATCTTTTTGGTTGAAAATTAAAATATTGCATTGAAAATTCGTCTTTTTTCTGGCGAGAATTAATTTTTTAAACTAGAAATTATTTCAGGATTTTCAGTATTTTCAGCATTTAAGCAAAAAAAAATAATTTTCAACCAAATTTTTAACCAAGTGAAAATTTTTCAACATTCTTTTAATTTTCCGGCGGATTTAGAAAGAGTTTAATATTCATTACTAGAACCGAAAAAAATTGTTAAATAGCTGTTGTTGGAATTTTTTTAAATAATATACTTAGCTAAAAATACAACTGTTGCATTTTTGGTCAAAAATTGATCTTTCTTAGTTTTAATTTCCTATAAGATCTTTTTCCCTAAAAAATTAATCCTATTCATTGAAAATTCAACTATTTGGTGAAAAATTAATCTGGTTTATAAAAAATTCACTATATTGTCAAAAATTCTGTTTTTTTTCATGGAAATTAATTTTTTCAATTAAAAAAATTTTCAAGCAAAAATTTTACTTTAAGCTATTTACTTTACCTTTGAACATTCATTTTTTTAATTGAATTATTTTGATACAAAATTGAACCATTTTGCTGAGAAATCGGTTGGTTTTTTTAAATAAATTATTATAAATTTATATTTTTCATTTGAAATTTTGCTTTTATAGTTCGAAAAATTTTGGTTATGAATTAAAATTGTTTACTTAAAAACTTGAATACTCCGTTTATAAATCATGTATTTTGTTGAAAATTCATCTTCAACATTCAACTATTTGCTGATAATTTTTTTTTTTAATTCAATAACTATCTGAGAAATTTTTTTTCTTTTTAAATTCAACTATTTTTGGTTTGAAATACCTCCCTATTTATTTTTTTACTAATAATTTATCTTTTTTGTTGAAAAGATAACTTTTTGGTTCATAATTAATGTAATTTGTTAAAAATTTATCTCATGGCATAAAATGAATTTTTTTTATTTAAAAATTTATGTTGTTCATATCAGAAAGATGACCAAATTTTTTAGAAATTATTTTTGGCTCAGTTACATACTTTTCTCTTTAATCGTGAAAAATGCTATGAAAAATATAAAACTTTCAAAAATTGCTTATTCGAAAAAAATCTACAAAATGTTTGTTAATCATTTTTTTGATAAGACGTTTAGTTTTTATTTTTAATAGTAAAAAGAACATTAAAAATCTAAAAAATAAAGTTTCTGAAATAACGAAATACGAAAAAAATTAAGAGACAAAAGTTATTCATTTTTGGTAATAAAAAAAATAGAATCAAAGAAGCATTAAAATAAAAAGTAATTTTTTAGAAAAATTAAGGAAAAATGTCAAATTAATAATAAAAATATGTATGCAAATGGACCCTCAGGGAAAAGTTTAATCTAGTGGAAAACTCCAGACACGTGATAAGAACATGTTCGTTAAAGCTCAAAGAGCTTTAACAAAAGAGAATTCACAATCATTAAATTTCAGTTGTCCCTGGTCCTTGCGCACTCAAACTTGAGGCTCACCGTATGCTTAGACTATTAGTAAGTTCGAAACAACAATAATTATGATTAATAATTAAATTTTTTCGAGAAATTTCGACTAAAGAATAGCGTATCTGAAGTCAGAGATTTTTGGGAGGTCGGCGCCCATGTTCTTAATGGCTGACAAGAATCGGCAGATTTAATCTTGAACACTCGAGAGATACTCAGATTCGAAGACAATCGAGGATCTCCCAGCGTCTTAATTAGTAACTCGATCTTCGATTCACCGAACTCTGATATAATATCTCCCTCCTTTGTCTCTGATTATTTCTCTTTCTCACCATCCCTATTGTTCTCTTTCCCACGATCGCCCACACGTATCGAGAAAAAATTTTAAATAGCTTCAACATTTTTTTTTTATTTACTGAAAAATCTTTAGCAATATTTAACTACATTGTTAACAATCTTTTTTTGGTTGAAAATTTATCTTGTTTGCTTTAAAATTCATTATTATGTTAAAAACTATTTTTTTTTTTTTTTAGAAAATTATTCTGTTGACTTGACAATCCAACTATTTCGTTGAAAACTTATTTTATTTGAATGAAAATAAATTTTATACTGAACATTGAACTAGTTTATTTTTTGATAAAAATTCCTTTACTTAGTTGAAAATTTAACTATTTTGTAGAAAATTTGTTTTTTTTTTCTTGCAAAATTATTTTTTAAACTAAAAATTAAACGAAAATTTGAACGAATTCTTTCAAATTTATTTTGTTTAATTCAAAATTTATCTTGTTCAAATTAAAGTTCATGTATTCTTAGATTTTTTTGTTTAGAAATTTATTCTTTTGGTTCGACAATTAAATTATTTCTTTAGAAATTTATTTAATTTGGTTGGGAATGAATTTTTTAACTGTAAATTTAAATGTTCCATTTTTGGTTAAAAAGTTCTTCATTCGGTTGGAAATTTATCTATTTTATTGAAAAAATTTGAAAGCATAAAATTATTTAAACTAATGACTGAACTATTCAGATTCTAGTGAAAATTGTTTTGTATTGAAGAATCGTATTTTTTAGTCAAATATACTTCCTTGATTTTTTAAACCAAAATTTAACTATTCTAACTATTCTATTTTAAGTTGAAAATTTTTCTATTTGATTCAAAATTTAACTATTTTGTTGGCCATTTTATTATTATTTTTGTGTAAGTAACTTTTTGAAATTAAAATCTAACTCTTCGATTTTTGGTAAAAAAATTTTCGCTTTTAAATGAAAATTTAACTACTTAGTTAAAAACAAACATTTAAAAAAATCTATTTTCCTGAATGAAAATTTGACGGATATATTTTTGGGTGAAAATTTATCTTTTTCTCACTAAAATTCATGTATTTTGTTGAAAATTATGTTATTTTTTTGTAGAAAATCACTAATTCGGTTGAAAATTCAACTATTTGTTTACAAAAAATTTTATTTAAAATTTCGGAAATGATTGATTGAGTTTAAAATAAAAATATGTTTTAATGAAATATTTCTGGATGATGCATTTATTTCTATTTGCATAATATTTTTAAAAACTGCAAAAAGCGTTCGCAAAAATCGAATTTTAAATTTACAAGTTTGGTCAAATTTAACTAAATAGCTGCAAGCTAAATTCACATTTTCCAAACTTGAAAATTGAATTTTTACACCTTCGAAATTTGACCAAATTTGCCCCTCGAAACAAAAAAAAACACCCAATGTTTTCATCATACCGGAAAACGATTTTCAAAAATGTATATCAATTTAAAATTCGATTTTTGCGAACGCTTTTTTTTAAATACAATGGTTATTAAAAAAATCTTCACCCAGAATGATTTTATTTTAAGTGATTGTTATTTTAAATACAAGCAATAATTTTCAAAATTTCAAATATTAAAAATAATTGAAAAAATAAATTTTCATTATTTTATTTTTAATCAATAAAACGTAGTTATAAAAAATTTTAATTGTTTAAATTCGAGAATTTTACAAATTGGGAATTTTCCAATTCGGATATTTTATAATTCGGGAATTTTCTATCTGGAATTTTATTATTCGGGAATTTTCCAATTCGCGAAGTTTATAATTCGTAATTTTTATAATTCGAGAATTTTATTATTAGGGCATTTTCCAATCCGGTATTTTTAATTTTCGGCAATTTTATTATTCGCGAATATTAATATTCAGTATTTTTATTTTTTGGTAATTTTATTATTCGTGAATTTGATTTTTGAGGCATTTTCCAATTCGGGAATTTTATTTTTTGGGATTTTTCTGTCCTTCCATAATACAATTGGCGAAAATTAAAAATACTGAATTGGAAAATTTCCGAATTGAAAAATTCCCGAATAATAAACTTCCAGGAAGAAAATTGCTGAATTATAAAATATCCGAATTAGAAAATTCCCCAATATAAACAATTACCATTTTTTATAAATATGTTTTATTGTATAACAATAAAATAATGCAATTTTTAAAATTATTTTTTGAATTTAATATTAAAATTATTTTAAAATTAAAAAAAATTATTGTTTTTTGAAATTCAAACAATAATTTTCGTAATTTTAAAGATTGAAAATAGTTTTAAAAAAATACATTTTCATTATTCTATTTGTAATCAATCAAACATATTTATAGAAAAGTGTATTTGTTTAAATTCCGGAATTTTCCAATTCGGATATTTTATAATTCGGCAATTTTGTGTCGGGAATTTTATTATTCGGCAATTTTCCAATTCGGGAATTCGTTATTTTTATTTTTCGGCAATATTATTATTCTTAAATTTTCCAATTCGGTATTTTTATTTTTCTGCAATTTTTTATTCTTGAATTTTATTATTCGAGATTTTTTCAATTTTTATAATTCGGGAAGTTTCCAACTCGGTATTTTTATTTTTTGGCAATTTTATTATTGGGGCATTTTCCAATTCGGGAATTTTATTTTTCGGGATTTTTTAGTCGTCCCATAATAAAATTGCCGAAAATTAAAAATATCGAATCGGAAAATTCCCGAATAATAAAGTTCCGGGCAGAAAATTGCTGAATTATAAAATACCCGAATTGGAAAATTCCCGAATATAAACAATTACCATTTTTTCTAAATATATCTTATTGTTTAACAATAAAATAATGCAATTTTTAAAATTATTTTTAATTTCGAAAATTATTTTTTGAATTTAATATTAAAATCATTTTAAAATTTTAAAAAATTATTGTTTTTTGAAATTCAAACAATAATTTTAGTAATTTTAAAGATTGAAAATAGTTTAAAAAAAATACATTTTCATTATTGTATTTGTAATCAATCAAACATATTTATAAAAAAGCATATTTGTTTAAATTCCGGAATTTTTCAATTTGGATATTTTATAATTCAGCAATTTTGTGTCGGGAATTTTATTATTCGTCAATTTTCCAATTCGGGAATTCGGTATTTCTATTCTTCGGCACTTTTTTATTCGGAAATTTTCCAATTCGGAATTTTTAATTTTCTGCAAATTTTTATTCGGGAATTTTTCAATTAGGGAATTTTATAATTGGGGAAGTTTCCAACTCTGAATTTTTATTTTTCGGCAATTCTATTATTCGGGCATTTTCCAATTCGGCAATTTTATTTTTCGGTAATTTTATTTTTCGGAATTTTTCAGTCGTCCCATAATAAAATTGCCGAAAATTAAAAATACCGAATTGGAAAATTCGAGAATAATAAAATTGTCGAATAATAAAATTTCCGAATTGAAAAATTCCCAAAAGAAAATAAAGTTCCCGCAAGAAAATTGCTGAATTATAAAATATTCGAATTGGAAAATTCCCAAATTTAAAAAATTACAATTTTTTATAAATGTTTTATTGGTTACCAATACAATAACGACATTTTTTAAAATTATTTTTAATTTTTTAAATTTATAAAATTATTGTTTTTTGAAATTCAAACAAAAAATTTTCGAAATTTTAAACATTGAAAACAATTTGGTATTTTTATTTTTCGGCAAATTTATTATTCGGAATTTTTATTTTTCTGCAATTTTTTATTCGCGAATTTTATTATTCGGGAATTTTTCAATTCGGGCATTTTATAATTCGGGAAGTTTCCAACTCGGTATTTTAATTTTCGTGAATTTTATTATTCGGGCATTTTCCAATTCGGGAATTTTAGTGTCGGGAATTTTATTTTCGGGCTTTTTCATTCGTCTCATAATAAAATTGCCGAAAATTAAAAATACCGAATTGGAAAACTCCCGAATAACAAAATTCTTGAAAAATAAAATTTGCGAATTATAAAATTCCCGAATTGAAAAATTCCCGAATAATAAAGTTCACGGAAGAAAATTGATGAATTATAAAATATCCGAATTGGAAAATTCCCGAATATAAGCAATTACAATTTTTTATAAATGTATTATTGTTTACCAATACAATAATGAAATTTTATTTTTTATTATTTTTTATTTTTAAAATTTCTAAAATTATCGTTTGAATTTATTATTAAAATAATTTTAAAATTAAAAAAAATGATTGTTTTTGAAATTCAAGCACTAATTTCCGAAATTTTAAACATTGAAAATAATTTAAAAAAAATAAATTTTCATTATTGTATTAGTAATGAATCACACATGTTTATAGAAAAGCTTATTTGTTTAAATTCGTGCATTTTCCAATTCGGGAATTTTAGGGTCGGGAATTTTATTTTTCGGGATTTTACAGTCGTCTCATAATAAAATTGCCGAAAATTAAAAATAGCGCATTGGAAAATTCCCGAATAATAAAATTCTTGAAAAATAAAATTTCCGAATTATAAAATTCTCGAATAATAAAGTTCCCGGAAGAAAATTGCTGAATTATATAATATCCGAATTGGAAAATTCCCGAATTTAAACAATGACAATTTTTTATAAATATTCTTTATTGGTTGCAAATAATTTTAACACATAAATTTTCATTATTGTATTTGTAGTCAATCAAAAATATTTATAAAAAAGCGTATTTGTTTAAATTCGCGAATTTTCCAATTCGGTAATATTATAAACTGTCGTAAATTTTATTATTCGTGAATTTTCCAATTCGGGAATTTTACACTGACGGGAATTTTATTTTTCGGGATTTTTCAGTCGTCCCAATTTTATTATTCACGAATTTAAATATTGGGTAATTTTCGATAATTCAGGATTTATAAGTCGTCACAAGAATTCTTCTTTTAGTTTAAAAATGTAACTGCATTGTTGAAAAATAATTTTTTTATAATATTTCTTTTTTTAACTGAAAATTTAAATATCCTTTTTTGTGAAAAAATCCCTTTTTGTAAGATTCTATCGATTGTTTTAAAACTGGAAACAGAGACGTCAGGTGTTTGAAACATTAACGAGACATCATTATAGGTTCATTATCTAAAATTCGTTTCCTCTCGAAAATCGGATGTTACCCAAATTTGGAGGTAAACACTAAAGCTCATTTATCAAACAAGGGGTTCTGGGAAATTTTCACCTGAAACGGGTGAGACCACACACCTTTCTTGGCAATTTTACTAATCTTTTGATTTTCCAAGGCCCTCTTCTAAATCTTCGACATCTCACCGTTCGCCTAACGATCTTTTCACCACTCCCATCTTAAACGCTTCCGTCTCAGCTCGTTTTTCGCAATTTTTTTCGATTGTTTCTGACAACCCGGCTCTAATTTTAATCTTTCAAGGGAAGAAAATAAATTCCCTTTTTTGTATTCGAAACCAAGATTGAATATTATTTTTGAACTGTCAAAAAGAGCATCCTGTGTGCGCTTATCATAGTTTTTAATTAATTTGATTTCGTCATTATCAAACTATACTGATTAATTCGACATTCTAACTTGAAAATTTTAAATTCAATTTTTAATTCTAACAATTTAAAATCAGGTTAACAATTTTTTAAACACTTAAATATTTAAAAATTTGGTAGATTTTGAAGATCAAAAGTCTAGTTTTCAATCCTAAATATTTCAAATTATAATTATTATAACTATAATTGTTATCTTTCAATCTTAGCTGTTCTTAGCTGTTAGATCTTAGCTGTTAAATTTAAAATTTTTAATTTTAAAAATAAAATAATTTTCAATTTTAAAGACGTAAAATTAAAATTGTTATGATTTTTAAAATCGAAAAACAATTTAAAACTTTTAAAATTATGGAAATCTGAATTTTTTTAATTAAAAAATTATGATTGTATGTAAAAATTGATTAGATAAACTTTTCTAGAATAAAAAAATATGAGTTTTCAATTGAATATCTTAAACGAGAAAAATTTTTAATCTTAATCAATTTAAATTCAATTTAACGATTTTTAAGAATTTAAAAAACTAAACAGATTTACATTAAAAGTTTTTTATTCTCAAACATTTAAAAATTTATAATATTTTAATTAAGTTTAATCGTTTAGAAGTTTACAATTTTTCAATTTTCAATTGTACTCTTGAAAATAAAAAAATATTTCAATTTTGATGTTGAATTTCGTAAATAAAATTAATTCATTTTTAGCCAAATATAAAATAAATTTTTAAAGAATTAGTTTGATTTTCATACCGAAAGATTAATTGTCTACAAAAAAAACTTCACAATTTTCTGTAAAATACATGAATTTTAAAAAGAACAAGATCAATTTTCTACCAAAAATAAAATAATTTTATTTTCAGTTAGAAAAATAAATTTGCAAGAACAAAGAAACGAATTTTCAACCAAATACTAAAATTTGCACACAAATGAGAAATTTGTTATTAAGAACAGAACAGTTCAATTTTCAAAAAAAAAAATTCATTTGCAACCAAGTAAAGTAAATTTTTAACGAAATCTTCGAATATTAAAAAATCTGAATATTTCAATTATTAGTTTAAAAACTAATTTACAAAAAAAAATTTCAAGAAAATAATTAAATTATCAACCAAATGAAAGAATTTTTAATCAAGAGTACAATATTTCATTTTTCAACAGAAAATTTCATTCTAACCAAATAAAATGAAATTTTAAATAAAAAGTTTATTTTTCGAAACAAAAGAATAATTTTCTACAAAAAGAAAAAAACAATTTTCTACAACCAAATAAAGGAATTTTTAATTAAAAGTAGAATAGTTAAATTTTCTGTAAACAAATTAATTTTCAACCATGCTAAAATACATTTTTAACCAAATAAATAAATTTTTAAACCAAAATTAATTTTGTAATGATGTCAAAAAAATTTAACAATTAAATTTTGAAAAATTTGGTAGATTTTGAATGATAAGTTTTCAATTATAAATATTTGAAATTATCATTATAATCATTATAATTATTATAATTAAAATTATTTTCATTATAATTATAATCTCTCAAATTGAAATTTCAGATTTTAGTTTTTGAACCTCACATTTTTAATTTTAAAGACGTATAAATGAATATTCTGAAATTTATATATTTTTGAAAATCATAAAACAATTAGAAACTTTTAAAATTATGAATATCTGAATTTTTTTAAATTAAAAAATTATGATTATACGCAAAAAGTGATTAAATAAACGTTCTCAGAATCAAAAAATGAATTCAAATAAAAAATAATTACAAATTATAAATATTAAAAGGAAAAGAACGGCAATATTTGGAATCTAATGAAAACATTTTGAACTTGTATCATTTCTGAATAAAAGCGCTTATAAATGGATAATTTAAAATTAATATTTTTAATTTTTAATGGAATGATTTCTGATTAAAATTTCTAAACAGAACAAATTTATTTAAAATTGAGAGGAATGAAAATCTTATTATTAGTAATTGAATAATTTAAAGTTGAATATTTTTAAAGTGAAAAATTTTTAAATTTTGATCAATTTAAATTCACTTTAACGATTTCTAAGAACTTACAAAATAAATTTAAAAAAGATTTTAATTGAAAACGAACCATTCAGAATATTTAGATCTAAAATGAATAAATTAAAAAAATAAATTGAATATATCAAGTTAAAAGCTTACGAATAATAGATAGAGTAATTATAAATTAAGAAAAATTCGAAAAATTTAAATTAAAACATTTTTAATTTTTCAAAATAAAAATATTTCAATTTTGATGTTGAATTTCGAAAATTATAATCAACAATTTGAAAATTCTTAATTTATAAACGATGCAATTTACTTCAGAGAATATAAATTTTTAAGTTTCTGGAGTATAGATTTATTTTGTTTATTTTTATTATTCTCTACTTAAAATTACTTTTTATCTTAAATATAAATGATAAATATTACAGTTTTTAAATTTAAATCTTAATATTTTAAAAGTTCTTATATTTAAATTTTTTAAATAAAACACACTTTGTTAAAACTTTATTTTATGTGGTTGAAAATTATTTTTTTACTAAAAATTGTGCTAATTTACTTTTGCTAAGAAATTTCTATATTTGGTTTGAAATTCAACTATTTTGTTGAAAATTCGTTTCTTTTTTGTTTGATATTTATTTTTTGAACGAAAAGTTAACTAGTATCTTTTTGGTCGAAAATTCTTCCATTTTGTTGAAAATTTAACAGTTTTGTTGAAAAATTTGTTTGCCTATGTTAAAAAGTAGATTTTTGAAAGGAAAATTTAACTATTTTATTAAAAATTCGTTTTTTAAACTTTTATTCTTCTAAATGCAAATTCGACTATTTTATTTTGGTTGAAAATTTATCTTGTTCCTTTTAAAGAAACAACAAATTTTGGCAAATGGCAAATTGCAAATTTTTTTTTTAATTATTCTTGGGTTGAAAATTCTTATATTGCTCACTTTAAAATGTATGTATTTTGTGGAAATTTTTTTTAGTTGTACATTTTCAAAATAAAAAACTTCAATTTTTAGGAAATGTTAATAAAAATTTATAAACTTTGATGTTTTTGAAGATCAAAGGTCAAATTTGTATTTCTTAATATTTCAAATGATTTAATTTCAGATGTTCACTGTTAAACTTAAAATTTGCATAACTCATAATTTTTAATTTAAAAAATAAAAGTAATTTCGATTTTCCGGACGTGCAAACTAAAATTATTTAATTTTGATGACTTTGAAAATCTAAAATCAGTTAAAAGCTTTTAAAATTATAGAAATCTGAATTTTTAGTAAATTTAAAAATTACGATTTAACTTAAAAATTGATTAGATAAAATTTTTTCGATTATTTCTGACAACGATGTTAAAATAAGTTTTAACAGTTAAATTTTGAAAAATTTGATAGACTTTTAATTTGGAAAATCTAGTTTCCAATTCTAAATATTTCAAATTATAAACGTTATTAATGAAAATTCTTAGATTCTAATCATTTTGAAAATTAAAAAAAAAATAAAAACTTAAAATTATGGAAATCTAAATTTTTGAAATTAAAAAATTATAATTAAACTAAAAATTGATCAGATAAACTAAAACTTCAAAAAAATTGTATTATTACTAATTGAAAGCATTGAAAATTGAATATTTTTAAAGTGAAAACTTTTTTATTTTAATCTATTTAAATTCAATTTAACTATTTCTAAAAATGCAAAAATTAAATTGAAAAAATTGAAAATTGAAAATTGAAAATTGAAAGCCAAACATTCCGAATATTTAAATCTAAAATTAATCAATTTGAAGTTAAAAACTAAATTCAATATATCAAATTTTAATTTTAATTTTTAAATTTTCTTTTATAGTTTTTGAAATAAAAATATTTGAATTTTGATGTTCCTCTTCGAAAAGTATAATCAACAATTTTTAATTTCTCAATTTTTAAACGATTAGTATTACAGTTTTTCAAATTTAAAACTTAACATTTTCAAAATTCTTAATTTTAAAACTAAAAATCAGCAACTCTTCAATTTTCAGGAAATGTTAGTCAAAATTCCTAAATTTGGATGATTTTCAAAATTAAAGGTCAAATTTTCATTTCTATTTTGAATTTAAGAATCTCAAAACTGAATCAATTGTATAATTTAAAACTTGCATAATTTTTAATTGTAAGTTTTCAAACCAAAAAAATATTAATTTTAAAGAATTTTAAACAAAATTAATTATTAATTAAATTAATTAAACTAATTAATTCTTAATTAAAAATTAATAAATTATATATCTATCTAATTAAAGAAATTTCTAAAATGAATCATCTAAATTACAGAATTTTTTATTGTAAATTTTGAAAAATAAAAACTATTAAATTCTAAGAGATATAAAATTTGAATTTCTGCAACTTTAAGGAGTTATAATTAGCAATTTTTAATTAAAAACATATTTAATTACAGACTAGGGTAATAAAAAAAATTACAGAATTTTCAATTGTGAGTTGTTTGAAAATCTTAAATTTTAAGTATTTACAAATTTGCATAAATACAATTCTAAAGAATTGAATTTAAACACTTCAGAACAAAAATTTCAGATTTACATAATCAAAATTAGAAAATTAAAACAAAAATTAACTTAAATTTTGCATCATAATTAATTTTTAATCAAGTCAAGTTTTTAAGCCCAGGTGTTCCAAATTGAATAGATTCCGAATATAAATAATAAAAATTACATAATTTTTTATTGTAAATTGTCGGAATTAAGAACTCTAAATTTAACGAGGTATAAATTAAGATTCTTAAATATTGAGGATTTTGATGATAATAAATGAGGTTTGCAATTTCAGATTTTCCAAATTTATGGAATTTTAGATTTGGATCCTCAAAATTACATTTTTAACTTTTATGGGCTTAAAACTTGCATAATTAAAATTTTTTTATTTTTTTTAATACTCTTCAGTTTTGAAGATAAAAAAATAAAATTCGATAAAAATTGATTTTGAAGATGAAAAGTCAAATTTTTAATTATAAATCTTCTACATTTATAAAATTGCAGATACGCATCATCAAAATTACACTTATCCATTTAAAAAAATTTTAAATTCGAAACTCTAGCTTGAAGGTTTAAAATTGAACAGACTTCAATTCTGATTTTTTTTAAATTTAAAATTATGTTTAAAACATTTTTGAAAAGTTAAATTTTCAAAAATGTGTTGATTTTGAAGATTGAAAGTATAGTTTTCAATTATGAATCTTACAAATTCGAGAAATTTTAAATATAAATGATTAATATTACAGTTTTTTTAATTAAAAAAATTCTTAATTGTAAATTTTCAAAATAAAAATCTCATCAAGTTTTAGAAAATGTTAATCAAGATTCCTGAATTTGGATGATTTTGAAAATCAAAAACAAATTCAAAGCTTATAAAATTATGAAAATCGAAAATTTTGTTAAATTAAAAATTACGATTTATCGTAAAAACTGATTATATAAACTAAAATTTCTAAAATTAAAAAATAAATTCACCTTTATTTTCACTATTCGAAATGGCAAAATTTACAATTTAAATTGAATTTAAGATTTCTAAGAATTTATAAAACTAAAAAGACGTATGCGTTGAAAATTGAAAGAAAAATATTCAGAATATATCAATCTAAAATTAATAAGAAATTCGAATTTTATAATCTAAAAATCTTTTACTTTGGAAAATTCAATTTAGTTTTTAATTTCAATTCCTTCCTAATGAAATTGTCTAAATTTAAAAATTTTGGTTCTAAATTTTTTAATTTTGAAAGCTTCTGTCTATTTTTTTTCAGTTAAAAATTATCAAATTTTAAACCCTTTTATTCCGAAATGATACCAGTTCAATTCCTTTTTATTCCATTCGAAATATTGTCATTTGTCAAAAGTGTACTTACTTTTAATCTATGAATACAAATTTTTTGAATAAAATTAACCCATTTTGAAGATATTTAGAATTCGATATTCTAACTTGAAAATTTAAAATCAAATACATTTTAATTTATAATTCGTGTAAATAAAAATGATTTATTTTTTTATACCAAAATTTTAAATAGTTGAATTTTGAAATTTTTTGTTGATTTTGAAGAAGAAAAGTTTGTTTTTAATTCTAAATCCTATAAATTCATGAGATTTTTAATCCAAATCTTAATAATTAGAGGTTATTCAATTTTAACATAAAGCTTGCATAACTTTTCATTGGAAATTTTGAAAACAAGAAAAATATTTAATTTTTAAGAATTTTAAATTAAATTTTTAAAAAATGTATGCTATTGAAGATCAAAAGTCAAGTTTTCAATACTGTATTTTTTAAATTGAAGAAATTTCTAAAATAAATCATAAAAATCACAGAATTTTAAATTGTAAATTTTGTAAGAATTAAAATTAAAAATTCTTGAATTTAAACAATTTAGAATTGCAGACGAAAAATAATAAAAATTAAAGAATTTTCTTTTTGAATTTTTAAGAAATTTTAAATGTGAAACTTAGAAATTAGAGAATTTTTTATTTTAAATTGTCAAAATAAAAATTGCAGAATTTTCAATTGTGAATTTAAACTAATAGAAAGTTTTTTGATTCAAAAGATTTACTATTCGATATTCCAACTTCATAATTTCAAATGGAAAATTTTTTCAATTTTTAATGTC
Source organism: Acraspis erinacei (assembly GCA_035041075.1). Taxonomy (NCBI): domain Eukaryota; kingdom Metazoa; phylum Arthropoda; class Insecta; order Hymenoptera; family Cynipidae; genus Acraspis; species Acraspis erinacei. The sequence continues at coordinate 24,091,065 of JAWWLR010000128.1, read as the reverse complement.
TTCAGTTTAACATGACGTAGTTTTACAAAGCACGTGGTACGAGATGAGAATGTATTCGTTAAAGCCCAAGGAGCTTTAACAAAAGAGAATTCATAATCAACAAATTTTGGAAAAATTTTATGACGTTCACGATAGGAAGTCTAATTTACATTTATAAATCTTTCAAAATGTAATTTCAGATCTAAATCATAGCATAAAATTTTCAAAAACAAAAAATTTATATTTAGAATACGCTTTTGAAGTTCAAAAATCATGTTCTTAGTCTTAGATCTTTTAAATTAAAAAAATTTCGAATGTTGATCGTCAAAGTTACATAATTTTTTACTGAAGTTTTACATACCAAAAATTCTTCAATTTTAACGATTGAAAATTAATTTTTCTACAATTATGAAGTCTAAATAGAAAACTCTTTAATTTCAAAGACTTATAAATGCAAATTCTTAAATTCGGATGATTTGGTAAATCAGAAGTTTAAAAAAAATAATGTTTAAAGTTTCAAAAGTTTTCTTGATAAACCTAAGGCTTGCAAAATTTTCAATTGTACATTTGCTAAATTTATAGCTCTTCAATTTATAAAAATGTGCAGTGCAAAATTGTACAATTTTTAAGAGATGAAAAAGAAAAATCTTGAAGTTTAAATACTTTAAAATTAAAATACAGTAATTATAAAAATTTACAAATGAAAACTCTTTTATTTTAAAATCTATGAATAAAAAATTCTTTAATTTTCTTAAAACTCCTTAATTTTTTAAATATATAAATAAATTTCTTATATTTTGATAATTTTGAAGGTCGAAAATTGTTTCTAATTCTAAATCTGCCAAAGTTGAAGATATATCAAATATGAAGTTTCAAAATTACAGAATATTCAACTTTAAGACTTGAAAAAGTTTAATTTAAAATTTAAAAACTAAAAACTCTTTAATTTTGAGGGTCAAAAGTAAATTATCAAAATTACAGAATCTCCAATTGTAATTATTTAAAAATAAAAAGCTCTTCAATTTTTTTGGATTTACAATTCAAAGTTCTACAAATTTTAACAGAAATAATTTAAAATTCTTGAATTTTAGAAACTAAAAATTTCTAATTAATTAATTTTTCAAGATTTATACTTTAAATGTAACTTGGAATTTTGTTTAGTAGTTTTATTTTCAAAATTTACAATTAAAAATTCTTCAATTTTAGCGATTAGAAATTTAAGTGTTTTTATTTTTCAAGATTTGCAATTTAAAATTCATTAATTATGTATGAATGAAAATTCTTCAATTTAGATCATTTAAACAATGAAAAGTCAAATTTCAACTTATAACTCTTGAACATTAAAGTAATTTCAATTATAAAATGTCAAAATTTCAAAAATTTTACATTTTTAAAATTGAAAATTCTTCAATTTTAAAAATCTGTAAAAAGCTCACATATTTTGATAATTTTGAAAATCGGAAATGAAGTTTAAAACTTGCAGTAGTTTTTATTGTTCCCTTCAAAATAAAAAATTTCTTAATTTTGAACATCTATGAAGAAAATTTTTTAAAATTGGATGATTTTGAAGATCAAAAGTCAAATTTTAATTTTCAAAATTAAATCATAAAAATTACAGAATTTTCGATTGCAAGTGTTTTTATATAAAAAGCTCTTAAATTTAAAAAAATAGAAATTTACAAATGATTCAGTTTTTAAGATTTATATTTAAAAATTATGTATCTAATTCGGATTTTTAAAAGGATTTTAATTTTTAAGATTTACAATAAAAAATTCTGCAATTTTAACGATTCGCAATTTAAACTTTTTTAATTTTCTAGATTTACAGTTAAAAAAGTTTTAATTGTGAAGATGTATGAATTCCAAAATTTAAATGATTATAAAAATCAAAAGTCAAATTTGTAATGATAAATGTTGAAAATCTAAGAAATGTAGATTGTGAAACGTCAAAATTGAAGAACTTTTAATTGCACAATTTTAAAATGAAAAAGTCTTCAATTTTAAAAACCAATAAGAAAATTCTGTTTTTTTAAAAATAATTTTTAAGATCGAAAATCAAGCGTTCAAATCGAAATTTGCCGAAATTTCAAATATGACGCAAGAAAATTTTTAATTGCAGATCTTAAAAGCCGCAAAAATTTGTAAACATTACTAAATTTACAATTTCTATAGTTTTCAAAGGTACAATTGATGAGGATCTTTTCACCACTCCCATCTTAAACGCTTTCGTCTCAGCTCGTTTTTCGCAACCTTTTTCGATTATCTCTGACAAGCAGGCTTTAGTTTCAATATTTCAAGGGAAGAAAAAAAAATCCATTTTTGGAATTCAAAAACCGATGTTGCATATTATTTTTGAAATAGAAAAAATAGCACGCTATTTGCGCTTATTAAAGTTTTTTTTTTATTTTGATCCTAGATTTCATATTCTAGTAATTATTAATAAAAGTAAATATTAAAATAGCTGTATCAGATTTCATAAAATTTTAATTTTTAATTTAATCGCCCCTAGTATTTTATCCCAGCAGGAATAAGAACCAAAAGAAAAAAAAATCTGATACATTTTGAAGATGTTTACAATTCAAAATTTTTAAAATTGTTAGGTTTTGATTTTTATTGTTTAAAATCATAAAATTTTGAAACTCTTTTTAAAATTGTTTAATCTTGAAGATTATCAAAGATTTTAAAACCTTTAATTTATAATATGTATAATTTAAAATGCACGCAAATTCATAATGTAGAAAATTAAACTATTTTTATTAAATTTTAACTTTTTCGTAGAAAATGAACTTTTTTGTTAATAAATCATAATTTCGGGTTAAGAATTTATCCTTTTTTAGATAGTTCGTCCTTTAGGCTTTAAATTTCAATGATTTTGTTGAAAATTTGCGTTTTTTCAAAAATTGATCTGCTTATTAGAAAATTTATCTTTCTGTTTGAAAATTTAACTATTTGGTTAAAAATTCATTCTTTTTAGTTAAAATATCAATATTTTGCGATGAAAAATATTTTTTAGGTTAAATATATACCAATTTTTTCGAAAATTTGTTTGATTTTTTTGTTCAAAATTTATTTTGATTTTAGAATAATTTGTCCTTTTAGATTAAAAATGCATTAAGTTTGTTGAAAGTTAATGTTTTTTTCTGGAAAATTCATGTTCTCTGGCAGAAAATTAATCATCTTTTTAGTAAAAGAATAATTTTTTGTTGTCCAAAATTTAAAAATGTGTGCTTAGTTTGTTGCATTTATTTGTAAAAAAATCAATTTGTTAAAAAGATTTATGATTTTAGTGCATAATTTATCCCCTTACTTGAATAGATAACTAAATCTTCGAAAAAATTTGTTTAAAAATATTTTTCATCTTTAGGGTTACACTTTTTTATTAAAAAATCAATTTCTTTATAATATAATTTTAAATACTGTTGTTTTAAAGGTTTCTTTTAAGATGTATAAATGCAAATTCACAAATTAAAAAATTAAACTATTCTGTTAAAAATTAAAATAGTTTTATAAAAAAATTTAAAATAAAATGTATTTTTTTAAACCAAATATTTATATTTTTAACTGAGAAGATGGATTTTGTAAAAAGGAGAGTAATTTTTTGACAGAAAACGCGAATTTTTTAAAAAAATTGTGAATTTTAAAGCCAAAAGTGCAAATTATAAATGAAAGTCTCAAGAAAAAGAAAAAATAATTTTCAACCAAAGAGATGCATTTTCAACTAAAATTATTTTTATTTAAAAAATTGATTTTTTAACAAAAGAATTTAACCCAAAAGATGATTTTTTAACACGAAAGATTAATCTTATGAAAATGAAATACTTAAATTTTCGAGTCAAGCTTTTGAATAATTAAAAAATGCAAATTTTTTACGAACTAGTTTAAATTTTAACTAAGGAGTTGAATTTTCAAAAAAATTTATTTTTTTTTAACCAAATAGTTGTGTTCGTAACAAAATACATCGTTTTAAACAAAATTGTTTAATATAAAAGCGAAAGGGATAAATTGTCTAAATAAAAAAGGCTCAACAAAAAGAAAAAAAATTTTGGAAAAGATAGTTATATTTACAACCAAAAAGATGAATTTTCAACTAAAATGATTGCTTTTTTAAAAATTTGAATATTTAACGAAACGAATTTAACTCAACTAAAATTTTTTTAAGATGGGGGATTAATTTCGGATAAATGAAATAGTCAAATTTGTAATCAAGTATAGGGGATTCTTTAGAAAATTTGAATTTTCATAAAACTAGTTCAATTTTAAATCAAGAATTCGAATTTCAAAAAAACAATTATTTTGTAACCAAATAGTTATATTTTTAACTAAAAAGATGAATTTTTTAGCAAGATGATTAATTTTACAGACAAAAGGACTAATTATCTGAAAAAAAATCTTAAGAAAAAAAACTAATTTTTGGAAAAATAGTTTTATTTTTGTCAAAAATGTGACTCTTTTCTTGAATTGATTGCTATTTTCATTGAGAATTATTACTTTTTAAATTCAATATAAATTTTCTCTTGAAATCTTAGTTGTGAAATTAAAATGAAATTAGGAAAATTTCCTGCAGATATTTCACTCAAGAAACAATTTTTTTAAGTGAATTTTTTTCAGAGACAGAATTTATTTGTTTGTGGACAATTTGTGCTTTTTGTTAAAATTCCACAATTTTCTTAAAAATTCACATTCCTTAAATATTTACTTGCTTGTTGAAAATTAGACAATTCCGTTTTTATAAAATCAGTCTTTTGAATTAAAAAATAATATTTTGGGTATGAAACTCTTTTTTGAATTAATTTTTTAAGATTTATCGTTTTAATAAGAAATTTCTTCTTTCATTAAAAAATCATCTCTTTTGTCGAAAATGTAAC
>JAWWLR010000128.1:24042848-24053463 GCA_035041075.1 Acraspis erinacei | reverse complement strand
AAACCCCCACCACTTCCTTCGCCCATTTGCCCCCCCCCCCCCCCCGTAAGCCGCCTATAGGGCCACGTAAAACGGCCACGCTCCCAAACAAGAAATTGAAAAGAATGATTTTTTGCTGACATTTTTTTACCAGTCGTGAGACATTGAAAGTACGTAATCCTGAAACTTGGAGGGTATTAAAACTAGATTAGTTAAATCCCAGGGGTGACTTAATCTCGATTTGACCGGGATTTGGGGTTCACGGGTGACCAGCAGATCCTTAACGAAGTCTAATCTCGAAAAGAAATGCGCAGAAGTTGTCAGCCGAATAATATTCTATACTCGAGTTAATTTGGAAGCCGCATGCGGATGTCTCTTGATCTTTGTCGGGCACGCTTAGCTCTTCAAAAACCTGAATTCTAAGCTTCCAGCTACTTCTATTTATTTCCTCCCCTCGATCTCCGCCCTCCTCCGGCTCACCTAAATGCTCTCTTTTGCATCAAGATATTTCGACCCTCGGACCCGACAATTGAGTACAATTTCATACACGGACCCCAAACTCGACAAAATATTTCCCATCACTGAAAATAAAACCAAAATATCCTTTCAAAAACTAGATTTTTAAAATTTTGAACCTAAATAGTAATGTGTCACTAAAATTGGTTGGAAATTCTTTTTTGGTTTTTCATGTGTTTAAAATTAGCTATATAATAAAAAAGAATAATTAATTTTTAATTACCACCCCCATAAGTGTGTTTTATGGAGTTAGAAAAACCCCATAGTAACAAATTGGGTTTTTCGAGTATTTGGTTCTTGTTCTGACTTTTTTCCATTTTTCCAATGAAAATCGTTTCATGTAAATAAAATACTACTCTCTACCGACAATTTAATGTTTTTATAAAATTTTTAAACAATTTATTGCTGTTTTCAGCAATTTTCTCTTAGAATAGAGTTAGACAGTCGAGGTTTTCCCAAATTTTTCAACCTAATACTAACTTTTCTGTTAAAAGGAAGCAAAAACCAATTAAATTTAACAGGAATAATTGTTTAAATAATTTATTATTATTTATAATAATATTCTTTAGCATAATACTAGCAAGTTGTAATTTTTTCTCTAAATTTCTACTTTTGGTCCTCTTTTCAGTTAGAGTGAGGGAATAATTAATTTAATTGAACATATTGCATTGTTTAAACAATTTATTATAATTATTAATAATATTTTGTTAGAATAATGCTAGAAAGTTGCACTCTTTTTTGAAATTTACAACTATTGCTCAACTTTTGCTTAGAGCGTGATAGAAATTAATACAACTTAATTAAAATAATTGTTTAAACAAATTATTATTGTCTTTAACTTAATTTTCCTATATTAATGCTAGATGGTTCAAGTTTTTTCTAAAAGTTGTCACTTTTTGTCAACTTTACACTCAGATAAAGGTAAAAGTCAATGCCAGTTAACAAACATAATTGTTTAAAGATCTTGTTATTGTTTTTAGTAATTTTCTCTTAAAATACAGTTTGAAATTCGCGTTTCTTTCGTATTTTTCAACTTTTTTTCAACTTCTCAATTACAGTGAGGTGATTATTAATTAGAGTTAACAAAAATAATTAGTTAAACAATTTATTATTGCTTATTACTATATTTCTTAGATTTTTATTCTTAGGTTTTATTTGAAATTTTTAACTTTGGTTGAGATTTTTTATTATTATTAAATAATAATTAAACATTAAATAAGTATTTATTTATATATTTATTATTTGTTGCTAACTAAAAAGTAAAAAAAATCTGAAACTTTTTTAAACAAATATATTTGATAACGTTCAATCATTTTTAATGAAAAAAATAATATAAAATTGTCCATAAAATAGTTAGTTTTACAACAGAAGTGGTCAATTTTCAACTGAAATCGAGAATTTGTAACTGGACAAATGCATTTTCGAAAAAGTCATTCGATTTTCAACTGAGCAGTTGATTTTTTAACCAAAAACATGAATTTTTAACGTTATTGTTTATTTTTCTACCGTGAAAGACAAACTTTTAAGAAAATACAGTAATTTTCAACAATAAAAATCCATTTTTAACAAAAAATATAATATTAAATTTTCAGTTAGGAAAATTAATTGTAAAAAAAATGGTTGAAAACTGTTCGGATGAACTGCACTCTAATTTTGAATCAGTGAAGAGTAACTGATTCGAACTCAATTTTGACTGATTGAGAAAATGCGGATTCGATGACTGGCAAATCAGTCAAAAAGTTTTCAAAACAGCTCATTTCAGTTAAGAAAATTTTTTTAATAAAAACAAGAATTTTCAACCAATAACTTGAATTTTGAACTAAACAAAATTTAGTTTCGAAAAAAAAAGTTTTTAACAAAATAGTTGAATGATTAATTACACAAATGAATTTTTAACTAACATGATCAATTATCAACCCAAAAATAATTTTTTAACAAAGCAGTTCAACTTTAAAATAGAGGCATTTAAGAAAAAATTAATACTCAACCATGAAGATTAAATGTATACAAGAAAGTCGACTTAAAAAAAAATATGAAATAAAAATTATTTTTGTCATAAGAAAAAGATTTTTAAACGAAATAGTCAAATTTGCAACTACCGATGAATTTTTAAATAAAATGAGGAATCCTCTTCTAAAAACGTGCATTAAAAAAAATAGTTACATTTTCAAAAAAAGGTATGAAATTTCGAATAAAGTAATGAATCTTCAACAACAACAAAAACATATATTTTTAAAAATTTTAGTATATATTTAAACCAAAAATATTTCTATTTCGAATTAAAAACATTTGAATTTAATCAAAAAGAAGAATTGTCAACCAAAATGATTTTTTCCCCCAATAAAGATGATTTTTTAACGAAATATATGAACATTTAAACAAAAGGTAGAAATTTAAGGATTTTTCAAACAAAAAATGAAAAATTTAAATTTTTATCTGAAAAAAAATTAATTTTCACCTAAGATGACCACGAGTTTTCTACAAAATAGTTAAATTTTCAACCATAGAAATAAGTTTTGAACTAAAATGATAAATCCTTCAGTATAAAAATTATTTTTTAACAAATTACTTCAACTTTCAACAAGTCGTTGAAGTTTCGATAAAAAAAAATTATCAAAAATAAAAATTTCTTATCCGTAGCTTTATAGACGCTGACTTGTCAGCGTTTGATGGCTTTCAGTCATTTGTGGTTAATTTTAATCGCTTATTAAAATTAAGGAATCTAATTAGGAATTATAATTTAGAAATAATTTATCTTATTCAGAAAGCAACATTGACTGAATCATCTGTTAAAACGACTGTTTTGTCAGTAGAAAATACTGATTTTTCATTTAAAAGAATGCTTGATTAATTTTATTCTTGTTATTTCAATTTTGATTAAATAATGATTCATTGATAATTAAATGATTAATTTGATCAAAAAATATATGAAAAAAATTTAATTAAACCCTAATATTTTTGGGACGACTGCAAAATTTAGAAAAATAAAATTCCTGACACTTTAAAATTCCCAAATAATAAAATTCGAGAAAAATAAAATGACCGAATTGGAAACTTCCCGAATATTAAAATTCGCGAATTAAAAAGTTGCCGAATAATAAAATTCCCGGCAGTTATTAATATTGCCGAATTGGAACATTTCCAAATAATAAAATTCCCTGATGGTAAATATCCAAATTTTAAAATATTGAATTTTTTTATATATAGAAAAGATTATAAACAAAAAATAGTATTAGGTTAATAAAAATAATATTAAAAATAAAAAATATTAAAAATATTAAGATATAGAAGAATAAATTCACGAATAATAAGATTTCCGAAGAAGTAAAATTACCGAAATGGAAAATTCCCGAAAATTAAAATTCGCTAATAATAAAATTGCCCAAAATTAAAAAGGCCGAATCGGAAAATTCCCGAAAAATAAAAATGTTGAATAATAAAATTCCCGAATAATAAAATTCCCGACACAAAATTGCCGAATTATAAAATATCCGAATTTGAAAATTCCCGAATGGAAAAATTCTCAAATTTAAGTAATTGCAGTTTTTATAAATATGTTCGATTGATTACAAATGCAATAATGAAATTTTATTTTTAAAATTATTTTTAATGTTTAAAATTTCGAAAATTATTTGTTGGTAATTTTATTTCTCGGCAATTTTATTATTCGGGAATTTTAGAATGTCGGGAAATATTTTATTTCAAGTTATTGTTATTTTTAATTCAAGCAATAATTTTTGAAAGTTTAAAAATTAAAATTCTTTTTAATAAAATGTCATTATTGTATTTTTAATCAATCAAATATATCTATAAAAAATTATAATTGTGTAAATTCGGGAATTTTCCAATTCAGCAATTTTCTGTCGGAAATTTTCCAATTATTATTATTAGCGAATTTTATTATGAGTGAATTTTATTAGGGACGACTGAAAAATCCCGAACAATAAAATTCCCCACACTGTAAAATTTCCGAATTGGACAGTTCCCGAATAATAAAACGACCGAAAATTAAAATTACCTAAATGGAAAATTCGCCAATAATAAAATTGCCGAAAAATAAAAATACCGCATTGAAAAATTCCCGAATAATAAAGTTCTCGAATTATAAAATTCCCGAATTGGAAAATTGCCGAATGAGACGACTGAAAAATGCCGAAAAATAAAATTCCCAAAGCTGTAAAATTCCACAATTGGAAAATTTCCGAATATTAAAATTCGCGAATAATAAAATTACCGAAAATTAAAAATACCGAATTGAGAAATCCCCTAATAATATAATTCTCGAATAATAAAATTCCCGAATTATAAAATTGCCGAAAATTAAAATTACGGAATTGGAAAATTCCCGAATATTAAAATTCGCGAATAATAAAATTGCCGAACAATAAATATACAGAATTAGAAAATTCCCGAAAAATAAAATTTTCGTAGAATAAAATTCTCAAATATGTAATTACCCGACTAATAAAATTCACTACAGTTTATAATATTACCGAATAATAAAACTCTCGAAAGGAAATTGTCGAATTATAAAATAGCCTGGATATATTTCTGGATGGTGCATTTTTTCAATTTCCATAGTATTTAAAAAAATGCAAAAGGCTTTCGCAAAAATCGAATTTTAAATATACATTTGTTTTCGACGGGCAACTTTGGTCAAATTTATATTATTATTCTTATTTTAAATTCAAAAAATAGTTTTCGAAATTTTAAACACCAAAAATAAGTTAAAAAAATAATTACTCATTAGTGTATTTTTAATCAAAAAATCATATTTATAAAAAAATTTAATTGCCAAAACTCGGGAATTTTCCAATTCGGATATTTTATAATTCGGAAATTTTCTGCCGGGAACGGGACGACTGAAAAATCCCGAAATATAAAATTCCCGACAGTGTAAAATTCTCGAATTGGAAAATTCATTAATGATAAAATTGCCCAAAAATAAAATTCCTGAATATTAAAATTGACGAATAATAAAATTGCCAAAAAAAAGAATAACGAATTGGAAAATTCCCGAAAAATAAAATTCTCGAATAATAAAATTCCCGAATTGAAAAATACCCGAAGTCACGACAGAAAATTGCCGAATTATAAAAAATTCCCAATTTGTAAAATTCTCGAATTTAAACAATTACTATTTTTTATAACTATGTTTTATTGATTACAAATACAATCATGAAATTTTCAAAAATTATTTGTAATTTTTAAAATATCTAAAATTATAGTATGAATTTAAAATAACAATAATTTTTAATACAATATTTCTGGATAAAGCATTTTGTAAATTTTATACATATATTTTTTTTAATCGCTTTAAGGTGTGATGGAAATAGTGTGTGATTTTTTATGGATTCGAGGGTCAAATTGGGTAAATGATGAAGGTATAAAAAAATTCAATTTTTCAAGTTTGAAAAATGAGAATTTAGCTTGCAGCTATTAAGTTAAGTTTGACCAAATTTGCCCCTCGAACACAAAAAATCACCCCCTATTTTCAACGTAGCTTATATCGATTTTCGAAAAAATACATGTAAATTTAAATTTTGATTTTTGCAAACGCTTTTTATATATTTTTTAATACTATTCACATTACAAAAATACGCCATTCAGAAATATTTTATTTAAAATTATTGTTATTTTAAATTTAAATAGTAATTTTAGAAATTGGGGACATTAAAAATTATTTTAAAAGAAGAAAATTTTCGTTATTGTTTTTTTAATCAATAAAGCATATTTATGACAAAATTGTAATTGTTTAAATTCGGGAATTTTACCATTCGGATATTTTATAATTCGAAAATTTTCTTACGGCAATTTTATTATTCGGGAATTTTCCAATTCGGGAATTTTATAATGTGAATTTTATTATTCGAGAATTATATTATTAGGGAATTTTTCAATAACGTATTTTTATTTTTCGAAAATTTTAGAATTCGCAAATTTTATTATTCGTGAATCTTCTAATTCGGGAATTTTATTTTTCGGGATTTTTCCAATGCGGTAATATTAATTACTTCCGAGAGTAATATTATTCGGGAATTTTATAATTCGGAATTTTTATTATTCGAGAATTTTATTAATCGGGAATTTTTCGATTCGGTATTTTTAATTTTCTGCAATTTTATTATTCGCGAATTTTAATATTCGGTAATTTTCCAATTCAGTATTTTTATTTTTCGGTAATTTTATCATTCGTGAATTTTATTATTCGGGCATTTTACAATTCGGGAATTTTACTGTGCCCGGAATTTTATTTTTCGGGATTTCTCAGTTGTCCAAGAAAATTGTCGAATTCTTCCCTTATTCCCGGCATTTAATAATATTAACCAATTGTAGAATTCCCGAATAATAAAATTTCCGACAGAAATTTGTCGAATTATAAAATATCCGAATTGTAAAATTTCCGAATTTAAGCAATTAAATTTTTTGAAAATATATTTTATTCACTACAAATACAATAATGAAATTTTATCTTTGTCAATTATTTTTAATGTTTAAAATTTCTAAAATTATTGTTTGAATTTAAAATAGCAATCATTTTAAATACAATATTTGTGGGTGAGGAAATTTTTTAATCGAATTTAAAAGTTCTATATAAATATATTTTTTTGAAAATCGTTATAAGGTATGATGAAAACAGTGGGTCATTTTTTTGGGTTCGAGGGCCAAATTTTGTAAAATTTACAAGGTGTAAAAGAATCCATTTTTCAAGTTTAAAGAAAGAGAATTTAGTTTGCAGCTAAATTTGACCAAATTTGTCCCTCGCCCCAAAAATTCACCCTCAGTGATTTTCAAAAAAATACATGTAATTTTGAAATTCAATTTTTGCAAACACTTTTTGAATTTAAACAAATATTATTTACTTTAAAAGAATGCTTAATCCAGAAATATTTTATCAAAAATTATTGTTATTTTAAATTCAAACAATAATTTTCGAAATTTTAAACATTACAAATAATTTAAAGGAAAAATTCAGTATTGTGTTTGTAATCAATAAACCATATTGATAAAAAATTTTATTTGTTTAAATTCGGGAATTTTCCAATTCGGATATTTTGTAATTCAGCAATTTTCTGCCCGGAACTTTATTATTCGGGAATTTTCCAAATCGGTACTTTTAATTTTCGGCAATTTTATTATGAAACGACTGAAAAATCCCGAAAAATAAAATTTCCGAATTGGAAAATGCCCCTATAATAAAATTGCCGAAAAATAAAAATACCGAGTTGGACACTTCTCGAATTATAAAAATTGAAAAATTCCCGAATAATAAAATTCGCGAATACAAAATTGCAGAAAAATAAGAATACCGAATTGGAAAATTTCCAAATAATAAAATTGCCGAAAAATAAAAGTACCGAATTCCCGAATTGGAAAATTGCCGAAAAATAAAAATACCGATTTCCCGAGTTGGAAAATTGCCGAATAATAAAATTCCCGACACAAGATTGCCAAATTATAAAATATCCGAATTGGAAAATTCCCGAATTTAAACAAATATGCTTTTTTTATAAATGTGTTTGATGTATTACAAATAAAATAATGAAATTTGTTTTAAGATTATTTTCAATGTTTAAAATTTCGAAAAATATTGTGTGAATTTCAAAAAACAATAATTTTTTTTTACTTTTAAAATTATTAAAAAAAAATAAAATTTCATTATTGTGTTGGTAACCAATAAAACATTTTTATAAAAAATTGTAATTGTTTATATTCGGGAATTTTCCAATTCGGATATTTTATAATTCAGAAATTTTCTGCCGGGAACTTTATTATTCGGGAATTTTTCAATTCGGAAATTTTATTTTTCGAGAATTTTATTATTCGGGGATTTTCCAATTCGGTATTTTTAATTTTCGGCAATTTTATTATGGTTAGACTGAAAAATCCCGAAAAATAAAATTGCCGACTATAAAATACCCGACTTGGAAAATGCCCGAATAATTAAAAATGCTTAATTGGAAAATTCCCGATTAATAAAATTCTCGAATAATAAAATTTCCGAATTATAAAATTTCCGAATTGCAAAATTACCGAATAATATAATTGACGACAGTTACTATTTTTTATAACTATGTTTTATTGATTACAAATAAAATAATGAAAATTTATTTTTTCAATTATTTTTAATATTTGAAATTTTGAACATTGTTGCTTGTGTTTAAAATAACAATAATTTTAAATAAAATAATTCTGTGTGACGATTTTTTTAATAACCATTTTATTTTTTAAAAAATACAAAAAGAGTTCGCAAAAATCGAATTTCAAATTGATATACATTTTTGAAAATCGTTTTCAGGTATGATTAAAACAGTGGTGTAAAAAATCAAATTTTCAAATTTGAAAAATTCGAATTTAGCTTGCAGCTATTAAGTTAAATTTGACCAAACTTGCCCCTCGAATACGAAAAAATCCCCCTCTGTTTTCATTATACCTTATATTGATTTTTAAAAAATATATGTAAATTTAAAATTCGATTTTTGCGAACGCTTTTTGTAGTTTTTAAAAATATTATGCAAATAGAAAAAAATGCATCATCAAGAAATGTTTCATTAAAAATTATTTTTATTTTAGACTCAATCAATAATTTTCGAAATTTTAAATAAAATTTTTTGTAACCAAATAGTTGAATTTTCAACCACAGTGGTAATTTTCTAAAAAAACCACACAATTTTCAACAAAATACATGAAGTTTATAGAGAAAAAGATAAATTTGCAACCAAAAATACCCCCCGACAAATTTTCGATTAGGAAAATAGATTTTTTTTAAATGTTTGTTTTTAACTAAGTAGTTAAATTTTCATTTAGAAGCGGAATTTTTTACCAAAAATGGAAGAGTTAGATTTTAATTTCAAAAAGTTACTTAGACTAAAATATTAATAAAATGGCCAACAAAATAGTTAAATTTTGAAACAAATAGAAAAATTTTCAATTTAAAATAGAATAGTTAGAATAGTTAAATTTTGGTTTAAAAAAATCAAGGAAGTATATTTTACTAAAAAATACGATTTTTCAATACAAAACGATTTTCACTAGAATCTGAATAGTTCAGTTATTAGTTTAAATAATTTTATTCTTTTAAATTTTTTCAATAAAATAGATAAATTTCCAACAGAACGAAGAACTTTTTAACCAAAAATGGAACATTTTTACCAAAAATTGTAATGGTTTAAATTCGGAAATTTTACAAATCTGGAATTTTTCAATTCGGATATTTTGTAATTCGACAATTTTCTGTTCAGAATTTTATTATTCGGGAATTTTCCAATTCGGTAATATTATAAACTGTCGTGAATTTTATCATTTGTGAATTTTTCAATTTGGGAATTCTATAATTCGGGAATGTTATTATTCGAGAATATTATTATTCGGGAATTTTATTTTTCGGGATTTTCCTTATAGTATTAAATGAAAATTTTCTAATTAAATCTTAATGTCCAAAAATTAAAAATCCGGCATGACTGGAAAACGGCATTTCAGGTATTTGAAAAATTTCTTTCCTAGAAAATCACCTCGTAAAGATCCGATCCCGGAAAAAGTCGTAAAGCTCTGGGATCAAAATATCATTACAGATCAGACACTGAAACTTTTGTTTAAACGTGCCGGTAATGGCCATGTCTTTCAGCCCCTGGTGCAACCCGAAGTCATAAAATAGGACTTATCTCTCTCAGAGAGATCAAGGGATTCCATTCTTATCTTGTCCTGACCCTCGGAAATGTAGTTTCTCTACAAATATCTGGAAACCAACTTACGCTCCTCGTCTATCCTAGAAGCCGCCTAAACCAACCACTCAACTCTCTCTCTGTATTTTTTTTTCATTCAGTCGATCTTCATCTTTGGCTACTTCAAATTCACGATTCTTCACTAATGAGCATTGATTAGTATCTCTTGAAATGAATCAGTGAAATATCACTGATTGAAACAGTCAGAAGTTTGTCACTGACAATCAGTGAGATTTCACTGCTTCGCTCAGTGGAATTTTAGATTAAAAATATAAAGCCTTCAAATTGCCATTTTTCCATTCAAATTTTCACTTGGAAATCACTTTGCACTGATTTTTTTAAGGGAATTTTTTCAAGAGAGTAGTTCGTTTTTTTTTTTGATACTGCAATATTAAATT
>JAWWLR010000128.1:24017888-24039689 GCA_035041075.1 Acraspis erinacei | reverse complement strand
TCCCGGCAGTTAATAATTTTACCGAAATGGAAAATTCCCTAATAATAAAATTCACGAATGATAAAATTACAGAAAAAGGAAAATACCGAATTGGAAAAATCCAGAAAAATAAAATTCCTGATTCTGTAAAATTCCCCAATTGGAAAATGTCCGAATAATAAAATTCACGAATGATAAAATTACAGAAAAATAAAAATACCAAATTGGAAAATTACCTAATATTAAAATTCGCGAATAATAAAATTGCCGAAAATTAAAAATACCGAATCGAAAAAATCCCGATTAATAAAATTCCCGAATAATAAAAATTCCCGAATAATAAAATTCAGGAAATTTTATAATATTACCGAATTGGAAAATTCCCGAATAATATTATTCTCGGAAGTAATTAATATTTCCGAATTGGAAAAATCCCGAAAAATAAAATTCCCGAATTGGAAAATGCCCGAATAATATTATTCCCGGCAGTTAATAATTTTACCGAAATGGAAAATTCCCTAATAATAAAATTCACGAATGATAAAATTACAGAAAAATAAAAATACCGAATTGGAAAAATCCCGAAAAATAAAATTCCTGATGCTGTAAAATTCCTGAATTGGAAAATGTCCGAATAATAAAATTCACGAATTATAAAATTACAGAAAAATACAAAATACCGAATTCGAAAATTACCGAATATTAAAATTCGCGAATAATAAAATTGCCGAAAATTAAAAATACCGAATCGAAAAATTCCCGATTAATAAAATTCTCAAATAATAAAAATTACGAATTATAAAATTCCCGAATAATAAAAATTCCCGAATAATAAAATTCAGGAAATTGGAAAATATTACCGAATTGGAAAACTCCCGAATAATTTTATTCTCGGAAGTAATTAATATTTCCAAATTGGAAAAATCCCGAAAAATAAAATTCCCGATGCTGTAAAATTCCCGAACTAGCAGATTCACAAATAATAAAATTTGCGAATTATAAAATTGTCGAAAAATAAAAATACCGAATTGAAAAATCCCTAATAATATAATTCTCGAATAATAAAATTCACGTTATAAAATTCCCGAATGATAAAATTCATGATATTTTATAATATTACCGAATTGGAAAATTCTATAACGAAAATAATAACTATAACGAATTTTTTTTTTTTAAATAATTTTTAAGTTTTACAATTTCTAAAATTACTATTTAAATTTAAAATAACAATAATTTTAAATCAAATATTTCCGAATGACGCATTTTATAATGTGCATAGTATTTAAAAAAATACGAAAAGCGTTTGCAAAAATCGAATTTTAAATCTATATGTATTTTTTCGAAAATCGATATATGGTAGGATGAAAACAGAGGGTGATTTTTTTGTGTTTGAGGGGCAAATTTGGTCAAAATGCTTTATTCAGAAATATTTTATTAAATATTATTGTTATTTTAAATTCAACCTATAATTTTAGAAATTTTAAACATTACAAATAATTAAAAAAAAATTTATCATTGTATTTCAAATCAATAAATCATATTTATAAAACAAATTTTAATTGTTTAAATTCGGAAATTTTACAATTGGCGAATTTTCAAGTTCGGAAATTTTATAATTCTGCAATTTTCTGTCAGGAATTTTATTATTCGAGAATTTTCCAATTTGGAAATTTTATAATTCGGGAATTTTATATTCGAGAATTTTATTATTCGGGAATTTTCCAATTTTGTATTCTTATTTTTTGGCAATTTTATTATTCGCGAATTTTAATATTCGGGAATTTTTTAATTCGGTAATTTTATTCTTCGGCGATTTTATTATTCGGGAATTTTCCAATTCTAGAATTTTAAATTGTGGGGAATTTTATATTTCGGGATTTTTCAGTCTTCCCGTTCAAGACAGGAAATTGCCGAATTATAAAATATCTGAATTGGAAAATTCCCGATTTTAAATAATTGAAATTTTTTATAAATACGTTTTATTGATTACAAATGCAATAATTATTATTTATTTTTATAAATTATTTTTAATGTTTTAAATTTCCAAAATTATTGTTTGATTTTAAAATAACAATAATTTTAAATAAAATATTTCTGTGTAACGGCTTTTCATATTTTTTAAATACTATGCACATTAAAAAAATGATTCATCCAGAAATATTTGATTAAAAATTATTGTTATTTTAAATTCAAAGAATAATTTTCGAAATTTTAAACTCTAAAAATTTCTTTGAAAAAAGTAAAATTTAATTATTGTTTTTGTAATCAATAAAACTTATTTATTAAAAAATTATGATTATTTAAATTAGCGAATTTTACAATTCGGATATTTTATAAATCCACAATTTCCTGTCGGCAATTTTATTATTCGGAAAATTTCCAGTTCGATAATATTATTAAATGCCGGAAATTTAATTATTCGCGAATTTTATAATTAATTAATATTATAAACTATTGTGAATTTTATAATTCGTGAATTTTATTATTCGGGAATTTTCCGATTCGGTGTTTTTATTATTTGGAAATTTTATTATTCGAGAATTTTAATATTCGGGAATATTCGAATTGGGTAATTTTATTTTTCGGCAATTTTATTATTCGTAATTTTCCAATAAGGTATTTTTATTTTTCGGCAATTTTATTATTCGAGAATTTTAATATTTGGGAATTTTCCAATTCAGTAATAATTTTATTTTTCGGCAAATTTTTTATTCGGGAATATTTCAATTCGGGAATTTTACACTGTCAGGAATTTTATTTTTCCAGATTTTTCAGTCATCCCTTATTCCGGGCAGTTAATAATATTACCGAATTGTAGAATTCCCGAATAATAATAATAATAATAATATTTTTAATGTTTAAAATTTCAAAAATTATTGTTTCTTTATTTGTTTGAATATATATATATATATATATATATATATATATATATATATTTTTTAATTGTTATAAGAAATGATGAAAACAGTGGTTGATTTTTTTTGGTTCCAGAGGCAAATTTGGTCAAACTTAAAAGGTGTAAAAAAGAATTTCAAGATTCAAAATTAGAATTTAGCTTGGAGCTATTAAGTTAAATTCGACTAAATTTGCCCATCGAACCCAAAAAAATCACCCTCTGTTTTCATAACGATTTTCAACAAAAAATATATATATATATATATATATATATGTGAATTTAAAATTCGATTTTTGCAAACGCTTTATTATTATTTATTATAATTATTTTAAATTCAAACAATAACTTTCGAAATTTTAAACATTAATAACAATTTAAAGAAATAAAATTCCATTATTGTATTTGTAATCAATAAAACATATATATAAAAAATTGTAATTGTTTAAATTCGGGAACTTTCCCAATCGGATATTTTATAATTCAAAAATTTTCTGTATGCATTTTTATTATTCACTAATTTTAATGTTCGGGAATTTTCCAATTTTGTAAATTTATTTTTCGGCAGTTTAATTATTCATGAATTTTATTATTCGGGAATTTTTTTCGGGATTTTTAGTTGTCTCTGAATTTTATTTTTCGGGAATTTTATTATTCAGGAATTTTCCAATTCATCTTTTTTGATATAAAATTATTATTCTTTGTTGAGAATGAAACTATTAACTTAAAAATTAATGTATTTAGTTGTAATTTCGTCTCTAGTTGAAAATTAAACTGTTGATTTAAAAATTCATTTTTATAGTTGTTAAAAATTAAATTTTATTGCTGTTTAAAATTCATTTCTTTAACTGAAAATTTTGCAATTTATTAAAAAATTCACTTTGTTGATTGAAAATGAAATCTTCATTAAAAATTCAGTTTTGGATTGAAAATTTAATTTTTTGGTAAAAATTCGTCTTTTTGCATTGAAAATTGAACAATTTAGTAGAAACATTTTATTAACGTGTCAAAACTTGTTGCATTTGAATTCAAATTTATTTATTTAAATAGAATTTTATGTAATTTCTTAAAAATTCATCTTTTTAAGTAGAAAATTATTATTGTTTTTATAAAATGCAATTATTTAATTAAAAATTATGTTTAGTTGAAATTTCGTCTCTGGTTTAAAATTTAAAAAATTCATTTCTTTAACAGAGAATTTGACTGCTTATTTAAAAATTGACTTTCTTCATTCAAAATGAACATTTTGCTTAAAAATTAACATTTTCGAATTGAAAATTTAATTTTTAGGTAGAAAATTCGATTTTTGCATAAAAAATTCATCAATTTAGTAGAAATTCATTTTTCACGTTTCCAAAAAGTCGTCTATTTGAATTAAAATATTGAACTATTTACTTAAAAATTAATGTGTTTTTTTAATTTTTGTATTTTTGGATTGAAAATTGTAAAATTTAGTAGATACTTCATTTTTTGGTCAAAGATGAATTTCTTTAAATGAAAGGTTTATTAATTATTTGAAAATCTACCTTGTTGATAAAAAATTACCTTTTTTGTTAAAAATCGATATTTTCGGATTGAAAATTTAATTTTTTTTATAAAAACTTCGCCTTTTTGGATTGAGAATTGAACAATTTAGTAGAAAATTTATCTAATTGGATGGCAATTCGTATTTTTCGGTCGAAAATTAATCTTCTTGGTTGGAATTTCAATTATTCAGGTAAAATTTTATTTAACTTTTACAGTTTTCTCTTAAAATTTGTTTTACAAAATGGAAAATCCTTTCCAATTTCCCCTGGAATCTTATTAAGAAAATGTTGTAATCTTTCAACGCTTAAAAAAATTCGCAAATTTTGTGTAATTAAATTAAATTTATTTAATAAAGTTTTCTTAAAATTTCTTAAAATTTCTTAAAATCCTCAGCAATTTTTGAAATCCTTAGAAATTTAATTAAATCTTTCAAATCTTTTAAATTCCTTGGGATATTTTAAAATTTCTTAAAATCTTGATAATAATTAGGAATCCCTTGCAATTTTATTTTATAGAATATTTAGTTCTCTAGAAATTCCTGTACAGTTTTGGAAATTTTACAAACATTTTTGAAATCCCATAAAATTCACGAAATGCCTTAAAATGTTTTCAAACTCCTTAAAATCTTGAAATTATCCAAATCCGTTAGTTTATTAAAAACCTTCTAAATCTTTTAGAATCCTATACAATTTCTTGAAATCTGTACAATCCTGCAAAATCTTTTAAAATAATTTAAAATCCTGTGTAGAATAAATAAATAATTTGTTCGTAGTTTCTCTATTTTTTTGCAAATATTCTGTTGATATTTTAATCTTAATTATGTTTCTTAAAATTTTGTACAATATTATTTTGTAAAGGGTGAAAACGATATTGGTAGTTACAATAGTTACAATAATTCCTTATTTTTAATTTTTAAACTATAATTTCTCATTTTGATATATAATTTCTTAATCTTCATTCCTAATTGCTCTTTTCTGATTTCTTATCCTTTCTGATTTCTCACTTCTCATTCCTTATTCCTCATCCACCATTCTCATTCATAATTTCTGATTCTTCACTCCTCCTTCCTAATTCCTTATTCCTAATTCCTTATTCCTAATACATAATTTTTATCTGTCATTCTTCATTCTTCAATCCTGAAACATAATTGCTCAAACCTTATTCCTTCTTCCTAATTCCTTATATCTGATTCCTCATTCCTTATTCACACTTCCACATTCCTCATTCCGCATTTCTGACTCTTCATTCATCATTCCTGATTGATCATTTTTCATTGCTAATTATTCATTTTTGATTCCTCATTCCGCATTCGTGATTTCTAATTCCTCATTTCTGATTGCTCATTCTTTCTTCCTGATTCCAGATTTATCTCATAATTTATCATTTCTGATCAAACATTTCTTATTTCTGATCTATTGTTTATCATTCCAGATACATAATTTCTCATTCATTATTGCTCATTGATACTTCATGATTTGTTATTCCTGATTCCTCGTTTGTGATCTATCATTCATCAGTTCTTATTTATAAACCCTTATTCCTAAATAATATTTCCATATTCCTAAATAATAATTCCTTATTCCTGATCCATCATTATTAATTCCTGATTTCTCCTTCCTTATACCTGATCCATCACTCCTTATTTCTGTTCCATAATTTCTTATTACTTATTAATGATTCCTCATTCCTAATCCATCATTCCTCATAACTTATTTCTGATTGCTCATTATTAACTTCTCATTCTCTTTTCTAATTTTTCAATTATAATTTCTAATTCCTTATCCCTCATAACTCATTCGTGAATCCTCGCTCCTCATTCCTCATTAATCATTGCTCATTGCTCATTATTGACTTCTCATTGTTCTTTCCTGGTTTCCATTCATCATTTCTAATTCTTTATTCCTCATAACTCATTCGTGCATCCTAGCTCCTCATTCCTCATTTCTAATCCATCATTTTTAATTTCTAATCTAATATTCTTCATGCTCAAAACATAATTGTTCAATTCTTATCCCTACCTGTCATTTCTGACTTCTGAGTCTTTGCGTTATTGCTTATTCCTGGTTCATCATTCCTCATTTCTGATCTATAAGTCCACATTGATTATTAAGAATTCCTTACTTTTCATCCATCATTCTTGATAAAATATCTTAAGAACCTATTAGCCTATTTTGTGGACCTCCCTAGCAATCAGGTGGAAAAAATAAAAATACGTTACAGGTATGAAATTACTTCTCATGGGAAACCACAATGAGCATTGCCTTTCGCTTTCCAAAAATGTCAAAGAATTACCCCATAAAGACAATACGTGATTTTACTTATTAAGGTTTATTTTATAGAAGAAGTACAATGACAAATCATTTTATAATTAGTGATATTTCCTATTTATCAATTTTTTTGGGGTCTTCTCAACCCCTAAATAGGCGAAATTTGTTGAAAGATATAAACAATGAAAAGCGATGCTCACTTTGGTTTTCAATGACGAGTATTTTAACACCTGTAAGATATTTATATATTTTTTCCTCAGGTTCAAAAAATAGACTAAAAAACAGCCTACTTTTGAGTATAACGATTTTTATAGTTACTGTTGCTAAAAGAAAATGTAACTAGTTATTCCTCATCAGTGCAGTCGACCCTCTTCTTTGTCTCCTTCAAATTCACGCTTCCTCACTAACGAGCTAGATGTCGACTGATAATCAGCGATAGTCAAGTCCAGTTTGCCGTCGTTTCTGGACCCAGAAATGGTTCGGGTCCGAAGGGAAGGCCACAGGTCTGATAGTTATGCCGGGCCCCGGGTCCTTTACCTCCCTAATTGGCAGCTTCGATTCTCGCTGAAGGACCGACAGCAAAATTGCGCGAGAAATGTTGCCGCAGGATGAGGGGAGTTTTAAGAGTGGGGGCCGTTGACACACGAGGGATTTATTTTCGAAAGTGTCCAAACCACACGCGATTCTTTCAAGACGACCAATTTTGGGAATGGGATGCGCGTGACTTCCTCGGGCCATCATCGACAAAGCGGAGTGCTTCCTGATTTGGAAATTATTGCTCATTTTCAAAGAGAGTCATTACCCTTCCTCAAAAGAAGAAAACGAGAGGCAATTCTGGGGTATTTAAATTAGGAGATTGGGATCGATTTTTAACTTCCAGGGGCTTCAGATATCATATGCAGGCGATATGCAACTTTCGATTAACTGAACCGAAAAAGATGTCTAAATAATCTGATTTTCTTTAGAATTTATGTTTGGAACAACAATTTGTTAAATTAATTTAAGAAACTTTATTCGTCATTTCTGATCTATCATTCCTGATTCCTTAAACCTTGATACATAATTTTTCATTTCTGATCCTCATTGCTTTATTACTGCTTCCTGATTCCTTATTCTTGGTTCCTTATTCTTGATTCATTACTGATGAGAAGAATAATTCTTGAATCTTATTCCTAAACAATAATTCTCTATTCCTGATTCATCATTTCTCATTCCTTATTCCTGATTTCCTGATCCAGACTTTTTTCGTTTCTGATCCATCAATCCTTATTTCTGATTCTTAATTCTTTGTTCCTCATTCCTCATTGTATTCTTTAGCTTCCTGCTTCCTTAGTCCTGATCCATCAATCCTTATTTCAGATCCAAAAATGCTCATTCTTGAACCATAATTGATTAATTTTTTATCCATCATTCCTCATTTCT
The DNA here is from genome assembly GCA_035041075.1 of Acraspis erinacei. Lineage (NCBI taxonomy): Eukaryota > Metazoa > Arthropoda > Insecta > Hymenoptera > Cynipidae > Acraspis > Acraspis erinacei. The sequence continues at coordinate 24,031,601 of JAWWLR010000128.1, read as the reverse complement.
CATACTTCATTCCTGGTTCCTTAATTCTGACCCGTCACTCCTCTCTTCTAATCCATCATTCTTTCTTCCTGATTACCAGTTGATAATTTCTGATTGCTCATTGCTCATTGTTCATTTCTGATTCCTTATTATTCTTTCCTGATTTCTTATTCCTAATTTATCATTCCTTATTTCTCATCCATCATTTCTGATTTCTCGCACATCATTCCTAATTCCTGATAAACAATTACTTATTTCCGTTTGACGGTTCCTTCTTCATGATTCCTTAGTCCTCATTTTATCATTTATGATTCCTGATCCATCACATCTGAATTCTTACTCATAACACCTTATTCATAATCAATATTCTCTCAATTCTAAACAATGATTCCACTTTCCTGATCCACCACTACTCATTGCCTACACCTTATTTCTAGTTCCTCATTCCTGATTCCTCGTTCCTCATTTCCAAAAAGAAAATTCCTAATTCTTTATTGCTAATTTCTGATACATTATTCCTCGTAACTTATTGCTATTCCATTAATTCCCATTTTTGATCAATAATGCCTCATTTCTAAACAATAATTTCTTATTTCTGATCCAATATATCTCATTTCTCATACTTCATTCCTGGTTACTTAATTCTGATCCATCACTTCTCTTTTCTAATCAATCATTCTTCGTTCCTCAATGCCTAATCCTGATTTTTAATTGCTCATCGCTCATTTCTGATTGCTCATTTCTAATTCGTTATTATTCTTTCCTGACTTCTTATCCCTAATTTATCACTTCTTATTTCTAATGCATCATTCCTCATTCCTGCTAAATAATTACTTATTTCCGTTTGATCATTCCTTCTTCATTATTCCTTATTCCTCGTTTTATCATTTATCATTCCTGATCCATCACATCTAATTTCTTGCTGATAACACCTCATTCCTAAACAATATTCTCTCTCTCCTAAACAATGATTCCTGATTCCTGACACACTATTACTTATTGCCTACACCCTATTTCTAGTTTCTCATTCCTGATTCCTGATTCCTCATTCCAAAAATAAATTTCCTCATTCTTTATTACTCATTCCTGATACACTATTGTTCATTGCTTATTGCTATTCCATTTATTTCCATTTTTTTTATCAGTAATTCCTTATTACTAAACAATATTTTCTTGTTTCTGATCCATCATTTCTCATTCCTTAAACCTTATTCGTGATTATTCACTCTTCACTTCTTATTCCATATTGCTAATCTACCATTCATTATTCTTCATTCCTTATTTATGATTTTTCACTCCTTACTTATAATTCATTATTCATAATACATAATTTTTAGTTTCTGATATGTCATTCTTCTTTCCTGATACAAAATTCCTCAATCATCATTTCTTCTTACTCATTCCTGATTTCTGATTCCTGATTTCTTATTCATTCGTTCCCTAATGCTCATTCCTGATTATTAACTGCTCATTTCTGATTGCTCATTAGTCATTTATTATTCCTTATTATTCTTTCCTGATTTCTGATTTCTCATTCATTCATTCCCCAATACTCATTCCAGATTACTAACTGCTCATTTCTGATTGCTCATTAGTCATTTATTATTCCTAATTATTCTTTCCTGATTCATTATTTCTAATTTATCATTCCTTATTTTTAAAACATCATTCCTTATTCCTCACACATCATTCCTGATTTCTGATAAGAAATTACTCATTAGTAATTCCCCATTGCTCATTCCTTCTTCATGGTTCCTTATTCCTCATTTTATCATTTATCATTCCTGATCCTTGACTCCTAATTTATGGTCCAGAATGATTTATTCCTGATCCATAATTATGCATTCTTCATTGCGTATTTATGATCGATCATTCCTCATTCCTGATTACTTACTGCTCATTCTTCATTCCTATCCATCATTTCTCATTTTTTATCCATAATTCCATATTCCTGCTCCTTTTTTCTAATTCCTAATTCCTGATCAATAATTTCTGATTCCTGACACATAATTATTTATTCGTCATATCTCATTGCTCATTCCTGATTTCCGACTCCTTATTCCTCATTGCTTATTTATAATTCCTTATTTCTGATCCAAAAATACTGATTCCTGATATGTAGTATCTCATCCCTGATATATAATTTCTCATTCCTCATTCCGGATTAATCATTCCTGATTCCTTACTTCAAATTTCTTTTGCATGATCTTCTTCTTCATTGTTCATTTCTAATTCCTAATTACAGTTTAATTATTAATGATTATTCATTTCTGTTAACTAATTAGTGATTTCAGATCCATTATTACGCAGACCTAATTGCCTATGTCTGATTGACAATTGCTCATTGACCATTCCTCATTCCTTAATCCTCATTCCTCATTTCTATCCATCATTTCTCATTTCTTATTCATCATTCCTTATTTCTGATGCTGATTTCTGATTCTTCATTCCTGATAAATAATTTCTGATTCCTGATCCACAATTACTCATTTCTTATATGTAATTTCTTATCCCTGATATGTAATTCTTCATTCCACGCTAATCATTCCTAATTCTTTACTCATCATTCCTCATTTCTAATCTACAACTCTTAATTTCTGATTCATCATTCCTTATTGCTGATCCATATTCATCATTCCTTACTCGACATTCAAGTTTCCTGATTTCTGAATCTTGATTCCCTATTCCTGATCCTTATTTCTGATACATGATTATTTATTCGTAATTTCTCATTGCTTATTCCTGATTTCTAAGTCCTCCTTCCTCATTCCTATCCATCATTTCTCATTTGTGATTTATCATTCCTTATTCCTGATAAATAATGTCTGATTCCTGATGCATTATTATTTATTCATAATTTCTCACTGTTCATTCTTGATTCCCGACTCCTCATTCCTAACTGATTATCTATAATTCCTGATTCCTGATGCAAAATTACTCTTTCCTGATATATTATTTCTTATTCCTGATATATGATTTCTATATTCCTCACTACTCATTGCTGATTCCTTAATCCTCATTCCTAATCCAAAATTCCTCATTTTTTATTCATCATTCCTTATTCCTTATCCATATTCCTCATTCCTTATTTTGCATTAAAGATTCTTTATTTTTGATACCTCATTCCTCATTTTCTGATGTATCATTTTTAATAACTCTTTCCTAATTCCTCATTTCTCATTATTCCTTACTCATAGCTCATTTCTGATTCCTCACCCCTCATCAATCATTCCTGATTCTTTATTTCAGAATTCTTTTTCCTGACAGATAATTCTTATGACTGCAACATAATTCCTTATTACTGATTTCTTATTGCTCATTTCTGATTCCTAATTCCACTCTAATTAATAAAGATTATTAATTTCTGACCCCTAATTGGTTATTCCTGATCCAATAATATGCGTTCCTGAATTATTATTTACGATTCATCATTGCTCATTCCTGATTACTTACTCCTCATTCCTATCCATCATTTCCTCATTCCTCATTGCTTATCTTAAATTCTTAATTCCCGTTCATCAAATACTTATTCCTGATTCATAATTCCTTATTCCTGATCCACGTTCCTCACTCCTGATGAATTATTTCTCATTCTTCTTTAGTCATTATTCATTGCTGATCCCTAATTCGACCTTTCTGATACATCAATCCTAATTTCTAACGATCCTTAAGAATGTAGTAATGTCGTGTAAAGTAGTTTTGAGATGAAATATAATAAGGCAAATTTGAAGTCCTAAATGACAACACTTAAGGTTGCGTAAGCAAATTTTAAGCTCGCACATCACTTTCGAACTGAGAATGAAATTCACCAAACCTTACAAATGACTTTCACGACTCTCACAATTCTCATTCAACTTGTAATTTTGTGAATAACATAAAAATACAAAATTGGAGATCAGCTTAAGGCTTCCCAATTTACTTGGAACGACACGCATCCAAAAATCGAGCACATCCTCGTATTTTCTTGCGCGATAAAAAACGTCGGTTTTCTGCATGTACGAAAGATTACAAATTCAGCATTCGTGTAGCTCGTATATGTTTCTACAGAAAGACACTCTCCTCCTTGCACGAGCAGGTGTATTCAGGCGAAACACAGGTGCCACGTGCGTAAACTAACTCACGAACATATTTAGTTTATCCATTATACAACGACCGACGCGACGCCTCGGGCTAAATACCACCTCTAGTTTTTTTTTTTTTTTTTTTTTCTTTTAAACAAAATATTCTAAGTAATTTGATTTTGAATTAAGGGGGTCATAAAATAGGAGATTTTGTTTCAGAAGCCCTAGGGAGTCAATTGAACAATAAATATCACTACTTCTTAACAAAATTCAAGAATTATTAAACAAAAAGTTTAATTTTTCTTCTAAGAAAGATGAATTTTGAAACAGATAGATTAATTTATTATGAAAAAAGATGAATTTTCAAACAAAAAGATTATTTAACTACAAAAATACTCGTTTTTATTCATATTCAAGAATTCTCGATAGGAGATTTAATTTTCAACTAAAAACATCAATTTTTAAACAAAAATAATAATTTTCTAACAAAAAAGTTTATCTGAAATCTTTAAAATCCTCGAAATCTTTGAAAACTTTGTGAAAATATTTTTAAAGAATTTTTTCTTATGAAATCTTTTGAAATATTCGCAAATTTGTGGAAATCTTTTGAAATATTTTTCCGTGTTTAAAATATGAAATAAATAAAAATAAATAATAAAATAATTTAAATAAAAATTTATTATTTTCGGAATCCCTAATTCCCGAATGATACTGATGATGAATTTTAAAACAAAAAGAATAATTTATCACCAAAAAATGTATCTTTTTTAGTTGAAAATTCAACGTTTTGGTTTTTTATTTAGTAAATTCATTTTTTTAAATCCACGTGCTTAGTTAAAAATTTAACAACTAGGTTTTAAAGTTGAACTGCTTTTATGAAAATGCATTTTTTGTTTGACGATTGAAAATTCTCCTTTTTGTTTGTAAATTAAAATTTTTTATACTTTAAAACCTAGTTGTTAAATTTTTAACCAGAGATTTATTTATTTGTTTAATTAATTTTTTTACGAAAAAAACACAATTTTTTTTAAACAAATTCATAACTTTTAAATCTAAAAATTGAATTTTAAATTAAGAAAGATGAATTCTGAAACAAGAATATCAATTCACTAACAAAAGAGGCGAAATTCTAATACAATTTTAGAATTCTCAACAAAAAATTGAATTTTCATTTAAAAAAGACGAATTTTCAACTAAAAAATATGAGTTTTGATACAAAAAGATTAATTTACAAAAAATACGAATTTGTAAAAAAATTAAAAAATTATGAACGAACATTTAAATTTTCTATTACAAAAGAACTTTAAACAAAAAGAATGATTTACTACTAAAAAAATTCGAATTTTTAATAAAATGCAAGAGTTCTCAACCAAAAAGTTCAAGTTTCAACTAAAAAATATGAATTTTTAAACAAAAATATTATTTTCCGCAGAAGAAAACAATTTTTTAACAAAATCCAAGAATTTCCAACCAAAAAGTTGAATTTTCAGTAAGGAATTAAAATAAAAATATTAACTTTCTGCCAATGGAAACAATTTTTTAACAATTTAACATAATAAACATTAATTTAAATTTAAATTTAAATAAATATTTATGTTTATATTTATATTTATTTATTTTTCTCGTTTAAATTTCTCCTTCTTTAGAAAATTCTTTGAAGAGTAATATACAAAATTTAAAATCAGAATGTAATTAATTAATTACCCTGGTCCAAAAAAAAAGAATCATTACTTTAAAATCAAAGAATTTCTCATCAAAAAGTTGAATTTTGAGTAAAAAAAGAAAATTATTAAATTTTTTATTTAAAAAAAGTAGTTTTGCTCTAAGACCTAGTTGTTTAATGTTTAAGCAAAAAGATGAATTCTTAAACAGAAAGATTAATTAACTACCAAAAAGGACGAATTTCAAACAAAATTGCTGAATTCTCAACAAAAAATTGAATTTTCAACTAAAAAAGACGAATTTTTATACAATAAGATTAATTTCCTAACAAAGAAATTTTTTTTAACAAAATCTAAGAATTTGCAACCTAGTTTTTTTCATTTTTAAGCAAAAAGCTTAACTTTTGAACAAATATATTACTTATTTATCTAAAAAACACCACTACTTTTTAACAACATTCAAGAATTCTTAAACAAAAAGTTTAATTTTTCTTCTAAGAAAGATGAATTTTGAAACAGATAGATTAATTTATTATGACAAAAGATGAATTTTCAAACAAAAAGATTGTTTAACTACAAAAATACTCATTTTTATTCATATTCAAGAGTTCTTGATAGGAAATTTAATTTTCAACTAAAAACATCAATTTTTAAACAAAAATAATAATTTTCTAACAAAAACGTTTATCTGAAATCTTTAAAATCCTCGAAATCTTTGAAAACTTTGTGGAAATATTTTTAAAACCATTTTTTTCTTATGAAATATTTTGAAATCTTCTCAAATTTGTGGAAATCTTTTGAAATATTTTTCCGTGTTTAAAATATGAAATAAATAAAAATAAATAATAAAATAAATTAATCAAAATTTATTATTTTCGGAATTCCTAATTCCCGAATGATACTTAATTATTAAAACACAACCATTTTTTAACGAAATTCCTTAATTCTCATTCAAAAAGTTGCATTTTCTACCAAGAAAGATGAATTTTAAAACAAAAAGAATAATTTATCACCGAAAAATACGAATGTTCAATAAAATTCCATAATTCTCAACAAAAAAATGAATTTTGAACTAAAAAAGATTGAACAATTGAACAATAAATAATTAGTTTAAAATAATTTGATATGAAAGAGTGAGAATTCTTTTTATAAAGTTCAATAGAATTTTTTTATTTGAGAAGCACGGATATTGATATCTTTCAAAGATTAATTTAATGGGCAAATTAACTGAACAAATAAGAAGTACATAAACACTTTTCCCCTTTTTTAAAGAATTTTTTTTCATGTTTTAAGGAAACTTTCCCCTTTTCCAGTTTTGTTCAAAATTCATCTCTAAATTCATTCTACTATTTTTAGTGAAAATATAATATTTGATTGAAAATGTAACTATGTTGTTAAAAAGTCATCTTGTTTGGTCAAAAATTCAATTATTCAATGAAAATTTCAATGACTTTAATCAAAATTAATTTTCTTGGTTGAAGATGTATCTCTTTGGTTGAAAATTCAAATTTAAAGTATTTAGTTAAAAAATTATTTTTTTTATTTAAAAGCAATTTATTTGAAAATTTATGTATTTTTTGATAAGTAATCTTTTTGTAGAAAATTAAACTTCTAGGTTTAAAAATCAACTTTCAGGTAGAAAATTTAACCTTCTTATTGAATTTTGTATTCTTTTCTTAGCAATTTATTTAAAAATTAATTTAAAATTAAAAGATCAAGTACTTGGTTGAAAGATCAATGTATTTTTTTGATAATTCACCTTTATTGTAGAGAGTTAATCTTCTGGGTTAAAAATCGAGTTTTTGGTTGAAAATTCAACTTTTTATTGATTTTTGAAATCTGTTCTGGATTTTTTTTAAACGTTTTTTAATTTAGTTACAAATTTATGTATATTTTCGAAGATGTAACTATTTTGTTAAAAGTTCATAGTTTTTGGCAATAATTCGACTTTTTAGTTAAAATTTGTGCAATTTTGTTAAAAATTCATTTTTTGATTGAAGATGAATCTCTATTTATTATTTTTTTTCCTGAAAATTTAACTGTTCTATTTTTTGTCAAAAATTATTCATTTAAAAATTCATTTGAATAATCATTTTTTTATATTTTGAAATTTAGGTGTTGAAAATTTAACTGTTTTGTTTATAATTATATACTTAATAATTAATTATTTAAAAAAATGTTAATCTCCGGTGGTAAGAATTAAACTTTTGTTAGTAAATTAATCTTTTTGTTTAAACATTCATCTTCCTTAGTTGAAAATGCAACTTTTTGGTTCAGAATTCGGTAGAAAATTAATACATTTTCTTTAAATTAATCTTTTTGCTTAACAATTGAACAAACTAAGTTTTGAAGTAGAATTAATTTCTGACAAATAAAAAAATAACATTTTCTTTCTTTCCGAAAAATTTAAGTTTTTGGTTGAGAACTTTTGAATTTTATTAAAAATTAGTCTTTTTATTAGTAAATTAATCATTTTGTTTAAAGTTCTTCATTTTTAGTTTAAAATTCAACTTTTGGTCAATAATGCTTGAATTTTGCTACAAATTCGTCTTTTTTGTGAGAAATAAATCTCTTTGTTTAAAAATTCGTCTTTCTTTGTTGAAAATTCAAATTTTTCATTGAGAATTCATGAATTTTGTTCAATAATTCTTGTTTTTTCCTGCACATTTTTTTGTTAAAAATTTAACAGCTAGGTTTTAACGTAGAACTACTTTCTTAAAAATAAAAATAAAAGATTTTCTTTGTTTCCCGAAAATTCAATTTTTTGTTTAAGAACTCTTGAATTCTATTAAAAATTCATCTCTTTTAGTAGAAAATTAATATATTTGTTTAAAAATGTATCTTTTTTAGTTGAAAATTCAACTAGGTTTAAAATTTGAAATAATTTCTTAAAATGAAATGAAAATTTTTCATTTCTCTCTAAAAATTCTACTTTTTGGTTAAGAATTCTTCAATTTTATTGAAAATTGTTTTTTATTTAGTAAATTCATTTTTTTTAATCCACGTGCTTAGTTTAAATTTTTAACCAGAGATTTATTTATTTTTTTTATTAATTTTTTTTACGAAAAAAACCACAATTTTTTTAAACAAATTCATAAATTCTAAATCTAAAAGTTGAAGTTTAAATTAAGAAAGATAAATTCTTAAACAAAAAGAACAATTCGCTAACAAAAAAGACGGATTTCCAATAAAATTCTAGAATTCTCAACAAAAAGTTGAAAATTTTAAAAAGATGAATTTTCAACTAAAAAATATGAATTTTTATACAAAAAGATTAAGTTACAAAAAAATACGAATTTGTAAAAAAATAAAAAAATTATGAAGCAACAGTTAAATTTTCTACTACAAAAGAACTTTAAACAAAAATATTTATTTGCTACTAATAAAGACGAATTTTTAATAAATTCCAGATTTCTCAATCAAAAAGTTCAAGTTTCAACTAAAAAGAGATGAATTTTTAAACAAAAATATTGTTTTCTACCAAAGAAAAACCATTTTGTCACAAAATCCAAAAATTTGTAACCAAAATTATGCATTTTTAAACAAAAATATTAATTTTCTACCAAAAAGAAACCAAATTTTTTAACAAAATTCAAGAATTTTCAAGCAGAAAGTTAAATTTTCAACCAAGAAAGATGTCCTTTTAAGCAAAAAATTAATTTGCTTCTAAAAGAGAAGAATTTTAAATAAAATTCAAGAGTTCTCTACCAAAAATTTGCATTTTTATTAAAGTAAGTAAATATTTATTTTTAAGAAAGTAGTTCTATTTCAACACCTAGTTGTCAAATTATTAACCAAAAAGATTATTTAAAAAAATTCATTTTCTGCCGAAAAAAACAACAAAAATTATGAATATTTAATAAAAAAGTTGAATTTTCAACTGTTTGATATATGAATTTTAAACAAAAAAATTAATTTATTAGAAAGGAAGACAAACTTTCAAAAAAATTCAAAAGTTTTCAATGAAACAGTTGAATTTTCAACTAAAAAGGATAAATTTTTCAGCAAAAAGTTACATTTTCTACTAAAAAAAACGAATTTTTTTAGCAAAATTGAAGAATTTTGAACCATAAAGTCAAAGTTTCAACTAAAAAAGACAAGTTTTTTACTTCAAAACCTAGTTGCTAAATTATTAACCAAAAAGATTAATTTAAAAAAAAAAATTTTTCTACCCAAAAAAACAACAAATTTTTAACAAAATTCATGAATATTCAATGAAAAAGTTGAATTTACAACTAAAAAAGATAAATTTTTAAGCAAAAAGTTAAATTTTCTACTAAAAAAAAAACATTTTTTTTTAATTCAAGAATTTTGAATCACTAAGTCGAAGTTTCCACTAAAAAAGAGGAATTGTTTATTTCAAAACCTAGTTATTAAATTATTAACCAAAAAGATTAATTAAAAAAAATTAATTTTCTACCCAAAAAAACAACAAATTCTTAACAAAATTCATAAATATTCAATCAAAAAGTTGAATTTTCATCTAAAATAGATGAATTTTAAACAAAGAAATTAATCTATTAGAGAGAAAGACAAATTTTCAATAAAATTCAAGAATTTTGAATGAAACAGTTGAATTTTCAACTAAAAAAGATAAATTTTTTAAGCAAAAATTTAAATTTTTTACTAAAAAAAACGTTCTTTTAGCAAAATTCAAGAATTTTAAACCATAAAGTCGATGTTCCCACTAAAAAAATGAGTTTTTTACATCAAAACCTAGTTCTTAAATTATTATGCAAAAATATTAATTAAAGAAAAATGTTCTACGAAAAAAAAACAATTTTTTAACGAAACTCATGAATATTCAATCAAAAAGTTAAACTTTCAACAAAGAAAGATGAATTTTAAACAAAAAATTAATTTATTCGAGAGAAGGCAAACTTTCAGTCAAATTTAAGAATTTTCAATCAAACAGTTGAATTTTCAACTAGAAAAAAATTTTATTTACAAATTCAAGAATTTTTAACCATAAATTCAAATTTTCCACTTAACAAGGTGAATGTTTTAACCAAAATAATAATTTACTACGAAAAAAATGAATTTTCAATAAAATTCAAGTGTTCTCTACCAAAAAGTTGCATTTTTATTAAAGAAAGGAAATATTTATTTTTAAGAAAGTAGTTCTACTTTTAAACCTCGTCGTTAAATTTTTAACCGAGAAGATTAATTTAAAAAAAAATAATTTTCTACCAAAAAAAAAACATTTTTTTAACGAAATTCATGAATATTCAATCAAAAAGTTGAACTTGCAACAAAGAAAAATGAATTTTAAACAAAAAATTTAATTTATCAGAAAGAGAGACAAACTTTCAAGAAAATTCAAGAATTTTCATTCAAGCAATGGAATTTTCATCTAAAAAAAGATACATTTTTAAGCAAAAATTATTTTATTATTATTTTATTATTTTATTATTATTTATTATTTTTTTATTAAAAATAATTTTATAATTAGAAAAAAAAAATTTTTAGCAAAATTCAAGAATTTTGAACCATAAACTCGAAGTTTCCATTAAAAAAGATGAATTTTCTAAGTAAAAATACTAGTTGTTAAATTATTAATCAAAAACATTCATTTAAAAAAAAATTTCTACGAAAAAACATCATTCTTTTAACGAAATTCATGAATATTCAATCAAAAAGTAGAACTTTCAACAAAGAAAGATGACTTTTAAACAAAAAATTAATTTAGTAGAGAAAAGGCAAACTTTCAATAAAATTCAAGAATTTTCAATCAAACAGTTGAATTCTCAACTAAAAAAGATAAATTTTTAAGCAAAAAGTTAAATTTTCTACTAAAAAAATTTTTTTTTAATTCAAGAATTTTGAACCATAAAGTCGAATTTTCCACTTAAAAAGATGCATTTTTTAACAAAAATAAAAAACTACTACGAAAAAGATGAATTTTCAATCAAATTCATAAAAAATTTGCATTTTTATTAAAGTAAGTAAATATTTATTTTTAAGAAAGTAGTTCTACTTTTAAACCAAGTTGTTAAATTTTTAACCGAGAAAATTAATTTTAAAAAATTACTTTTCTACAAAAAAAAATCATTTTTTAACGAAATTCATGAATATTCAATCAAAAAGTTGGAATTTCAACTATTTGATTGATGAATTTCAAACAAAATAATTAATTTATAAGAAAGAAAGACAAACCTTCAATAAAATTCAAGAATTTTGAATGAAACAGTTGAATTTTCCACTAAAAAAGATGAATTTTGTACATAAAAAAACTAGTTGTTAAATTATTCAGATTAATTTAGAAAAAATTAATTTTCTATCGAAAGAAATCAAATTTTTAACAAAATTCATAAATATTCAATCAAAAAGTTGAATTTTCATCTAAGATAGATGAATTAAAAAAATGTATTTATTACAGAGAAAGACAAACTTTCAATAAAATTCAAGAATTTTCAATGAAACAGTTAAATTTTCAACTAAAAAAGGTAAATTTTTAAGCAAAAGGTTAAATCTTTTACTAAATTTTTTTTTTTTAATTTAAGAATTTTGAACCATAAAGTCGAATTTTCCACTTAGAAAGATGAATTTTTTAACTAAAATAATAATTTACTATGAAAAAGATGAATTTTCAATCAAATTCAAGAGTTCTCTACCAAAAAGTTGCATTTTTATTAAAGAAAGGAAATATTTATTTTTAAGAACCGAGAAGATTAATTTAAAAAAAATTAATTTTCTACGAAAAAAAAACAATAATATTTTAACGAAATTCATGAATATTCAATCAAAAAGTTGAACTTTCAATAAAAAAGATGAATTTTAAACAAAAAGATTAATTTTGTATAGAAAAAAAACGAATTTTTTACAGAATTCAAGAATTCTCAATCAAAAAAGACAAACTTTTAAGAAAGTTCAGGAATTTTAAACCAAGGATTTCAATTTTAAAGTAAAAAGAAGAATTTTTTTAACAAAAATATTAATTTACTGCCAAAAAATACGAATTTTCAACAAAATTCAAGAATTTTCAATAAAAAAGTTGAGTTTTTAAGAAAGAAAGAAAGATTTTTGTAACTGTTACCACAGTAGTTGAATTTTAAAGCCTAGTTGTTAAATTTTTAAACAAAAAATAAATCTTGAAATTAAAAGATTAACATACCACGAAAAAAGACGAATTTTAAATCAAATTCAAGAATTCTGAACCAAACAGTTGAATTTTTAACCAAAAAAAAAGATGATGAATTTTTAAACAAAAAGCTCAATTTTCTGCCCAAAAAAGAAACAAATTATGAACAAAATCCAAGAATTCTTAAACAAAAAGTGGAAGTTACAACCAAATTAAAAATTCAAAATGTCCTCTGTCGATCGATACTGAATAATTAAAAAAATAAATAACTCTCAAAATCCGCACCTAACTAATCCAATCACCTTTAGAGTGTCTTATCTCTTTCCTGCCACCTTCCCAATTCCTCTTGTCCAAACAGCCCCTGGTCCCCAATTTTCACATAATTTCTTAATTACTTTTTGGGCCGGAAAAAGGGGCCCTGGCCCCACCCTCATCCCTATTAACCGCCGAGAAACCGCGATTAGGGGAGATAAAATCGGACCAGTAAATCGAGAGCTAAAAGATCGAGATCGCGACGATCTTTTTGGGCATTAGGAACAAGGGTCCTAACCTGCTCTAACACGACATCGTTTGTGAAACTGGGTCGACCGCCCGTGTCTTGATCTCTTCCTCAGTCGTATACCTCCCAGGGTTCCTGTTTTTTTTTTCCAGCTCCTCAAGCCAGAAAGAGGCACCGAATTTCTGCGGGGGGGGGGGGATTATTAAGTTCAATTCACAGTCGGCGATAACGATTTTGACAAAAAGGCAATAAACGCTTCCCGTTTGGTGAACGTTTTAAGAGGGCCCAGTTTTATGACTCTTCGTTATGGTTCCACGAATGACGATGCGCCGCAGTAGCCCTACTTCGCCATCCCGAATCAGCGTGAATAATCATTTTCGAAACATCTTTTACTTTAAAAAGATACTCGACTGGAAAAAAAAGAGCAGGTCG
>JAWWLR010000128.1:23967299-23985742 GCA_035041075.1 Acraspis erinacei | reverse complement strand
TATATATATTAAATATTTCCTCCCTTCCAAAAATTGCAATTTATTAATACAATGTTAATTAATTTAATATTATTTTTTTAAATTTAATTAGCTAATAATTACTCTGTTCTCAGCATAAAAAGCATTAAACTATCATTTTCATTCAAATAATCAATTTGTTTTTGGATTTTAAAAACCTTTTACACTAATTTCAGCAAAAATTCAAACGTATTTAGATATAAGTTTGGAAATTAAATTCAGATACTCACTTCATAATATCACAAAAAATCACAAAAATTCCAAAAAATCACTAGAATTGACAAAAACTACATAATTAGAGGTATTTTCATTATCAATAAACTTTTATTGTACAAATTATATCTAATATCTAAATACATAATCTTCAAGTGAATAATCGATTTTTGTTTCTTAATATTAAAAAACGAAATTTTTAATTTTATTTGATTTAATATTGTTAAAAAAAATTAATCAGCTATAATAATTAATTAATCACTTCACAAAATAAAATGCATTAACCTATTAAAATATAATTTGAAAATCAGAATACAGATACTCACTTCACAGCATAACGAAAATCTACTAAAATTATATAATTGGAATCGAGGTACTTTAAACATAAGTCAACTTTTATTAAATAAATTACATACAATATTCAATTACATAACCTTCAAATAGATAACCAATTCATGTTACTTAAAAGAGAAAAATTAGAATACTATCTTTATTGAATTTAATTTTTTTTTAAATTAATAAGCTAATCATTTTTACTGTACTTTCTTTTTTTAATTTTACTTTCATTTCAAAAATTGGGATTTAAAAAATTTTTTATAGTAATTTCAGAAAAAATTAAAACTTATTTAGATATAATTTGGAAAATTAAATTCAGACACTTATTTCACAACATCACGAATATTAACCAAAATTGGATAATCAGAGGAATTTTAAATATAAATAAACTTTTGTTACACAAATTATATCAAAAATAAATAACATAACCTTCAAATAGATAACCTATTTAGGTTACTTAAAAGAGAAAAATTAAAATGCAATCTTCACTTAATTTAAAATTATTTTTAAAAATTCATAAGATTATAATTAATCTGTTCTCAGCATAGATATCATATTAAATTATAATTTTCATTGAAAGATTTAAATGATTTTTAATGTACATTTAAAAAAAATTTACTTTCATTTCTAAAGTTTGGATTTAAAAAATCTTTTATACTAATTTCAGCAAAAATTAAAACGTCTTTAGATATAATTTTGAAAATTAAATTCAGATACTCATTTCACAACATAACGAATATTGACGAAAATTACCTAATTAGAGGTATTTAAATATTAAAAACTGGTGTTCTACAAATTGTATCCAATTATATAATATTCAAGCGAATAATAAATTTTTGTTTCTTAATTAAAAAACAACGAAAATTTGACCTTTATTTAATTTAATATTGTTAAAAAAATGTATGCGCTAATAATTAAGTAAACCCTTCACCAAATAAAAAGCATTAAACTATAATTTTCATAAAAGCATTCAAATGATTTTTACCATATATTTATTTTTTCTTAATTTGAACTTCCATTTCTGAAAATTTGATTTATTAATAACTTTTAAAATTATTATTATTATTACACCATTAAACCGTTTCCCTTATTAATTTCATAAAAAGTTAAAGATATGTAAATATATGTTTAAAATCAGAATGCACATACTCATTTCACAACATAATAAAAATCTTCTTAAATTAAACAAGTGGAATTGAGATACTTTAAACATTAGTCAACGTTTATTAAACCAATTATATATAATATTCAATTACATGACATTCAAATAGATAACCAATTTATTTTACTTAAAAGAGAAAAATTGGATACAATCTTCATTTAATTTAATATTATTAAAAAAATAATTATCTAATCATTAATCTGTTCTCAACATAAAAATAATATTAAACTATAATTTTCATTGCAACATTCAAATGATTTTTAATGTACATTTTTAACAAGATTTTCTTTTATTTCTAAAACTTGGATTTTAAAAACCTTTTCTACTAATTTCAGAAAAAATTAAAACATATTTAGATATAATTTTGAAATTTGAATTCTGATACTCATTTCACAATATCACAAATATCGAAAAAAACATAACTAGATGTATTTTAAATATAAAAAAACTTCTATTGCACAAATTATATCCAATTATATAATCTTCAAGTGAATAATAAATTTTTGTTTCTTAATTAAAAAAACAACGAAATTATTAACTTAACAAGAATTTTTTAAATTTTAACTTTAATTTCTGCAAAATTTGATTTATTAATAACCTTTTAATCTAATTTTATAACAAGCTCAAGATATTTAAATATATTTTTTAAATCAGAATGCAGATACTCATTTCACAGCATAACCAAAATCTTCTATAATTGAATAAATGGAATCGAGATCCTTTAAACAAAATTCAAAGTGTATTAAACCAATTATATCCGATATTTAATTACATAACCTTCAAATAGATAACCAATTTATGTTAATTAAAATAGAAAAGTAAAAATAAATTATTTATTTAATTTAATATTATTTCTAAAATTTGGAACCTCGAAATCTTTTCTACTAATTTTAGAAAAAATGAAAACGTATTTATATATAATTTTAAAAATTAAATCCAGATGCTCATTTCACAACATAACCAACCTTAAAAAAATTACATAATTGGAGGTATTTTAAATATGAATAATCTTCTATTGTACAAATTATATCCAATATCCACAATTATATCATTTCCAAGTGGATAATAACCATACAGGTATTTTTTAAATTTTAACTTTAAATTCTGCAAAATTTGATTGATTAATAACCTCTTAAACTAATTTCAGAAAAGGTAAGTGTGATAGAATGAGTTACTGATTAATTAATCAGTTCACAACATAAAAGGCATTCAAAAATTATTTTCATTAAAAATTCAAATAATTTTTAAATCATATTTTTGTTAAATTAGAAATTGCATTTCTATAAGTTTAATATATTAATAACCCTTTAAACTAAATCGAAAAAATTAAAATACATGTACCTATAATGTTTGAACTTGGACTCAGATACTCACTTCACAACATCACAATTTTTTTTAAATCGTATATAATTGTAATGGATATATTCTAAAGAAAAAATAAATTTTTATTATAAAAATAATAAACAATATTGGATTACATAACCTTAAATAAATAATCCATTTATGTTAGCTAATTGAAAAACAATTTAAATTCAATCTTTAAGTAATTTAATATTATAAACAAAATAATCACTTAATAATTAATTAAATAGTTAACAGCATAACAAGAATTAAACTATTATTTTCACTGGAAAATTCAAATAATTTTGACTTTATATTTTTTTGAAAAATTCCTTAAATTTTTTCGATAGGATCTTTATCCCTTTCTGGAATATTTTTCCTTTAAAATATATTATCAGAAATATTTCTTTTCAACTTCATCTAGCAATCGTAAAATTTTTTTCCCTTGTCTCCTTTTTCGCGTCTTCTATACAATTTAGAACCTGAATGACAGAAGGGCGTGGTTTGAATTGAGCGGTCTCTTCTTGAAGAATCCTATAAAAAGTCTCATGAATTCTTCACGAATCGTAAAAAGCAAGTAAGGGGATGATCCTTAAAAGTCGAATATAGCCTTCATAAATCAATGGTACGTTTTTTATTCAACTTGAAAACCAAACACGCGCGCTACGCGTGCGCTTGTTAATTTTTTCTCACACAATTTTTAAACTAAAAAATAAAATTAATAATAATATAGAATTTTTGGAATTTATAGTATGTATAATATTTAAAATAATAGAAAAGAAAGCAGGAATTTACTTGTAAGTTAATGAATTTTTATAAAAATTGTACAATTTTAACCAATTTGTCGAATTTTAGATTTGAAAAAAAAAATTAAAGAAAAAATATATTTTGATAGTTTGCATTCCCAAAACGAAGCAGATTAATTTTCACTCAAATGGTCACATTTTGGGCCAAAAAGGATTAATTTTCACGCAAAAAAGGAATTTTAAACCTTATATTTTAATTTTTAATTAATAAAAATAAATATTCAACTAAAAATGGAATGGGTATGTTTTAAAGAAAAGAGAAAGTTTTTAACTGAAATAATGAATCTTAAATTTAATGTAATAAACTTTTAACAAGGCACCCGAATTTTTAATACAATAAAATAAATTTTGAAATAAAAAACGAATTTTTATAAAGCGACCAAAAGACAACATTTTATTTTTCAACTAAATAATTGGATTTTTAAATAATAAGCATACTTTTTTTTATCAAGAATAGAATATTTAAATTTGTAACCAAAGAGATAAATTTTGAAATCAAATAATATATCTTTAGTTAAGAAAATTATTTTTTTCAGAATTATTTAAATTTTTATCTAAAGAAGATATATTTAAAATAAAAAAGTAGAATTTTTAACAAAATACTTAAATTCTCAACAAAAAGATTTAATTAATACAGATAAATTATTTTCTACCCAATCTAAAATAATGAGTGTGAATTAAAAAATTAAGTTTTGAAAATCATTTGAATTTTTAACCAAATAGGATAAATTTGTAACAAAAAAAGGTGAATTTTTAAACAAATAGTTGGATCCTGAACCAAAACAGGTTAACTTTTCAATAAAAACAGTTGAATTTTTTACCAAAAAAACATTAAGTTTTTATTAAAAAGACGAATTTTCAACTAAGGAATATAAATTGTCAACGGAAAATTAAATGTTTAACCATAGCGATCAATTTTCAACTAAAATAATTAATCTTAAATTTCAAAAATGAATTTTTAAAAAATTATTTGAATTTCTAAACAAATAAGTAAGTGCTCATCCCAAACAGATTATTTTTCGAATCAAATAGTTGAATTTTTGACCAAAAAAATATGATCTCTATTCAAAAAGAAAAGAATTTTCAGCTAATGAAATTAAATGATTAAACAAAAATTAAATATTTAAATTTTTATCGAAACAGATAAATTTTCAAATAAAATATGAATCTTCAATTTAAAAAATCGACTTTTTAGGACTTATGTATATAAATTTATTTACTTATGAACATAAATTTTCAACTAAAAATGGAATAGTTGAATTTTTAACGAAATTATCAATTTTGAACTAAAATAATGGATCTTCAATTTCAGAAAATAATTTTTTAACAAACTGAAATATTTAATTTTTCTGCGAAAGCGATGAATTTTTCAAGTAAAATGTTAAACTTTGAATTTTACAAAATTAATTTTTTTTTTAAGTATTAACATTTTTAAACAAAGAAGATAAATTTACAAAAAAGATGAATTTTCATACAAATTGTTAGATCCCCAACCAAAACATATTAATTTCTCAGACAGTTGGATTTTTAACAAATAAAAAAAAAGTTTTTATCAAAAAGACAAGTGTTCAACTAATGAGCATACATTTTTAATCAAAAATTAAAAAACTAAATTTTAACCAAAGAGGTAAATTTTCAAAATTTAATTCAAAAATTAATTTTTAACAATATATTTGAATTTTCAAAGAAATTGTTAAATCCTCTACCAAAATATATTATTTTTTAAATTAAGAAGTTGCATTTTTACCAAAAAAAAACATTCAGATGGTATTAAAAAGACGAATAATCAACTAAGGAACATTAATTTTTAACGAAAAATTGAATAATTAAATATTTAACCGAAGAGGCCAATTTTGAACTAAAGTTATGAATCTTCAATTTGAAAATTTTATTTTTACAATGTTTTTGAATTTATAAAAAAACGCAAAAATTTCAACCACTCAAAAACAAGGATTTTCAATAAAAAAGTTGTACTTTTAACCAAAAAATATTAAATTTTTACTGCAAATCGAATTTTTAACCCAATAGATAAATTTCCAACTAATAAACATAAATTTTCTAATTAATAATGAAATGGTTACATTTTTAAATAAAGAGATAAATTTTCAACTACAATTATGAATCTTCAATTTAAAAAATTAATTTTTAACAAAATACATGAATTTTCAACCCAAATGTTGAATTTTCATCTAATAAACATAAATTTTGAATAAAACTCGAAATAGTAACATTTTTAATAAAAGCGATGAATTTTCAACTGAAATGGTAAAACTTAAATTTAAACAATATATTTTTAACAAAGTAGTATAAATAAATTTCGAACGAAAATAGTAAAATTTTCAAAAAAATAGTAAAAATTAAAGATTCGCTGAAAATTATGCTCTTTGGTTTAAAAATTTAATTTGTTGCTATTTAATTACCTTATTTAATTATATAATTATATTTTCAACTAATAAATATAAATTTTCGACTAAAAATGGAATGTATAAATTTGTAACCAAAGAGATAAATTTTGAACTGAGATGATAAATCTGCATTAAAAAAAAAATTAATTTTTCCCAAAGTATTTAATTTTTTAGTAATGTAGATAAATTTAAAAACAAAAAAATAAAATTTTTATCAAAATACTTCAATTTTGAGACAAAGAAATAAATTTTTCACTAAAGTTATGAATCTTCAATTTTTAAAATTGGATTTTCAACAAAATGGTGAACTTTTTTATGCAAACAAAAAATAATTTGCAATAAAAGGAATGGAGTATGATCAAAATGGATCAACTTTTAAACACTTAGTTTGATTTTTATCCACAAAATTTTATTGCTAAAAGACAGTTAAATTCAACCAAATAAGTCGAATTTTCAAACAAATAGTTGAATTCTTAACCAAATAATTTACAATGAAACAGTAGCATTTTTATCCAAAAAATATTAAATTTTTAACCCAAAATAAAATAGTAAAATTTTTAACCAAAGGTACGAATTTTTAGAAAAAGGGATCAATCTTAAATTTAGAAAATAAATTTTTAACAAAGGAGATGCAGGTTTAACTAAGAAGGATAAATTTGCAATAACAAAAAAAAATTCAACTAAAATTATAAATCTTTCATTGAAAAATTTGAATTTTAACTAAATAGATAATTTTTTTAATGAAAAGGTGAATTTGCTACATAAAAAAACGAATTTTTAATAAATAAATTAAATCTTCAACAAAAAATTTGATTTTATAAATAACATTGGTAGAAGAATTTTGAACTCAATTTTTGAATTTTTAACTAATAAAGAAAAATGTTTAACCAAAAATTAAATAGTAACATTTTTAACTAAATCGATGATTTTTCAAATAAAATTATGTATCTTTAATGGAAAAACTTAATTTTTAATCAAATAGATATTTCTTGAAATAAAAAAAGTATTGGTGCAACAACAAACGAATTTTTAATAAAGTAGTTAAATCGTCAAAAAAAAAAGAAAATTAATACTGAACGGAATAGTTCAAAGTTCAAACAAGTATGTTTGGATTTTCAACCTAAAAAAGATTAATTATTATTAAAGTACTTGAATTTTCAACTAATAAAGAGAACTTTTCAACAATTTTGAAATTTTGAACAAAGTAGTTGAATTTTTAAATAATTAAAATAAATTGTTTCATCACAGTATGGGAGTTTTGTAATGAAATAAATGTTCAAATCCACTTTTTTTTTTACATATTTCGATATAATTCAACCTGAGGAGCTCGAAATTTTATTTTTCAAAAATTGTCCATGTATGGGTGAATCATTTATGATCAACCCTTTACTCATTTTTTTTAAATTCAAAAAAAGTTTGATGTATTCTGTTTATGGAAAAATTTGGTCCAAATTAGGAATATCACGGTACTGTCTCTGACTCGTTTGTTCGCGTCTTCGAGAGGCATCGATTGACCTTTGATGAATCTTTTATAATCGAAACTTCACTAATTTATTAAGTTTCAAAGAAATTTGATGTATTCTGTTTATGTAAAAATTTGGTCCAAATTAGGAATACGATGGTACTGTATCTAAATCGTTTGTTCGCGTCTTCGAGAGGCATCGATTGACCTTCGTTGAAGCTGTTATGACCCAACAGTACCGATTTATTAAGATTCAAAAAAATTCGGTTTATTCACTTTATGGAAAAATTTGGTCCTTAATAGGAATACCAGCATATATTAGCTGACGCGATTTGTTAGCGTCATTGAGACGCATCGATTGACCTTTGGTGAATCTTTTATGATCGAAACTTCACTCATTTTTTAAGTTTCAAACAAAATTTGATGTATTCTGTTTTTGGACAAATCTGGTCTAAATTAGGAATAACACGGTTCTGTCTCTGATTCGTTTGTTCGCGTCTTCGAGATGCATCGATTGACCTTCAGTGAAGCTGTTATGACCCAACAGTACAGATTTATTAAGTTTCAAAAAAATTCGGTTTATTCTTTTTATGGAAAAATTTGTTCCATATTAGGACTACCAAGGTAATATATTTGACACGTTTGTTCGAATCTTCGAGACGCATCGATTCACGTTTAGTGAATATTTTATGAAACAACAGTTCCATTTTTTTTTAATTCAAAAATATTCGGTGTATTCTGTTTATGGAAAAATTTTGGCCATATTATGAATACGATGGTACTTTAGATGACATGTTTGTTTGCGTTTCCGAGACGCATCGATTGAATATTGGTGAATATTTTATGACCAAACAGTACCGATGTATAAATTTTTTTTAAATTGGTGGTAGTCTGTTTATGGAAACATTTGTTCCAAATTAGGAATGCCACGGTGCTGCATCTCACGCTTTTGTTCGCGTCTTCGAGACGCATCTTTTTCCCAATTGAGGAATCTTTCATGACCTACTATAACCTACGAATATAATTTTTAAATTAATTAACAAAATTATGAACATTTTGTTTTTAAAAGGATTTTCTTCAGTTGAGAATATAAGAATATTGTATTTGATGTAATTGTTTCCGTCTTTGAGACGCGTCGATTGACATTTGGTGAATATTTTATGACCAAACAGTGCCGATTTATTTAATATCAAAAAATGGATTGTATTCTGTTTATGGAAAAATTTTATCCAAATTAGGAATGCCACGGTATTGTATCTGACGCTTATGTTCGCGTCTATGAGACGCGCAGATTGGCCTTTACTGAATCCTTTATGACCCAAAATGACCGATTTATTAAGTTTCAAAAAAATTCGGTGCATTCTGTTTCTGGAAAAATGTGGACCATATTAGGAATACCAGCGTACTTTAGTTGACTCCATTGTTCGCGTCTTCGAGACTCATCGATTGACCTTTGCTGAATATTTTATGACCAGACAGTACCAATTTATTAAGTTTCAAAAAAATTTTGGGAGTCTTTTAATGGGAAAATTTTGTCACGTTTGTTCGCGTCTTCGAGACGCGTCGATTGACGTTTGGTGAGTATTTTATGAACCAACACTTCCAGTTTTTTTAAGATTAAAAAAATTCGGTGTATTCTGTTTATGGAAAAAATTTGGTCCAAATTCGGAATACGACGGTTTTATATTTGCCTCGTTTGGTCGCGTCTTCGAGACGCATCCATTGCCCAATTGAAAAATCTTACAAAACCTAATACAACCTATCAATATAATTTTAAAATTTTGCGTCAAAATTATTAACTTTGTTTTTAAGAGATTGATATAGATATGAAGATTTTTTTTAATTTGGAATATAACACTACTAACAAAACACATTGTTTTATTATATTATTATTATATTTTTATGATTCATTTATTCCATTATAATTATTTTTCTATCTCTTTCACCACTTATTTTAAGATTCGACTTCTGACGTCAAAAAAAAATTAAACTTTTTCAATAAAAGAAAAAAGGTGTGAAATTTTCGATAAATTAGCGGTACACTTCGTGTTCTTGCGGTTAGTTCAGCAAAGTTCCCATCGCAATTACTGCATGTTCGCATTTTTTCCTTATTTGCCACCATTTCTTCACTTTCTTCTCTTCTTCTTTTTTCAGTTGGCGCGCACGAAAAGTTCTGGACTTAAGACTAAAGTTTCGACGGAGGGTATTTATTTCTGAGAAGTGGAGTCTTTTGCGCACGCGCTTCGATAATTAAGGCGGGAACAAAAGGGGTCTTTCCGTACTGGTTTGGCACGTTACGCGCTTCGCGATGGGATTTACTGCCTCTTACAAACACGGCAGCTGCCCTCCACTTTCAATATGTCGTTTTAAAGTAATAATTTCGCACCTCCGCGAAAAAAAAAATTTTCGAGAACGGAAGACGCGACCGGAATAATTATTACAAATTATTTTGTTTTAAGTTTTTTTTTTTGAAAAATATTCTTTTTCCGAGGGGTTTTCTCTTGAAAGAAGGAAAATAAAATTTTAAAATTTAAGAAATTTAAATGAGATAAAAATCAATTAAAAAATTGTATTTAACATCCAATAATCAAGTTCATGCGCAGAATTTCAGAAGATAAAACCAACTATCAAACGAACAACTCAAAATGGGGAAAAAGTACATTTTTTGGTTCAAAATACAATTCCGGCTGAACCTGTCTTTTTTTTTAAAGCTGATAAAATTTCAAAGAAATTTGTCTAGCCTAATTTTTAATTTAGTTTTTCAATTTTTTTATAAATAAATAAATATAAAGAAAAAAATTAGAATTTTTTCTATTTGACATTTCCGGTGCTCGTCAATAATAGAAAAATTGTTGTATTCTCCGACGTTTTATAGATTTGCATTATATAAAGATATTCAATCATGATACAAAAAACAAAAAAATTTGTTATAAACAAATTATTTGTTGAAAATGTGTTTTTTATAATTTTCAATAATTGAACGTTTTTTATAGTTATCTTGCAATAAATTTGAATTCAAACAATATTTTATTGAAAAAAATTTCTCTTAAGCCTGTTCTTGTTAATATTATAAACAAATTTAATAAACAAATGCTTTATTCAGGCATTTGTCTTCAGAAAAATTCGTTTTTTATGTCAATTTTTGAAAATTAGGAACCTCAAGATAATTTCGGAAAATTCATAATTTGTTGATGAATTCTATGATTTTATTAAACAAATTTAATAAACAAATGCATTATTCGAGGAGTTATTGACGGAAAAATTAGTTTTTTTCAATGCCAGTCCTTTTAAATGGGAACTTCATGATAATTTTAGCAACATTCATCACTATTTGATAAATTTTATTTATTTTTAACAAATTTAACAAACAAATGCATCATTCCGGGATTTATAGTCAGACATTTCTTTTTCAATGTCAATTTTTTTTAAATAGGAACCTCACGATAATTTAAGATTATTCATAATTTGTTGATGAATTTTATGATTTTATCAAACAAATTTAATAAACAAATGCATTATTCGAGGAGTTATTGACGGAAAATTATTTTTTTTTCATTGTCAGTCCTTTAAATTGGGACTTCAGGATCATTTTAGCAACATCCATCACTATTTGATAATTTTTTTAAAACCAGTTTAATAAACAAATGGATTATTCGGGCATCGGCTGAAAAAATCGTTTTTTTCGATGTCAGTCCTTTTAATGTCGACTTTTTAAAATTAGGAATCTCAAGATTATTTCAGAAAATTCATAATTTGTTGTTGAATTTTATAATTTTATGAAACAAATTTGATAAACAAATGCATTTTTTGGACAATTATCGACGGAATTTTTTTTCATTGCCAGTACTTTAAATTGGGACTTAATTATAATTTTAGCAGCATCCATCACTATTTGAACCATTTTTTTAAAACTAATGTAATAAACAAATGCATTATTTGGGCATCTGTTAAAGAAAAATTCGTTTTTCGATGTCAGTCCTTTTAATGTCAATTTTTAAAAATTAGGAACCTCAAGATAATTTCAGAAAATTCATCATTTGTTGATGAATTTTATGATTTTATGAAATAAATTTAATAAACAAATGGATTATTCAAGTTCTTATCGACGGAAAACTTCGTTTTTTTCAATGCTAGTCCTTTAAATTGGGAACTTCATGATAATTTTAGCAACATTCATCACTATTTGATCCATTTTATTTTTTTAAATAAATTTAATAAACAAATGCATTATTCTGGCATTTCTCGTCAGAAATTTTTTTTTTCAATGTCAATTCTTTTAAATTAGGAATCTCAAGATAATTTCAGAAAATTCATAATTTGTTGATGAATTTTATGATTTTATTAAACAAATTTAATAAACAAATGCATTATTCGATCGTGCGGTTCCAAATTTAAAAAATTAACATTGAAAAAAAATTTCTGACGACAAATGCCTGAATAATGTATTTGTTTATTAAATTTGATAAAAATAAAAAAAATGATGAAATAGTAATGGATGTTGCTAAAATTATCATGAAGTTCCCAATTAAAAGAACTAGAATTTAAAAAAAAAACGAATTTATCCGTCGATAAGTGTTCGAATAATGCATTTGTTTATTAGATTTGTTTGATAAAATCATAAAATTCATCAAAAAATTATTAATTTTCCGCAATTATCATGAGCTTCCTAATTTTTAAAAATTGACATTGGAAAAAAAATAATTTTTCTGACGACAAATGCCTGAATAATGAATTTGTTTATAATATTAACAAGAATAGTCTCAAGAGAAATTTTTTTAATGGAAATATTGTTTGCATTCAAATTTCTTGCAACATAACTTTAAAAAACGTTAAATTATTGAAAATGATAGAAAATACATTTTCAACAAATAATTTGTTTATAAAAAATTTTTTGTTTATTGTTTCACGATGGAATATCTTTATATAATGTAAATCTAGTAAATATCGGCGATTACAATCATTTTCCTATTATTGTCGAGCACCGGAACGTCAAATAGAAAAAATTGTCATTTTTTTTCTTTATATTTATTTATTTATAAAAAAATTGAAAAACTAAATTAAAAGTCAGGATCGACAACTTTCTTTGAAATTTTATCAGCTTAAAAAACCATCCAAATCGGTATTTTGAACCAAAAAATGTAATTTTTCGCCACTGTGCAACTATCGAAAACCAAAATAGAATGTTCCTATTGCAATTAAAAAAAAACAATAAAAATTGTCCTAAAAAAGAAAAGAAAAAATTGTTCTTTTTTCTTGACAAAAATGAAAAAGGATGAAAGATTTCAAATACCTTTTTTTTAGAAAAATACAAAAAATAAATTATTTTAACAATTATATTTGTTAACTTGCATTAATTCTTCCCTGGCTGCCTAATTTTTCATTAACCTTGATCATTAAGATTCAAATACTAGTATTTTAATCTTGCAATACTTTTAACTTGGAATCTCTTATAAACGGAATAAAACTTTTTTCAAATTCGAATTTAAAATTTTCAAATTTATTAATTTATTTTGAAGAAAAAAAATCACATTTCTACTGCGAAAATGACTTATTAACAAAATACTTGAATTTAAAAAAAATAATTAAATTTTTTACCAAAAAACGAATTTTTATACAAAAGTTGAAATTTGAAACAATAAATATGACTTTTCAGAGAAAATTTTATTTTTCACGAAACTGATGTATTTTTACCCAGCAAAAAGCGAAAAAGATTAATTTTTACTAAAAATATAGATTAAAAAAAATTTATCTTAGAAAATAACGAATATTCAATTTAAAAAATTAACCAAATAGTCTAATTTAAAGTAAAGCAAAATTGAAAATCAGAATTAATTTTAAAAAAAGTTTATTGTTCAGTAAAAAAAAGTTTCAACTAAAAATGGAATTGTTAAATTTTTAGTTTAAGCAACTAATTTTTCACAAAAAAGGAATTATCAAGCAGTTAAATTCATCGAAAAAGATTTTTTTCTTACAAAATATTTTATTTTTCAAACCAAAAAATTTAAATTTTTAAAACACAGTTGACTTTTAAATTGGAAAAGAAGAATTTTCAACAAGAAAGTTAATTTTTCATTAAGAAAGATGAATTTTACTCTTTTTGTCCACTTTTTTTTATTAGAGTGAGATTTAAATTAATTCATGTTAACACAAAAAGTTGTTTAAATAATTTATTATAAGTTTTAATAATATTCTCTTCGAAAAATGTTAGAAATCTGTGGTTTTTTCTAAAATTCATATTTTTGTCCACTTTTCTCTTATATAAAAAGGTAATAATTATTACAATTAAGGAATCATAATTGTACAAACAAAATTTTGTTATTTATAAATAATTTATTCTATGTTCATACAACATAGCTGCAGTTTTTTATGAAATTAATTATTAATAATTATTAATAATTGCTAGAAAGTTGTGGTTTTCTCTGAAATTTTTTACTTTGCTTTGTCTTTTGATTTATGAACAAATAATAAATAAACACTAGATAAAACTTTTTATGAATGTATTTTCTAACAAAAAATTTAATTTGTAATAAAGTGCCTAAATTTTATAACAAACCGATGAATTCTTCGTCCAAAAAGAGGAATTTTCTACAAAGCGGAATTTTCAACCCAAAATATAAATTTTTAACAAGAAATGGAATATTTCTTTTGCTAAAAAAATTCATATCTAACAAAGTATTTTAATTTTCAAACAAATAGTTGAACCCTTAACCAAAATGGATTAATTTGTCAATCAAACAGTTGCATTTTTGAAAAAAAATTATTTAGCTTTTATTTAAAAAAAAAACGATTTTTCAACCGAAGAACATATGTTTTGAATCAAAAGTTGAATAATTCAATTTCTAACCGAAAAGGTGGATTTTTAAGTCAAATTGTAAATTTTCAAATTAAACAATGAATTTTTCACAAGGTATTAGAATTTTTAACTAAACAGATGAAATTTCCATCAACCAAAAAAAAAAAACGAATTTGTAAACAACAACTTTTATTTTTAACTAAAAATTATTGAATTTTCCTCAAAAAGTTGAATTTTCAATTTATATAGAAAAATTTGTAACCAAAAATGAAATAGCTACATTTTCGAAAAAATCTTAATTTTTAACGAAAAATGGAATAGTTAAATTGTCTGCTAAGAAAAATTTAATGAAATATTTGAATTTTTAAACAAATAGTTGAATCTTCAACTAAAACAGACGAGTGAATTTTTTACAAGGTACTTGAATTTTTAACTAAACATGAGAAATTGAGAAATAACAAAAAAAACAACGAATCTATAATAAAACACTTGTATTTTTAAACAAAAAATATTTAATTTTTCTAAAAAGACTAATTTTTCACCTAATAAATGAAATTTTAACTAATAAACATAAATTTTCCATAAAAAATTTATACATTTAAAAAAAAGTTAAATTTTTAATTTATGAAGGAAATTTTTCTAACCAAAAATAAAATAGCTACATTTTCGGACAAAATTAATTTTGAAAAAGGGAAAGGAATTTATTCCAAAAAAACTTTAATTTGTAATAAAATACCTAAATTTTATAAGAAACCGATGAATTTTTAGGCAAAAAAAATAATTTTCTACAAAGCTGGATTTTTAACCCAAAAATATGCATTTTTAACGAATATCATTGTTAAAATAAATAATAAGAAAGTTAATTAAATAAGAAAGATTAATTTTTTCTTATTTAGCCACTTTTTAATTAAAGTGAGATTTTAATTAATTCACTTTAACACACATAATTGAATAAATAATAAAAAATATGAATCTACATCAAATTTCTTATATAAATTGTATTAAATGTAAATTTTCCTTAAAAAGTTTTGTTTAAATTAATATTAGTGTGAATATCTATTATTTATTTTTTGACAAAAAAGTCAAAGAAAACTAAAAAATTTCAGAAAACTGCAAATTTCTAGCAGTCATCTAAGAAATGATAGTTATAAATAATAATTTGTTTAAATATTTATGTTTGCTAAATTTATTAATTTTTACCTTGCCTTAAGTGAGAAGTGGACCGAAAGTGGAATGTGTCATAAGAAAGCGCAACTTTCTCGAATGATTCGAGGAAAATATTATTAAAAATAATAAAAAATGGTTAAAGATTGCGTTTGTTGACCTCAAATAATTATTACACAATTTTATTTATATTTTATTAATTATATAAAAAGTGGACAAAAAGTGAACAATTCAAGAAAAAATTATTATTATTATTATTATTATTAACTATATTAGGTGGTTTCGTGGAAGGGGACGTAGAGGGGGAAATGAGGAGAAATAGATTAAATGAGGGACAGGGATAGTAGGGATATTAGGGAGGTGTGTATGATATGTATATTTAAATTATTCAAAGTATTTGTTAAAAAAACGCTAAACTTCAATAGACAAAACATTTATTTTTCATTTGTGTTATTAAATAAGAAAATTATTCAAAAATCGGTTATGATAGCTATTTCCTAAATTGTTTTATTTTTTTCACCGGTAGAAGTAATAGGAGGAGATTTAGGGGAAGAAAGGAGAAAGTGATTAAAGAAAAAGTAGGGAAAGTGAGAAGAGTGGAAGAAACGGTAGCGACGGGACAAGTATTACGAAAGTGAGGATGAGTGGAGCTAGAAGTAGGGGAAGTAAGAAAAGTGTAGGAGGGGAGTAGGAGAAGTGATTAAAGAAGTTATAAGAGACGTTTGGAAAGGGTATGTGGAGAAGGGAAAAGTAGAAGTGCTAGTTAGAAAGTGAGGGTGATTAGGGTAAGAGAGGTGAGAAGAGTGTTAGTAGGAGAAGGGAGGGAGAGTATAGGAAGGAAAGATAGAGGTAGTAGGGGGCTTGTGAAGAGGAAAAGTAGAGCAGGGAGAAGTAGGGGAAGTGAGGGAAAGTAGATAAAAGTTTGGTAAGGTAAGTAGAAAAGGAGGAAGTAGAAAAAGTGGTAGTTGGGAAGTGAGGGTAATTATAATATAGGAAGTGAGGAAAATTAGCATAACAGAAGTATGGGTGATTAGGGTAAGGGAAGTGAGAGGAAATGTAGTAGGATATGGGTACCGGAGTATAGAAAGGAATGCTAGGGGTATTGATATTAGAGAAGTGTGAATGAATGTAGGAACGGTAGTGAATAGGGTGGGGGAGTAAGAGAAACTCTAGGGAGTGAGTATAGGGACGTTAGGAGAGGGGAAGTATAGAAAGAAGTAGTAGGTAAAGCGAGGAAAAGTAAGGAAAGTGTGAGACCGAAACTGATGGGAGATGTATTATGGAAGCATGGATGTGTTGAGGAAGGGAATTAAAGGAAGTTGTGGGAGATGTAGTATGGAAGTAAGGGTAAGTAGAGTATTTGAAGTAGAATAATGAAAGTTGGGGAAGTTAAAGGAGAGGAAGGGGGGGACGATGAGGAGAGGGTAACAAGAGAATTTTCTGACTCTCATCTGATAGAAAATAGCTATAAACAATCATAAATTTATAAACAATTTATTTAAACGTCTAAATATAAATAGTGATATTTAAAAATTAATTTTTAATTCCTATTCTATGGCTAATTATACTAATAAAATAAATACAATCTTTTTTCTTCTTATGGGAAATACGAAACCTGGAAACATTTTTGTTTAAACACATTTATTTTTTGTGTGGATACGAACAAATTTGGGAGCCATATGCCTGGAAATTATTTAAAAAAATACTTGGACCACCCTAACTGGAGCCCTAACCATACACTCAAAAATCAAAAATCAAGTGAGCCTCCTGTATTTTTACCCAATTCTGACATGAATTTTTGACTGATGGGACTTTAAAGGGAAAATAGAGCAGAGGTGTAAGAGGAAAGGTATAATATTCACCCCTCGTCTCCCATTACACGAATCGCTGCCTTATTTACTGAAATGCGATACTTTTTCTTAATAGTTCACGCAGCGAAAAATATTCGTGAGGAACGGGTTGAGCCACTGGTAAAAGAAAAATAAGACCCTTTTCTCGGAAAGGCACGCGCGCTAAAGTGCCCCGTGCACCGGTTTGGTAGCGATATTTTCTTTTCTCGAGTTGAAGAGCGGATTCGATGTATGGGACTTGACGTTTTGATGGAGGCAATAAAAAAGAGAAAGATATAAGCTTGTCAGCTTATTACGCTCACGTGGTTCCCATAATTAATCAAATTACAGGATCTTGAAGAGACCATTAAAAAGGGACCGACATAAATTATTATGCTTATGACGACTTCAATGAGATAGACTCTCTCTATACTATCTCAACTTTAATCTTACACTTAAATTCTCTTAAAACTTCAATAAAAGGTTTTAAGAACATCCCACTTAGGCTACTGTTGTAGACATTAGAGGCCTCCAATTTCCATTTTTTAAAGTAGAAAAAGTAATAATCCAAAATAAAAAAATTCTGAATTTTTAATAATATCGAAATAAAACTACCTCCTTTTCGTCTTTTTAAATTAAAATTAATGAAAAAGGGAAAAACGTCGCAATTCTCTTCCCATACTTACCCAATCACCCCTAATACTCCGCTCCACCATACTCTTCATTTGTAGCTACTTACATTCATTTTCCTTACTTTTTCTCCCTTCTCCTACTACTTCATCCTATCCTAATATTCCCCTCGCCCATATACCCTCACTCTTCACTCATCACTCATCTCTCATCACTCATCACTCATCACTCATCACTCATCACTCATCACTCATCACTCATCCCTCATCACTCAACACTCATCA
>JAWWLR010000128.1:23955645-23967199 GCA_035041075.1 Acraspis erinacei | reverse complement strand
TATTCTATTTTAGCTGAGAATTCACCTTTTTGGTTCAAAATTCTTGAATTTTATTAAAAATTCGTTTTTTTTGTAGTAAATTAATTGTTTTGTTTAAAAATCCATCCTTTTTAGTTGAATATTAAACTTTTTGGTTGATAGTTTTCGAATTTGAATGAAAATTTATTTTTTTTTGGCAGTGATTTAAAATTTTGGTTTAAAAATCTTTTTTTTGAATTGAAAAATAAACTTTCTGGTTCAGAGTTCTTAAATTTTATCAAAAATTTGTATTTTTTGGTAGTTAATAAAATTTTGGATTACCAATTCTTATTTTAGTTGAAAATTGAGTTTTTTTTTGTGCCGAATTCTTGAATTTTGTTGAAGATACGTCTTTTTTTATTCTAAATTAATCTTTTTGTATCAAAATGAATCTTTTTTAATTGAAAATTCAACTTTTTGGTTCAGAGTTCTAGAATTTTATAGAAAATTCATCTTTTTTGTAGTCATTTAAAATTTTGGTTTAAACATTCTTTTTCTTTAGTTGGCAAATAAACTTTTCGGCTCAAAGTTCTTGGATTTGATTTAAAATTCGTCTTTTTTATTGTAAATAAACATTTTTTGTTTGAAATTTCTTCTTTTTATTTGAAAATTCAACTTTTTGGCAGTGCTTCAAAATTTTGGTTTAAAAATCCTTTTTTTAATTTAAAAATAAACTTTCTGGTTCAAAGTTCTTGAATTTTATTTAAAATTCGCCTTTTTGATTGTAAATAAATATTTTTGTTTGAAAATTCAACTTGTTGGCTCAGAAATCTTAAATTTTCTTAAAAATTCGCCTTTTTTGGTAGTAAATTACCCTCTGTGTTTAAAAATTAATCTTTCTTAGTAGAAAATCCAATCTTTTTGCTTAAAAATACATCTTTTTTAATTGTTAATTCAACTTTTTAGTTTCAGAATTCTTGAATTTTACTTAAAATTGGTATTTTTTAAAATAAATTAATCTTTTTTTATTAATTCATATTTTCTATTTTGAAACTGAACGTTTTGTTGCAGAATTTTCGAATTTTGTTGAAATCCGTCTGTTTGGGTGGAAAATTAATTTTTTTAAATTCATCTTTTAATATAAGAATTTAAGAACTCGACTAGTAACTTACTTTATGAAGATCAATTATATTTTCCATTACTTTGACTTTTTTATACTATTTAAATTAAGCGCCATTTCCAATTTGAAACGACTTATTTCCCCGCGAAATTTAAATAAAGTAATTATTTTTAATAATGATATAAAATAAAATTTTTTGAAACGCAATTAAAAATGCTGATAAATCCTCATTAAATTCTGAAGACACATAAAGGTCGAGCATATTCTCGAGAATATTATTCTCATGCTCCCATTTCTTAATTTTTGAAAATTTAAATCCCCTTTTATTTACCATCCCACAAGTGAATTAGAAACGAAAACAAGTTTCTGCACTATTTTTCTTATCCTTCCCAAACATTGAAACTCGTGTAAAACGTAAAACAACTCCAAACAGAGGTTTTCAAGAGGAAGGACATTTTCGAAGCGGATGAAACTCGAGAAGAATCGTGCGACGAAAAACAGAACTTTCGTATTTGTGGATGCTGGCGCCGGAAACTGTCCTTCCTTTCCTTCAAAGAGGGAACCGACTGGTCACTTAAATTCGAAACCTTACTTAATCGAAGTGGCAATATTTGCCTCTAAAAGTCGTTCCACATATCGATTTGCTTAGGACCAGATCCTGGGCCCTAGGGCCTAGGGCCTAGGGCCTAGGACTATATTGAATATTCTATATCCACTTTTTACAGTTTGCCTTTTTACTGTCCCCAGTTTGTCAACCCACCAGGTAGCTTTGCTTCCGGACAAGTAAACCGAACAATATTTTTTCCCTTGGGAAATAACATCAGCCCCAGGGAAAATCCATTATTGACACTCCCGGATTAGGAAACTCTATATTCTGTACCTGCGTGTGGATCGGTATTAATAATTTTCGATGTGCCGATATATTTTTATGGATTTTTGGGCTTACACTTATAATTTTTCATTTGTCAGGACTTTGGCGATTTTTTAGAGGCAAGTGGCTTAAGCTCCTATTTTTCCACCCTTGGGATCAAATAAATGATAAATGTCGAGTGTTGAAATATTCAGGATTAAAGGATTTTAACTTTATGGTCCACTGGATTTTGATATGGGTTTGATTTGAAGAAAAAAATATTTTTATTTGACAAACGATTAAACGGTTTGAATTAAATAAATTCTCAACCAAAAAGTTGAATTTTTTAAAAAGAAAGATTTTTTTAATTTTAAGAAAGTAGTACAACTTTTAAAGATAGTTTTTTAACTGTTAAAGAAAAAGATTAATTTTAAAATAAAAAGATTAATTTTCTACGAAAAAATAAGAATTTTCAATAAAATTGAAGAATTCTCAACCAGAAAGTTGAATCTATAAAAAAGAAAAAACTTTTACATTTTTTTTAAGAATTTAGTTTAATTTTACAACCTAGATGTTAACTTTTAACCAAAAATACGAGAAAAAAAATTTAGAAACAAAGTTAGACCTATTTTTAACAAAATTCAAGAATTCTGCACAAAAGTTCAATTTTCAAATAAAAAAAGAGAGATTTTAAAAAAGAATTTTTTTTTAAATTTTAAGAATGTAGTTCAACAAATTGATTATCTACAAAAAATACGAATTTTCTATAGAATTAAATTATTCTGAACCAAACAGTTAAATTTTTAACTAAAAAAGATCGCTTTTAAACAAAAAGGTTAATTTAGAACCAAAAAAAGAAATTTTTAATAAAATTGAAGAACTCTGAACTAAAAAGTTGAATTTTCAATAAAAAAGATAAATTTTTAAACATAAATATTAATTCAGAACCAAAAAAAGACTTATCTTGAACAAACTTCAAGAATTCTGCACAAACAAATTGATTTTTCAACTGACAAAAAAGACCTTTTAATCCAAAATTTTATTTCACTATAAAAAAAACTAATCTTTAATAAAATACAAGAATTCATAACCGAAAACTTAAATTTTTAAAAAAGAATTGATTTTTTTTCAATTTTTAAGAAAGTAGTTTTACTTTAGAACAGAATTTTTAAACTCTTGACGAAAAAGATTAAGTTTTGAACAAAAAGTTTACTTTTCTACCAAAAAATAAGAATTTTTATAAAAGTTGAATATTTCTCAACCAAACAGTGTAAATTCTAAAAAGAAAAAAAATTATTTAAATTTTTAAAGATGCAATTCAATTTTAAAGTCGATTTGGTCTAAAATTTATAAACAAAAACGTTAATTTAGAACCAGAAAATTCTTATCTGTTACAAAATTTAAGAATTCCGCACAAAAAACTTGAATTTTCAACTAAAAAAGAAGAATTTTTAATCCAAACTTTTAATTCAATATAAAAAAATATAATTTTTTAAAATACAAGAATTCTTAACCGAAAAGTTGAATTAAAAAAAGAAATGATTGTTTTTTGTTTAATTTTAAAAAAGTAGTTTAACTTTAAAACAGAATTTTTAAATTGTTGATGAAAAAGATTAAATTTTAAGATAAAAAGTTAATTTTCTACCAAAAAAAAAGCATTTTTATGAATGTTGAAGAATTCTGAACCAAAAAGTTGAATTATTAAGAAAGAAAGTTTTTTTTTTTAATTTTTAAGAATTTAATTTAATTTTAAAGACGAGTTGTGAAAGTTTTGACCAAAAAGATGAATTTTAAATTAGAATTTTTAATTTAATACAAAAAAGACGAATTTTCGATAAAATTCAATAATTCTCAACCGAAAAGTAGAAATATCAACTATAAAGATGAATTTTCAAATAAAAAGAAGTATTTACTACAAAAAATACGATTTTTCAATAAAATTCAAGAATTCTGAACCAAAAAGTTGAATTTTTAAGAAAGAATAACCATTTTTTTTAATTTTTAAGAAAGTAGTATAACTTTTAAACCTAGTTTTTAAAACTTTTAACGCAAAAGATTAATTTTGTACGAAAAAATAAGAATTTTCAACAAAATTTAAGAATTCTCAACCAGAAAGTTGAAATTCTAATAAAGAAAAAACTTTTTTTAATTTTGAATAATTTAGTTTAACTTTAAACCCTAGATGTTCATTTTTAACCAAAAGACGAATTTTCTATAAAATTCAAGAATTCTGAACGAAATAGTTAAATTTTTAACTAAAAAAGATCGTTTTTAAACAAAAAGTTTAATTTAGAACCAAAAAGAACGAATTTTTAATAAAATTCAACTTCGAACGAAAAAATTTAATTTTCAATGAAAGAAGATGAATTTTTATATAAAATATATATATAATAATTTATATAAAAAGAATTGATTGCTTTTTTTCAATTTTTAAGAAAGTAGTTTTACTGTAAAACAGAATTTTTAAACTCTTGACGAAAAAGATTAAGTTTTAAGCAAAAAGTTTAACTTTCTACCAAAAAGTAATAATGTTTATAAAAGTTGAAGAATTCTGAAACAAAAAGTTGAATTTTTAAGAAAGTTTTTTTTTTTAATTTTTGTAATTTAATTTTAAAGACTTAATTTTTAACCAGAAGGAACTGTTTACCAAAAAGTTTAATTTCAAAGCAAAATGATTAATTTTCTACGAAAAATAAAAATTTTCAATAAGATTCAAGAATTCTGTACCAAAAAGTTGAATCTTTAAGAATGAAAGTTGAAATTTTTTTTTAAGAATGTAGTTTAATTTTAAAGACGGGATGTTAAATTTTTAACCAAAATGTTACTTTTCAAACAAGAAGATTAATTTACTAAAAAACGCACAAATTTTCCGTAAATTTCAAGAATTCTGAACCAAAATAGTTGAATTTTTAAGAAAGAAAGAATATTTTTTTTTATGTTTAAGAGTTTAACTTTCAAGCCTAGTTGTTACATTTTTAAACGAAAAGATTAATTTCCTACCAAAAAGGCGAATTAATAATATAATTCAAAAATTCTCAACCAAAAAGTTGAATTTTCAACTAAAAAAGATGAATATAAAAATTAAATTAATTTATTACAAAAACAAGAATTTTCAGTAAAAATCAAGAATTCTCAACAAAAAATAAAATTGTATCCAAATTCAAGAATTCGCCTCCAGAGAGTTGAATTTTCAACTAGAAAAGAAGAACTGCTAAACAAAAAGATTAATGTTGTAACAAAAACTACGAATTTCCAATAAGACTCAAGAATTCTCAACCGAAAAGTTGAATTTTTTAAAACGAAAGAATTTTTTTTAACTTTTACGAAAATAGTTCCACTTTAAAACCTATTTATGAAATTGTAAATAAAAATATTAATTTTTAAACAAAAAGATTAATTTTCTAACGAAAAAGACGGATATTTAACAAAATAAAAGAATTCTATACCTGCAAGTTAAAATTTTAAAAAAGAATGCATTTTTTCTTAATTTTTAAAGAAGTAGTTTAAACTTTAATCCTAGTTGTTAATTTTTTAACTAAAAAGATGAATTGTAAAAAAAAGATTAATTGACTAGTAAATAGACGAATTTTTGACAAAATTCGAGAATTCTGAACCAAAAAGTTGAATTTTAAACTAAAAAAGATAAATTAAAGAAAGATTAATTTATTACAAAAAAAGACGAATTTTTAGTAAAATTCAAGAATTCTGTACCAAAAAGTTGAATTTTAAACTAAAAAAGATGAATTAAAAAAAAAATTAATTTATTACAAATCAAGAATTTCCGGTAAAATTCCAGAATTATAAACCAAAAAGTTGAATTTTCAACTAAAAAAACGATGCTTTTTTAAAAAGAATGAATTTTTTTAATTTTTACGAAACTAGTTAAACTTTAAAACCTATTTGTCAAATTTTAAACTAAAGAGATTAAAATTTTCCACTGAAAAGGACGGAATTAAAAAAATTAGAATTCTCAATTAAAAAGTTGAATTTTAAACAAAAAAATATGAATAAAAAAAGAATATTAATTTAACATCAAAAAGACGAATTTTGAACTAAAAAAGATCGATTCTTAAGCAAAAAGATTAATTTTCAATAAAATTCAAGATTTCCGAAGAAATTAATAGAATCTTTAAGAAAGAAAGTTTAAAAAAAATTGGATTCAATTTAAAAACGAGTTGTTAAGTTCTTAAAAAAAAGAAGAATTTTTAAACAAAAATATTAATTTTCGACTTAAAAGGCGGATTTTTAACAAAATTGAAGAATTCTTAGCCATCAAGTTGAATTTTAAACAAAAAAATATGAATAAAAAAAGAATATTAATTTAACATAAAAAAGACGAGTTTTAAACTAAAAAAGATCGATTCTTAAGCAAAAAGATTAATGTTCAATAAAATTCAAGATTTCCGAAGAAATTAGTAGAATCTTTAAGAAAGAAAGTTTAAAAAAAATTGGATTCAATTTAAAAAACGAGTTGTTAAATTCTTAACCAAGAAGAAGAATTTTTAAACAAAAATATTAATTTTCGACTTAAAAGATGGATTTTTAACAAAATTGAAAAATTCTTAACCAACAAGTTGAATTTTAAACTAAAAAATATGAATTAAGAAAAAACAGTTTAATTTATTTCAAAAAAGAAGAATTTTCAGTAAAATTCAATAAATCTCAACCAAAAAGTAGAAATATCGACTAAAAAATATGAACTTTTAAACAATAGAATTAATTTACTACAAAGAAGATGAATTTTTATTAAAATTCAAGAATTCTCAACCAAAAAATGGAATTTTTAAGAAAGAAAGAAAAGTTTAATTAAGTCTTAAAGATGAAATTCAATTTTAAAATCGAATTCTTAAAGTCTTAACTAAACCGCTGAATTTTTAAACAAAAATATTAATTTTCTACCAAAAAAGATGGATTTTTGCAAAATTCAAGAATTCTGAACGAAAAAATTGAATTTTAAACTAAAATTAATGAATTTAAAAAAGAATATTAAATTATTACATAAAAGACTAATTATCGCTAAAATTCAAGAATTCTCAACCAAAAAGTTGAAGTTTTAAGAAAGAAAGTTTTTTTTTTAATTTTTAAGAATTTAATTTAATTTTAAAGTCGGGTTGTTAAATTCTTAACAAAAAGATGAATTTAAAAAATAATTAATTTTCTACCCCGAAAAGACGGATTTTTAAAAACATTTGAAAATTCTGAACCAAAAAGTTGAATTTTAAAATAAAAAAGATGAATTTAGAAAAAAGAATAATTTATTACAAAAAATACGAATTTTCAATCAATCATTTTTCATTTTTGATGTGCCGATATATTTTTATGGATTATTGGGCTTACACGTATCATTTTTCATTTTTCAGGACTTTGGCTTTTTTTCGAGGCAAGTGTGGGTTAAGCTCCTATTTTTCCACCCTTGGGATCAAATAAACGATAAATATCGACTGTTGAAATATTCAGGATTAAAGGATTCTAACTTTATGGTCCACTGGCTTTTGATATGGGTTTGATTTGAAAATAAAAAAACAGTTTTATTTAACCAAGATTCAAACGGTTTAAATTAAATGAATCGGATTTTTTTTACTTTTTGATTCTTTTGTGATCTATGGCTCTTCTTTTCAACAGAAATGATCAGATTTTTTCTAATAAAGACGAATTTTTATCTAAACCTTAGAAATGAAAATCATCGATTTTTTGACAAAAATAGAACAATTAATTTAAGAAAAATTATAAATAAATATTTAAATAAATAAATAAAATTAATTAATTAATTAATTGTCGATACACAAAAAAGTCGTTTTTTACAAAAAGTTGAACTTTTATTCCTAAAGTTTGTAACCAAATAGCTTATTTATCAAATTAAAAAATTTATTTCTCATACAGCAAAATAATTTTTAACGATAGAGATCAATCTTAAACTGAAAAAAAATAATTTCAAACACTGTAATTCAACTTTAACCAAAAAATGTAATTTTAAATTAAAATGATAAATTTTTACAAAAAAATGGAATTTGTAATATTAACCAAACAGGAAAAGTTAAGTTTTCAGGTAAAAAAATTAATTTTTATTGCAAAAATAAATAATTTTCTACTAACCAAAAGAAAATTTAACCTATATATTTTTTTTAAAGAAATATCAAATTTCTAAGCTAAAAAGATGTTCTTTTTACAGAACAGTTGAATTTTCAATTAAATAATTCAATAAAAGAAGAATTTTTAATAAATTACATACATTTGCAACCAAATATTTGAATTTTTAAAATAAAAAAGATTGATTCTCAAGCAGCAATATAATAGACAAATTTTGATTATAAAAATTAATTAACAATATAGAAAAACAAATTTTCTGTAAAACAGTTATATTTTCTACCAAATTGTTGAATTTTTAACAAAAAATAATTTTCTAAAAGAGCGTTGAATTTTCATTCCAAACGACTAATTTTCTGTCAAAAATATTCATTTTCTAATGAAACTGACGAATTTTTATCAAATAACGTACATTTTTTAACAAACATTTGAACTAAAAAACATCGATTTTCAACAAAAAATGAGATAGATAAATTATCGTTAAATTAATTAATTTTTAACCAGAAAGACCAAATTTTCTAAATAAAAGTTGAAATGTTATCCGGAATATATCAGTTTTAAATAAAAAAGTTTTTTCAGCAAATAACAGACATTTTTAACAAGATATTTAAACTTTTGAACAAAACAAAAAAATTGGTTTGAATTGGTTTTTTTACTAAAAAATACGATTTTCAATAACTTAAATCAGTTTTCAAACAAATATTGGAAATTTTGGACACAAAAAGGTCAATTTTCACCCAAAAATTAAATAGGTCAATTCTCCTTAAGAAATTAATTTTTGACAAAACAATTGAATTTCTACTAAAAAACGAATTTGCAGTAAAAACGACAAGTCAATTTTCAACTGAAATTATATATCTTTAACAAAAAAAATTAATTTCTAAGAATTTACTTCAACTTTGAACCAAAAACTTTAATTTTTACCATAAAAAAAATAAATTTTTAAACAACGTGATTTTTCCACACATTAGGAATTTTAATCGAAAATATTAATTTGAAAATATAAAAGACGAATTTTCAATAAATTTCATAAATTTTTAATCAAATATTTGAACTTTAGAACTCAAAAAGATCAGACAAAAAATGTATTTTTCAGTACAAAAAAAAAAACATTTTCTACCAATCAGTTGACATTTACCCCAATTATTTTTTAAACAAATAAAATGATTTTTTTACAAAAAATGTTATTCTCAATATTTGTACCAAAAGGAATTTGAATTTTAACATAGAAAACAGTTTAATTTATTTAAGAAAAGGCAAATTAAAAAAAAATTGAATCCTCAACTAAAACAAATTAATTTTCAACTAAAAAAATAAATTGGCGATAAAAATAAACGAATTTTCAAGAAAATACATGAAAATTTAACACCACAGTAAAATTTTTAACTCAGTGAATTATTTTTCTACCAAAAACAACAACGTATCTGCTAAAAGATATGAATTTTTATTATTAATTTTAAAAATTTTCAACCAAAAATATTAATTTTCAACTATAAAGGACTAATTTTCAATAATTAATATACATCTTTAGAAGAATATTTGAATTTTTAAAATAAAAATATTGATTTTTAACCAAAAATATAATAGATCAATTTTGATTTCAAAAAATTAGGTTAAAAAAATGTCGCAAATTACTTACATTGTTAAACAAATTTTATCCGGAAAATATTAGTTTTAAACAAAAAAGTTATTTTTAAACTAAAGAGATGAATTTTCAACTAAAGTAAACTTGGTATTTTTATTTAAAACGATTTGAATTAAAAATAAAAAATAGTTGAATTAATTCGAGAAAGGCAATTTGAACAAACGTTAATGCTCAATTAAATCGTTATAAAAAATTACTAAGAAATTAATTTTCCATACGAAAAAATTTGATTTTCTACAAAAAGTTGAACTTTTTTCATACAAATATGAGTTTAAAAAAAAGTTTATTTACAATCTAACAATCCAATTTTCAACCAAATAGCTTATTTTTCAATTTAACCAATTTATTTATGATAAAAGATAATAATTTTTAACCAAAATTTTCAACTGAAATTAGGAATCTTCAACTAAAACAAAATATATTTTTAAGAAAGTAATTCAACTTTGAACCAAAAAGTTTGATTTTCTACTTGAAAAGATGAATGTTAAATAAAAAATGGTTTACATTATTTTAAAAGAAACAAATGTGCATGCCTAGAAAACTTCTAAAAAATACTTTCGGTTCTTTTGAGATATTTTGTATCTTTTAGGAGAAAAATTCGAAAATCGGATTAAAAAAAAATTCCTAAATTTAAAAGTAGTTGATTTCACGTAAAGCTATTCAAATAACAAAAATTTGTAATAAAAAAATATTTCTGACAAAACTTTTCCTGTCAGGCAAACTTTTATTTTAAATTTGTTTTCCTTTGCTCCTCCTGATGACAAAAATGGTTTGGAAAAAATGAAGTTTTTCAGAAAATCGTTTCAACTTTTTTCTCAAATACAATTGGAAATTTTCTCATAAACAATGAAAAATATAAGAAAAATAAAAGAAATTTTTTCTTTTCATTGTTTCTAAAAAAAGTTCGATTTTACAAAGAAAAAAATTCTCCTGGCCCCAAAACTAGTTTGGCCCCCCCAAAACTAAAAAATTTGCATTACCTCTATAAATCCTCAAATTTTTCTAATCTATTTCGAAGCCCAAAACAATGAATAATGCCTCGTTCTCACAAAGAACAAACAAGTGACATCTCTCTCATTTTGAAAACAAGGTACCTATCTAAATCTAAAAAAAATGCAAATTCGAATTTTCCGCCAATTATTGTCCCTAGGTAAAAAAACTCATTACGCATTCCATGATCGTTCTGGGGCCCAGCTCCCTTCTTGCACTCTTGAAATAAAGGGCACCAATTTCAAGATCGCAGGTAGCCCGAAGAACGTCAGAGAATTCAGGTCGAGGGGCATTGTGCCCCTGCATTGTTCCCCCTGTATTGGGCCCTACATGGATACTGAGCCGTGAGCCCCCACGAAGAATGGCAAGGAGCTTTGATTCCTGCCTTGAAATCACGTGAGGGGCCGTGGGGCTGAGGGGCCAAGGGGGTGGGGGAATTGGGACGCACTTTACCTGTAAGTGCGTATGGCACCGCACTACAGGCTCTGATAATAAAAGAAAAAGAGCGAGAGCGAAAAAGGAGCGAGAGGGAGAGAGAAAGAGGGCCCAAAAAAGGCCCCGAAATGTGGGTTATGTTCCATTCCGCACGGTTCTCAACATACGGGGTGACCCAACTCAATTTTTGAAAGTAAACATTTTAGACTTATGCTTAAGTACTTTTTTACGAATAAGGAAAATCTGCTTTTTAAAGTAATATTATTTAATATTAATATTGATAATAATAAGGATAAATAATACGACCTGAACTTTATAAAATGGAAATAATCTCAATGACTATTTATTAAATTGGATAATTCGATGTTTAAAGTTGTCCAGTTGGCAAAAATTAAAATTTAACAGTATTAACTTGGAAGCAAATAAAATTGACTGTTATTCACCGGAAAGCAAATAAAATTTACCGTTATTT
>JAWWLR010000128.1:23944085-23955545 GCA_035041075.1 Acraspis erinacei | reverse complement strand
TCACCGGAAAGCAAATAAACTTTACCGTTATTTAATTCGAGAAAAACAAACTATTAGATTTCCTGTTGGGTAAAGAATTGGAAGCAACTAAACTTTAACTTACCCAATTGGAAGCAACTGAAATTTAATGATAGAAAATTGGAAGCAATTAAAATTAAAGAATCCCTGGTCAAAGTTACTAAAGTGGATCAATAACTACTTGGAAGAAACTCAAATTGAACATCATTCAATTGGAAGTTACAAAAATTAAACAGTACCCAGTTTGAAGCAACTAAAATTAACAACATCTTCTTGGAAGTAACATAACTGGAACAATATCTAATTTGAAACAACTAAAATAGAACAAAATCTAATTGTAAGCAACTTAAATGTAGCAGTGTCTTATTGGAAGCAAAGAATCTTGAACAATATCTAATAGGAAGCTATGAAAATTGAACAGTACGCAATTGGAAGCAACCTATTTTGAATAGAGCCATATTGGAAACAGTTAGAATTAAACAGTGCCTGACTGTAAGCAGATAAAATTTAACTTGTCCAGTTGGAAGCAACATAAAATTAAGTGTACGGTATTGAACGGTACCCCATTGAAAGCAACTCAAATTTAACGATAGCAAATTGGAAGCAATTAAAATGAAAGAATCCCTA
Source organism: Acraspis erinacei (assembly GCA_035041075.1). Classification (NCBI taxonomy): domain Eukaryota; kingdom Metazoa; phylum Arthropoda; class Insecta; order Hymenoptera; family Cynipidae; genus Acraspis; species Acraspis erinacei. Next base: position 23,954,900 of record JAWWLR010000128.1, on the reverse strand, counting down.
GTCAAAGTTACTAAAGTTAAACAATAACTACTTGGAAGAAACTCAATTTGAACATCATTTAATTGAAAGCTACAAAAATTAAACAGTACCCAGTTTAAGGCAACTAAAATTAACAACACCTTCTTGGAAGTAACATAAATGGAACAATATCTAATTTGGAACAAAGAAAGTAAAACAAAATCTAATTGGAAGCAACTAAAACTGAGAAGTATATGATTGGAAGCAACGATTCTTGAGCAATATCTAATAGGAAGTTATGAGAACTGAACAGTGCGTAATTGGAAGCAACCTACATTGAATAGAGCCATATTGGAAGCAATTAGAATTAAACAGTGTCTGATTGGAAGCAACTAAAATTATTCTACCCAGTTGGAAACAACTGAAATTTAATGATGGCCAATTAGAAGCAATTAAAATGAAAGAGTCCCTAGTTAAATTTACGAAAGTGGAACAATAACTACTTTGAAGAAACTCAATTGGAACATCATTCAATTGAAAGTTACAAAAATTAAACAGTACCCAGTTTGAAGCAACAAAAGTGAACACCTTTTCTTGGAATTAAAAACCTATATCGAGCAATATCTCGTTTGAAACAACTAAAATAGAACAAAATCTCATTGGAAGCAACTTAAATTGAGCAATATCTCATTGGAAGCAAAGAATCTTGAACAACATTTAATTGGAAATTACAAAAATAGAAAATTGAGAAATTGGAAGCAACTAAAATTGAACAATATCTAATAACATGCACTAAAATTAGGCATATCGAACTGGAAGCAACTAAAATAGAACAATATAAAGTTAGAAGCAACAAAACGTAATTTCTTCTATTGGGTACGTCTAAATTTAATTTTATCTATATAGAAAGTAATAAAAATTGACTTGTTTCCAGTGGGAAGCAAAAGAAATAACCTTGGATCTTTATAGATTTTTTCAAATAAATAAATAAATTTTGATTGAGTAAAACCTGATTGGAAGCAACTGAAATTTAATAGTTTTGTTACAAGAAATTATAGGATTTTTTAAATAAACTATGATTAACCAACATTCGATTGTAGGCAGTTGAAATTTCTTGGTACCAAATTTGGATTAATTGAAATATGATGGAATAATATTTGAAGTAATTGAAATTAATACTATTTCGAACCACAAAAATCAAATGATATCTAATTTGGAACAAAGAAATTAAAACAAAATCTAATTGGAAGCAACTAAAATTGCGAAATATCTAATTGGAAGTAACGAATCTTGAACAATATCTAATAGGAAGTTATGAAAATTGACTAGTACGAAATTGGAAGCAGCCTATATTGAATAGAGCCATATTGGAAGCAATTATAATTAAATAGTGTCTGATTGGAAGCAACTAAAATTTATCTTATCCAGTTGGAAGAAACTAAAATTTATCTTACCCAGTTGGAATCAACTGAAATTTAATAGTACGTGATTGAACGGTACCCAATTGAAAGCAACTCAAATTTAATGATAGCAAATTGGAAGCAATTAAAATGAAAGAATCCCTAGTCAAATTTACTAAAATGGAACAATAACTACTTGGAAGAAACTCAATTGGAACATCATTCATTTGAAAGTTAAAAAAATTACACAGTACCCAGTTTGAAGCAACAGAAGTTAACAACACCTGCTTGGAATTAAAAACATATATCGAACAATATCTAATTTGGAAAAACTAAAATAGAACAAAATCTAATTGGAAGCAACTTAAATTTAGCAATATCTTATTTGAAGCAAAGAATCTTGAACAATATTTAATTGAAATTACAAAAATAGAAAATTTACAAATTGGAAGCAAATAAAATTGAACAATATCTAATAAAATGCACTAAAATTAGGCATTATCGAACTGGAAGCAACTAAAATAGAACAATGTAAAGTTAGAAGCAACAAAGCGTAATTTCTTCAATTGGGTATGTCAACATTTAATGTTATGTAGTAGAAAGTAATGAAAATGGACTTGTTTCCAGTTGGAAGCAAAAGAAATAACTCTGGATCTTTATAGCTTTTGATCAAAAAGCAACTGAAATTGTAAGGTACCACATTAGGAACAATTGAAATATGATGGAATCATATTTAAAGTAATTGAAATTAAAGAATACCTATTTCAAACCACTAAAATCAATTTATATCTAATTGGGAAAAACGAAAGTAAAACAAAATCTAATTGGAAGCAACTAAAATTGAGAAATATCTCATTGGAAGCAACGAATCTTGAGCAATATCTAATAGGAAGTTATGAAAACTGAACAGTACTTAATTGGAAGCAAGCTAGATTGAATATAGACTTACTGAAAGCAATTAGTATTAAACAGTGTCTAGTGGGAAGCAACTGCAATTGAACAATATCTTAGTGGGATGAACTACAATTAAGCAAGATCTAACTGAAAGCATCTAAAATTGATCAGTATACAGTTAGAAGCAATAAAGCGTGATTCATTCAATTGGATACATCAATATTTGATGACATCTTTTCAGAAATAATTAAAATAGATGTGTATCCAGTTGGAAGCAAATTAATTAGACCTGGATCTAATTGAAAACATCTCTTATAAGAAAATAATGGTTTTTTCAAATAAACAAATAAATTATGATTGAACAACCCCCAATTGGAAGAAAGTGGAATTTAATGGTACCAAATTTGAGGTAATTGAAATATAGTGGTATCATATTGGAAGTAATTTAAATGAGAGAATACCTGTTTTTATTCCACAAAAATTAAATAATAACTGAAATAGAACAAAATCTAATTGAAAGCAACTACAAATTGAGCAATATATAACTGGAGGAAATTAATTTTGAACAATATCTAGTTGGAAGTTACGAAGAATGACCAGTACCCAATTGGAAGCAAAATAAATTGAATAGTACCTTATTGGAAGCAATAAAAAATAAACAATACCTGGTAGGAAGCAACTATAACTGAACAATGTCTAATTAAATTTAACTAAAATTGAGCAATATCTAACTGAAAGCAACTAAAATTGGACAATACACAGCTAGAAGCAAAAAAGCTTAATTTATTCAATTGGATACGTCAATATTTAATTTGATCTATTAGAAGGTAATGAAAATAAATTTTATTCCATTTGGAAGCAAGTTAATTAGACCTGGATCTTTATAAGTTTTTTCAAAGGAACACATAAATTTTGATTGAGCAAACCCCGACTGGAAGCAATTGAAATTTAATGGTACCAAATTTGAAGCAATAGAAATATAATGATGTCATACCTGAAGTAATTTAAATTAAAGAATATCTATTTAAAAGACACTAGAATTAAATAAGATTTAATTGGAAGCCACTTAAATTAAGCAACATCTAATTAGAAGCAACCGAAATTGAATAAAGCCTTATTGAAAGGAATTTAAAATTAATAAGTGCCGGGTTGGAAGCAACTGCAATTTAGCAATATCTAATTAAAATCAACTAAAATGAGTTCGGTATCTAAAAGCAACTAAAATTGTACAATATACAGTTAGAAGAACTAAGCGTAATTGATCCAATTGGATACGGCAATATTTAATGTTATCGAGTCGGAAATAATTAAAATTGAATTGTAACCAGTTGGAAGAAAATTAAATAGACCCACATCTAAGTGGAAGCAATTTCTATAAGAAATAATAGGCTTATAAAATCAAGAAATAAACTATTATTGATCAAATCCTAACCGGAAGCAACTGGAAGTAATTGAAATTAAATAATTGCTATTTGAAACCCGCACTTAAATCAAATTATATCTAATTGTAAAGAACGAAAGTAAAACAAAATCTAATTCGAAGCAACTAAAATTGAGAAATATCTCATTGGAAGCAGCGAATCTTGAAGAATATCTAATTGGAACTTACGAAAATAGGACATTACCCAATTGGAAACAACCTAGATTGAATATTTCCTTATTGGAAGCAATTGAAATTCAACATAATCTGGCTGGACGCAACTGAAATTGATCAATACACAGCTAGAAGCAACAAAACGTGATTTATTCAATTGAATACGTTATAATATTTAATTTGATCTAGTCGGAATTCATTAAAATAGACTTTTATCCAGTTGGAAGAAAATTAAATACACCTGGATCTAATTGGAAACAACTTTCATAAGAAAATATAGGTTTTTCGAATAAACGAATAAATTATGAGTGAACAAAAACCAATTGGAAGCAACTGGAATTTAATTGTAGCAAATTTGAGGTAATTTAAATATAGTGGTACGATATTGGAAGTAAGTTAAATTAGAGAATGCCTATTTGAAAGCCACCTAAATGAAATAATATCTAATTGGGAACAACTAAATTGCAACAAAATATAATTGGAAGCAACGAATCTTGATCAATATCTAATTAGGAGTTACGAAAATTGAATGTTTCGCAATTGGAATCCACTCAAATTGAATATTACCTTATTGGAAGCAATTGTAATTCAACATCATCTGGCTGGAAGCAACGACAATTAAACAATAGCTAAGCAGCATCAACTAAAATTAAGCAATATCTAACTGAAAGCAACTGCAATTGATTAATATACAGCTAGAAGCAATAAAGCTTGATTTAGTGAATTCGATACGTTATAATACGAGGATTTAATTTGATTTATTCGGAAGTAATTAAAATAGACTTGTATCCAGTTGGAAGCAAATTAAATAGACCTGGCTTTAATTGGAAAAAACTTTTATAAGAAAGTATTAGTCTTTGAATAAACAAATAAATTATTACTGAACATCACCCAATTAAAATTGACCCTCGCTCATTTGGACGCAAATTAAACAGAACTGGATACAATTGGAAACAACTATTGTAAAAAATTATAGCCTTTTTCAAATTAACTAAAATTGGATTGTACCCAATTGGAAGCAACGAAAATGTAATGGAACAAAATTGGAAGAATAAAAAATTGAATAACACTTATTTAGAAGTTACTGAAATGGCACAATATTGAATTGGAAGCAACTAAAATTGAACATCATCTAATTCGAAGTTACAAAAGTGAGCAGAACGAAATTAAAAGCAAAATGGAAGCAATGCTTTTAAGTGAATTGGATAAGTCAATATTTATTTTGATCTATTCGAAAGTAATTAAAATTTACCTTTATCCAGTTGGAAGAAAATTAAGCAGATATGGAATCAATTGGAAAGAACTCGTGGAAGAAATTTTAGACTTTTTCAAATAATCTAAAATTTCTCAGTACTCAATTGGAATCAACTAAATTTGCCAAATTGGAAGCAATTCAAATGGAAGAATACCTATTTGGAAGTTACTAAAATGGGAAAATATCTACTTGGAAGCAACTAAAATTAACAATAACTTATTGGAAGTGAGAAAAGTGGAAAAATACTTTGCTGAAAACAACTTATATAAAACAATATCAATTTGGAAGCAAATGAAATTGAGCAATATATAAATAGATTAATGGAAGCAGCTAATCAAGATCCATATCAAATTGGAATTTACGAAAACTGCACAGCACCCTATTGAAATAAACCTGAATTTAATATTACCAAATTACCGTATTGAAAGGAATTAAAATTGAAAAAAGCTGTTTGGAAGCAAAAAAAGGAAAAATATCTTATTAGAACCAAATGAAATTGAGCAAGATCTAATTGAATTCAACTAAAATTAAGCGATATACTGTTAAAAGAACATTAAATAGACTTGGATCAAATTGAAAATAACCTAAATTTTATTAAACCCTATTGAAAGCAATTAAAAATTATATAATGGGAAGTTACAACTATTGAACAGTTCCCAATTGGAAGCAACTGTTAAAAAATATAGACTTTTTTAAATAAACAAATAAACTAAAGTTAAACGGTATCCAATTAAAAGGAACTAAAATTTAATATTACCAGGTTCGAAGCAAATCAAATTTGTTGGTATTCAAATGGAAGCAATTAAAATTTAGATAAATCTCATTGTAAACTATTAAACTTAAACAATATCTGCGTGGAAGCAAATATTCGAAGAACTCTTGGTGCTCCTTTTTCCAAATAAATAAACTAAAATTGACGATAAAATTTAAAGGTTGCAAATTGGAAGAAAGTAAAATTGAACAATATCTTATTGGAAGCAACTAAACTTTAACTGCATTTAAATGGAAGCAACAAAAATTGAATAATTTAAAATTAAAATTACCTAAAATTTAATAATGTTTAACTGGAAGCAACTAAAATTGAAAAATATCTAATTGAAAATAATTGAAATTTAAAATTATATAAGGATCTAACTGGAAGCAACTTAATTTAAACGGTTCGTAATTGAAGTAAAAAATTGACCGGTATCCAGTTGGAAGCAAATAAACATAAAAACCATAAAGATTTAATAGCGTAAACTTGGAAGCAAATTAAAATTGTCAGTTATACAATTGGGAGATAATAACAACAACAGGTATCTAATTGGGGGAAAAATTGATGACATTCAATTGGGAGCAACCACAATTGATATGAACTCATTTGGAAGCAACTATAGTAGACATCAAATTAAAATCGAAGAGTAGCTACTTAAGGAAACTTTAAGCTCCAGTTGCAAGAAAATAAAATTTACCGGTATCAAATGAAATCCAATTGGAAGCAACTAAAAAATAATGATATGAAACTGAAAGAAGCGAAAATACAATATCTAATTGGAAGCAACTGAAACTGGCAGATATAAGATTGTAAGAAACAAAAATTTACAGATTTCGAAATTGGAATAAACTAAGCATCATTAATATACAATTGGAAGCAATGAAAATTGACAAAGGTGCAACTGAAAGAAACAAAAAGTGATAGACATCTAACGGGAAGCCACTAAAATCTATTATGTCAAATTGGAAGCAAAAAACTATTTCGAAGCAAATTAAAGTTTGCAATTTTTTAACTGGAAGCAATACAGATCTTATTATTTCTAATTTAAAATTTATTTCACCCAATTGGAACCTTTTTCGATTGAAAGCAACAAAATTGATTTATTTTAAATGGATACAAACAGATTGAAAAATATAAGATTGTAAGAAACTAAAATTTACAGATATCAAAAGTGGAAGCAACTACGATTCATTGATATACAATTGGAAGCAATGAAAATTGACAGAGCTGAAATTGAAAGAAAATAAAGGTGATAGGTATTTCATTGGAAGCAACCAATATTCATTATGTCAAATTGGAAGCAAACAAAAATAAACCAATTGGGAACAGCTAAAGTTGACAGATTTCTAATTAGATGAAATTAAAATTGAAGAGTAGCTACTTAAGGAAACTTTTAGCTCCAGTTGCAAGAAAATAAAATTTACCGGTATCCAATGAAATCCAATTGGAAGCAACTAAAAAATAATGTTATGAAACTGAAAGAAACGAAAATACAACATCTAATTGGAAGCAACTGAAACTTGCAGATATAAGATTAAAAGAAACAAAACTTTACAAATATTAAAGTGGAAGCAACTAGGATTTATTGATATACAATTGTAAGCAATGAAAATTGACAAAGGTGCATTTGGTAGAAAATAAAAATGATAGACGCCTAGCTGGAAGCAACTAAAATCTATTATGTAAAATTAGAAGCAAATAAAAATAAACCATTTGGAAGCTGCTAAAGTTGAAAGTTTTTCAATTGGAAGCAATACAGATTTTATTATTCCTAATATAAAATTGATTTCAACCAATTGGAACTTTTTTCGATTGAAAGCAACAAAATTGATTTATTTCAAATGGATAAAAACAGATAGAAAAATATAAGATTGTAAGAAACTAAAATTTAAAGATACCCAAGTGGAAGCAACTACGATTCATTGATATACAATTGGAAGCAATGGAAATTGACAGAGGTACAATTGAAAGAAAACAAAAATGATAGGTATTTATTTGGAAGCAACCAATATCCATTATGTTAAATTGGAAGCAAACAAAAATAAACCAAATGGAAGCAACTAAAGTTTACAATTTTTTAAGTGGAAGCAATACAGATTTTATTATTTCTAATTTAAAATTTATTTCAACCAATTGGAACTTTTTTCGATTGAAAGCAACAAAATTGATTCATTTGAAATAGATGCAACCAGATTGAAAAACTAAAGAATATTTTCCCTCTGATTCTATAAAAACAGAGACCTATTTTTTTAATTTATTCAAATTTGAAACGTTTAAAAACAAAGTTTTTTCTGCAAAATTTGAAGATAAGTAAATTCGTTGGAGTCACCCGTTGTATCTAGATCGGGTTTTTCTTTTCGGCAGGGAGCAGGTAGAAAAGTCGTTGTGTGATATCATGGAAGAAAGAAGTCCTGCCCCAAATATCCAGGATCGAAGACCGGACTTACTCGACCCCGAACTTCAGTTACAGGTAGAACCGTTAACCGAGTTTTTGAGGTTATGACCTTTTCTACCTACCCTATTTCACAAAAAATAAAAAACGAAATAAAAACTGCCATTTTCATTCAGACTTATTGCGAATACAGGCATTTTTACTGGTGAAAATTTCGCTGCATTCAACAAAAACACAGAATCTGGGTACAAATTTATTGGAAAAAAATCCTCTGTGAAAAAATAAACACTTTTTAAGTTTCAAATCCGCTGGGATTTGAACCCACGCCCTTGCGATTGCCGGAACGCTGCGCTAATAAATGAAAGGTCCTGGACTCGAATCCTAGTAGAGTTAAAAGGCAACCCATTTTTTTTATAGAAAACTTTTCAAACCAAATAATTAATTTTAGACCAAAAAGTTGAATTTACAATGTTTAAGCCAAATAGACTAATCTTTTGGAAAACAAGTGAACTTTCAAAAAAGAAAAATTATTTTTCAGTGCAAAATTTTTCCACCAAAAAGATGAATTTTCAACCAAGTGAGATGAATTTTCTATCCAAAAAGACAAACTTTCAACAAAAAGGGACCAACTTTCTATACAAAAAGACGACGGTTCGATTTTGGAAAAACTGACAAATTTTAACAAAATCTTTGAATCTATAGCGTTACAAAAATGTTTTGATTCAAATATAGCGCTAAGCTTTTGGCATGATAGTTGAATTTTCAAAAAAAAAAAATATATATTAACCGAACTAAAAGCAGAACTTTTCTACCAAAATGATGAATTTTCAACCAAGAGGGGCGCATTTTGTATCCAAAAAGACTAACTTTCAACAGTTTTGTTGAAAATTTGTGCTTTTTGGTAGAACATTAATCTTTTTGCTCGAAATTTTTTTTAAAATTAATTTCTTTTACTGAAAATTAATTTGATTGATTAAAGATTTCCCTTCTTGGTTACTGAACTATCTTTCTATGTTAAAAATTTAACTATTTGATTCAAAATTAAATAATTTTGTAATAATTTTAATTGGATTGTTGAAAATTCAATCCTTTCGTTGCAGATTTAAATATTTTGTTGAAAATTTAATTATTTTTTTGAAAATTCAATCCTTTGCCCTAAATTTTAAATATTTTTTTGAAACTTTAATTATTTTATTGAAAATTCAAACCTCTGGTTAAAAATTTTAATATTTTATTGAAAAATAAACTGTTTTGTTGGGAATTTAATTAATTTGTTAAAAATTTAACTTTTTGCGTTAAAACTTAATCTCCTTCAAAAAATAATTTTTTTTCTTAGATTCATAAATTTAGTTCAAAATTCATATCTTTGGTTAAAAATTTGACAATTTTGTTAAAAATTCATGTTTTTTTTTTTACTAAAAATTTATTTCGCATACTGAAAATTAATTTTCTTGATTAAAAATTCGTCTTTTTGCTGGATAATTCATCTTTATAGGTTGAAAATTCAAATATTTGGTTAATAATTGAAATATTTTGTTGAAAAGTCAACTCATTTTTTGTCAATTCAAATTTCTGGATTCAAACTTGAACTACTTTATTAATAAGTTTTTAGATTTTAGATTCATAATTTTGGTTGAAAATTCACCTCGTTGGTTGAAAATCGGTCTATTGTGTTGAAAATTAATTTTTTTTGTTAAAAATTAATTAATTTCACTGAAAATTAATTTTCTTGGTCAAAGTAGATAAATTGATTTTTTTTCATATTCATAATTTCAGTTAAAAAATCATTTCTTTGGTTTTAAATCCAACCATTTTGTTGAAAATTCAAATTTTCGACTAGAAACTTTCATTACTTTGTTAAAAATCATTTTTTTTATATCGAGTTAATAAATTTAGTCTAAAATTGAACGTTTCGGCTAGAAAGTTAAGTTATTTTGTTAAAAATTAATTTTTAGTTATCAGGCTCAAAATTTGTATGGAAAACTCATCTCTTTGGTTTAAAATTTCAATATTATATTTACAAATATTTAGTTAAAAATTTAACTATTTTATAAAAAATTAATTATTTGGTTAAAAATGCAGCCGTTTTATGAAAACTTTCAGGATTTTATTTGACAATTCAACTATTTGGTTAAAAATTTGACTATTTTATTGAAAATTATTTTGTAATTAAAAATTAAAAAATTTTTTTGGCCATTTCATTATTTTGTTGAAAATCCGACTTTTTGGGTAGGAACTTGAACTACTTTGGCAAAATTTGACTATCTTGTTAAAAATTCATTTTTTTTTAAATTAAGTTCTTTTAGTAAAAATCAATTTTTTTAATTAAAGATTCGTATTTTTGGTTGAGAATTTATCTTCGCAGGTTGGGAATTCAACTATTTGCTTAAAAATTAAACTAATTTGAGAAATTTTCAATTATTTTATTGTAAATTTAACTCTTTGGTTGAAAATCTAAATGTTTGGTTAAAAACTCTACTATTTTGTTGAATGTTAATTTATTCTGATGCAAATTAAATTTTTTGGTTGGGAACTTTAACTAGTTTGTTGTAAATTAATTTTCTCGTT
>JAWWLR010000128.1:23927279-23943985 GCA_035041075.1 Acraspis erinacei | reverse complement strand
AACTAGTTTGTTGTAAATTAAGTTTCTCGTTTTCGGGTTTATAATTTGAGTTAAAAATTCGTCTCTTTGTTTGAAAATTGGAGTATTTTATTAAAAATTCTATTTCTTTTTTTGTTAAAAATTAATTTCCTTTACTGAAAGGTAATTTTCTTAGATTCCTCCTTTTAGTTGAGAATTCATCTTTGTTGTTTTAAAATGAAACTATTTGGGTAAAAATCGAACAATTTAGTAAAAATTTGAATTATTTTATCAAAAATATAACAAGTTGGATAAAAATTTAAATATATTGTTGATAATTTAATTTTTAGGTGGAAACATGAACTACTTTCTTGAATATAAATTCTTTGATTTCAGATTCACAATTTTAGTTGAAAATTCATCTATTTCGTTAAAAACTGGCTATTTCGTTTCAAATTAATTTTTTATTTCTTAAAAATTAATTTTTTGTTTTTGTTTGTTTAGAAAATCAACTATTTTGTGAAAATGTTACTGAATCTGTTGAATTTTTAAATTAATTTGTTAAAAATTCAATCCTTTGGTAGAAAAACTGAATATTTTCTTGAAATTTATTTTCTTTTGTTAAAAATTTATTTAATTTTCTGAAAATTAATTTTCTTGATTACAGATTTTTTGGTTGAGAATTCATCTTTTTTGTCATAAATGAACTAGTTGGTTAAAAATTCAACTATTATGTGAAAATTTGAATTTATTTGTTGAAAATTCAATCCTATTGTGTAAATTTTAATATGTTCTTGAAATTTAATTTTTTATTAAAAATTAAATTCTATTACTGAAAATTAATTTCCTTGATTAAATTTCTTTTTTTTTTGTGAAATAAGAAAGGCTAGCTATTTTAAAAAAAGCGAAAGCTTAAAAAATGGAAAGGTGGTTTTTTTTCTAGGAGCCGGATTCTGGTCGTAAAATTATTGAATTAAATAAAAAAAACGGCGGAAAACTTTTTAAAAGGCGATAGCTTAAGAAAATGGATAAAATCTATGGAAAGGTGGTTGAACTTTTTTCGACAGGATTCGGGTCTTAAAATTATTATATTAAATAAATGAAACAGGCTGAAATTTTCAAAAAAGCGATAGCTTGAAATGATGGAAGAACGTATTGAAAGGTAATTTTATCTAGGGGCAGGATTCTGGCCGTAAAATTATTGAAATTAATTACAAAAGCTGAAAATTTGAAAAAAGCATAGCTTATAAAAATTTACGGAGAGGTGGTATTTTTTTCTGGGAGCCGGATTCTGGTCGTAAAATTATTGAATTGAATAAATAAAAAAGGCTGAAAAATTCAAAAAAGCGATTCCTCAAAGAAATAAAAAAGTGATTATTTTTTAGGAGCCGGACCCTGATCGTGACATTATTGAATTAAATTAATGATAAAAAGGGATACAAATTTTTAAAAAAGCGAAAGCTTAAAAAAATGTAAAAAATGTATAGAAAGGTGGTGTTTTTTCTAGGAGCTGGACTCCGTTTGTAAAATTATTGAATTTAATTAGTAAAAAGGCTTAAAATAAAAAACAAGTGATATCTTAAAAAATGAAAAAAAGTTTATGGAAAGGTGGTCTTTATTTCTAGAAGCCGGATTCTGGTCGTAAGATTATTGAAATTAATCAAACAGGCTGAAAATGTCAAAAAAGCGATATTGAATAAAAGCGATAGCTAAAAAAATTTAAAAATGTATGAAAAAGTGTTTTTTTCTTCTTTTTCTTTTAGGAGCCGGATTCTGGTCATAAAATTATTGAATTAAATAGATAAAAAACGCTAATTATGGAAAGGTGGTTTTTTGCTAGGAGCCGGATTCTGTACGTAAGGTTATTGAATTAAATTATTTAAAAAAAGATAAAATTTGAATAAAAGCGACAGCTCAAAAAAAGGGAATAATGTATGCATTTTTTACAGGAGCCGGAATCTGTTCATAAAATTATTGAAATAAATAAATTAAAAAATCTACAAATTTCAAAAAAGCGATAGCTTAAAAAAATAAAAAATGGTTGTTTGTTTTTTCTAGGAGTCGGATTCAGGTGGTAAAATTATTGATTTAAATATATAAAAAAGGCTGAATATATTACAAAAAGCGACAGCTTAACAAAAAGTAAAAAATTCTTGATAGGTGGTTTTTTGACTAGGAGTCGGATTCCTGTTGTAAAATTATTGACTTAAATAAATAGAGAATATTGAAAATTTATAAAAAGCGACATCTAAAAAAGGAAAAATTTATGAGAAAGTGTTTTTTTCCTTTTTTTAGGAGCTGGATTCTGGTTGTCAAATTATTGAATTAAGTAGATAAAAAAAAACTAAAAATTTCAAAAGAGCGATAGCTTACAATAATAAAAAAGTGATTTTTTTCTAGCAACCGGATTCTGGTAGTAAAATTATTTAATTTAATAAATAAAACAGGCTAAGAAATTTATAATAACCGATAGCTTAAAAAAAATAGTTTATTAAATTTTGGAATGGTGGTTTTTTTCATAGGAGCGGAATTCTGTACGTAAGATTATTCATAAGATTATTGAAATAAATAAAAAAAAATCTACAGTTTTCAAAAAAGCGACAGCTTAAAAAAATGGAAAGATTTTTGATTGTTTTTTCTTGTTCTTTTTTTTTGTTGACTTAAATTAATAGAGAAGACTGCAAATTTCTAAAAAGCGACATCTAAAAAAAGAAAAAATTTATGAGAAAGTGTTTTTTTTCTTTTTGTTAGGAGCTGGATTCTGGTCTTCAAAGTATGGAATTAAGTAGCTAAAAAAAGCTAAAAATTGCAAAAAAGCCACAGTTTACAATAATAGAAAAGTTATTATTTTTTTCTAGAAACCGGATTCTGGTCGTAAAGTTATTTAATTAAATAAATAAAACAGGATAAAAATTTATAATAACCGATAGCTTCAAAAATTTCTTTTTTTAATTTTGGAAAGGTGGTTTTTTTCATAGGAGCCGGATTTTGTATGTAAGATTATTAATAAGATTATTGAAATAAATAAATAAAAAAATTTACAGTTTTCAAAAAAGCGACAGCTTAAAAAATGGAAATATTTTGTTTTGTTTTTTCTAGGAGTCGGGATTCTGGTCGTAAAATTATTGAATTAAATTATAAAGAAGACTGAGAATTTCAAAAAGCGATACCTAAAAAGAGGAGAAATTTATGAAAAAATGTTGTTTCTTCCCTAGGAGCCGGATTCCGTTCGTATAATGATTGCCTGAAATTAATAAAGAAGACTGAAAATTTAAAAAAGCGATACTTAAAAAAACAGGAAAAATTTATGAAGAAGTTTTCTATTTTTCTAAGAACCGGATTCTGGTCGTAAAATTGTTGAATTAAATAAATAAGAAAGGCTGAATATTTAGAAGAAAGCGATGGCTTAAATCAATGAGAAGGTGATTGTTTTTTAGCAGCCAGGCCCTGATCGTGACAATATTGAATTAAATTAATAAAGAAAAAGGCTCAAAATTAAAAAAAAGCGATAGCTTAAAAAATGTAAAAAAATTATAGAAAGGTGATGTTTTTTCCTAGGAGCCGGATCCTGGTCGTAAAATTATTTAATTAAATCACTTAAAAAAAGTAATGGGTCAAAAAAATTGAAAGTTTGTTGTTTGTTTTTCTTAAACCTGGATTCTGGTCGAAAAATTATCGAATAAAACAAATTAAAAAAGGCTGCAAATTTCAAAAAAGCGATGGCTCAAAGAAATAAAAAGTTGATTATTTTTCTAGGAGCTGGACCCTGATCGTGACATTATTGAATTAAATTAATAATGAAGAAGGTTAAAAATAAAAAAAAGCGGCAGCTTAAAAAACTGTAAAAAATGTATAGAAAGGTGGTTTTTTTCTAGGAGCCGAATTCTGGTCGTAAAATTATTGAATTAAATCAATTTATAAAAGGAATAGGTTAAAAAATTGAAAAGTCGTTGTTTTTTTTAAGATCTGGATTTTGGTTCAAAAATTGTTGAATTAAATAAATAAAAAAGGATAAAAATTTGAAAAGAAAAACTATAGCTTAAATAAATAAAAAGGTGATTGTTTTTGTAAGCGTTGAACCATGGACTTAAAATTATTAAATTAAATAAATAAAAAACCCGTCAATTTCAAAAAAGCAATAGCTTAAAAAAATGAAAAAATTTATGGAATAAGCGAGCCAGACTCGGTTCGTAAAATTATTGAATTAAATTAATAAAAAGGCTGAATATTTCAAAAAAGCGATGGCTCAAAGAAATAAAAAGCTGATAATTTTTCTAGGATCTAGACCCTGATTGTGACATTATTAAATTAAATTAATAATGAAAAGAGCTAAAAATAAAAAAGCGATAGCTTAAAAAACTGTAAAAAATTTATAGAAAAGTGGTTTTTTTCTAGGAGGCGAATTCTGGTCGTAAAATTATTGAATTAAATCAATTATAAAAAGTAATAGGTTAAAAGAATAGAAAGGTCGTTATTTTTTCTAAAATCTGAATTCTGGTTCAAAAATTTTTCAATTAAATAAATAAAAAAGGCTAACAATTTGAAAAGAAAAAATATAGCTCAAGTACATAAAAAGTTGATTGTTTCTTTAGGAGCCGGACCATGGTCTTAAAATGATCGAATTAAATAAATAAAAAAACCGACAATTTCAAAAAAGCGATTGCAAACAAAAATCGTAAAAAATTTATAGAAAGGTGGGTTTTTTCTAGGAGCCGAATTCTGGTCATCAAATTATTGAATTAAATCAATATAAAAACGAAGTATGTTAAAAATTGAAAGGTCGTTGTTTTTTTATAAAATCTGGATTCCGGTCAAAAAATGGTTGAATTAAATGAATAAAAAAGGCTAACAATTTGACAAGAAAAACTATAGCTCATATAAATAAAAAGGTGATTCTTTTTTTAGGAGCCGGACCCTGGTCTTAAAATTATTGAATTAAATAAATAAAGAAATCGAAATTTCAAGAAAGCGATAGCTTAAAAAACTGTAAAAAATTTATAGAAAGGTGGTGTTTTTTTCTAGGAGCCGAATTCTGGTCGTAAAATTATTGAATTAAATCAATTTAAAAAGGAATAGGTTAAAAATTGATATGTCGTTGTTTTTTCTAAAATCTGGATTCTGTTCCTAAAATTGTTGAATTAAATAAATAAAAAAGACTAAAAATTGAAAAAGAAAAACTATAGCTAAAATAAATAAAAAGGTGATTGATGAAATGAAAAAGGTGATAAAAAACTGTAAAAAATTTATAGAAAGGTGGTTTTTTTTCTAGGAGCCGAATTCTGGTCGTAAAATTATAGAATTAAATCAATTAAAAAAAGTAATGGTTAAAAAATTTAAATTTCGTTGTGTTTTCTAAAATCTGGATTCTGTTCCTAAAATTGTTGAACTAAATAAATAAAAAAGGCTAAAAATTGAAAAAGAAAAACTATTGCTCAAATAAATAAAAAGGTGATTTTTTTTTAGGAGCCGCACCCTGGTCTTAAAATCATCGAATTAAGTAAATAAAAAAAGCGACAATGTCAAAAAAGCGATAGCTTAAATAAATAAAAAAATTTATGGAAAGGTGGTTGTTTCTCCTAGGAGCCGGATTCTGGTTGGCATGCAAAGTTAGCGTCTCGATGACAGATGTTGAACAGCCTGGATGGCATCTTAATTTGCAGATAGGACATCCCAATGAATGTCCTACTACAAAAAAAATAAAAAAATAAAATTCCCTCCTTGGTCACGTAGACGTCGTTTGCCTTGTCTTTGTACCTATCTATGATTCTAAATGGCAGTTGTGAATTCGTGACGTGAAAGAAGCTCGTGCCACTATACAGTATCTTTAAAAACACCTTTCAAAAATTAGTAAATCCCACACGCGTTACGCGTGTGCGCACACCGAGGACGAAATCGCGATGGCACGTTCTCCGAGGATAAGAAAAAATTTCGTTTGGCGATTCGATCTGAGAAAGGAGATTTCGTACCTTTTTTCCTTGTATATTCTAATACTTGTTAAGTTTCACACTTCCACGCTTTCTATTTAAAAATGCAAAAAAATTGAGTATGAAGAAAGAATGGAATAATTTATTAAGGGGCCGTCCAGAAAGTAGGTTAAAAATTTGGGTCTATTTTTGATACGAAATAGTTGGATTTTTAACAAAATAATTAATATTTTAAGAGCACAGTTGAATTTTTAACCCAAAATGAATATTTTTACTAAAAATTTTAATTGTTAACTGGAATAGATAAATTTTTATTTTTATAAATATTTCTAAACCAAAAACAATTCTTAAACAAAATATTTCAATTTTATAAAAAAATTTGAAGCCAAATTTATTTATGAAACAAAATTTGAATCAAATTATTCATTTTTCTACATGGTAGAATAATTTAAAAATTTTCAACTTGAAATGTAACAGTTGATATTTCAAACAAAATTAATTTCAATTTTAAATCAAGAACAGTTGAAGTCAACTAAAAAATAAATTCAAGAAAGACGAATTTACAACAATAAATTTAAATTTTCAACCAAACAGGATAATTCTTTAGAAAATAGATTAATTTTAAAACAAATAGTTGAATTTTTAACAAAATAATTAATATTCTAACTAATATTAATATTCTAAGATTCTAATTCTAGTTGAATTTTTAAACCAATTTTATTTGAAACCAAATTTATTTATGACATAAATTTTGCACTAAATTATTGATTTTTCTGCAAGGTGGAATAATTTAATATAAAGAATTCTCCAAGTGAAATACAAAAGTTTATATTTCAACCAAAATTAATTCTAATTTTAAATCAAGACCATTTAAAGTGAACAAATTTTTGTTTAATTACGAATTTGCAACAAAAATGTTAACTTTGTAACAAAAAGAACAATTTATAAGAAAATATATTAATTTTTAAATAAATAGTTGAATTTTTGACGAAATAGTTAATATTTTAAAAGAACCGTTGAATTTTTTATCTACTAGCTGCATTTTTTATCTACACAAAATTAATTTTGAACTGGAATATTTAAATTTTAAAGTTATAAAATAAATTTTAACTTATTTTTTATTTCAAATCAAAATTAGCTAAAACGAACCAAAGAAAAAGATGAATGCAGAAAAAAAAGTTAACTTTTCAACCAAAAGTTCAATTTTAAGGAAAATATATTAATTTTTTAACAAAATAATTAATATTTTAACGGCACATTTGCATTTTTATTTCAATAACTCAATTTTTATAGAAATATGAATTTTTAACTGGAATAGTTATATTTTGATGTTAGAAAATAAATTTTCAAACAAAAAATCATTTTTAACAAAATAGTTTAATTTTAAACCATTAAAAAAATGGTTAAACTACTTTTGTAACAAATTTTTGATTTTTGTACAATGTAGAATAGTTCAAAAAAACTCTAAGCGTGAAATGCAAAATTTGATAGTTCAACCAAAATTAATTTTAATTTTATATCAAGAACAATTTAAGTGAGAAAAAAATAAAAACAGACGAATTACAACAAAAAATTAACTTTTTAACCAAAAACGATCATTTTTAAGAAAATAGTTAAATTTTAAACCGAATTTATTCATGAAAATAATTTGAACCAAATTATGGATTTTTCTACAAGCTGGAATAAATAAACAACAAAATTCGCAACTTGAAATCCAAAAGTTGATATTTCAACAAAAATTTATTTTAATTTTAAATAAGAACAGTTGAGGTGAACCAAAAAAAACGAAAAAAGGTAAAATCACAAAAAAGTTAACTTTTAAATCAAAAAGGATAATTCTGAAGAAAATAAATTTTTTTACAAATACATGAATTTTTATTAAAATAATTAATAATTTAACAGCACAGTTCAATTTGTATTACAATAGCTGAATTAAAAAAAAACGTGAATTTTCAAATGAAATAGTGAAATTTGAATCTTAAAAAATAAATTTTCAAACCAAAAACAAATTTTCAACAAAATAGTTCCATTTTAAATAAAAGACATGAATTATATACTAAAATAATCTTTAAAAAAAATTTACTTCTGTACTAAATTGAAGATTTTTCTACAATGTAGAATAATTTGAAAAAAAAATTCTCAGCGTGAAATGCAAAAGTTATTTCAACAAAAATTATTTTTAATTTTAAATCCAGAACAGTTGAAAAGACGAATTTTTTAAACATGAATTTCCAACAGAACTATATAAATTTCAATCTTAGAAAATAAATTTGCAAACCAAAAACGATTTTTAAACAAAATAGTTTAATTTTAAACGAAAGAAATTAATTATAAACTAAAATAATCTTCATAAAAAATACTTTTGTACTAAATTGTTGATGTTTCTACAATGAAGAATAATTTCAAAAAATTCTCAACGTGAAATGCAAAAGTTATTATTTCAACAAAATTTATTTTTAATTCTAAATTCAGAAAAGTTGAAAAAACTAATATAAACTTAAATTTAACTTGAACAAATTATAAGCAATTGGAATTGATTGTTTATCTAGTTAGAAGCAATCAACATAAAACAAATTTCAGTTGAAACCAAATGGAATTGAATTTACCCAGTTGGAAGCAACAAAATTCAACGTATGTGCACCTGGAAGGAAATAAATTAAATAGGAATCGATTGGAAGCAACTAAAATGAAATATTAATCGATTGGAAGCAACTAAAGTGAAATATTAATCGATTGGAAGCAACTAAAATGAAATATTAATCGATTGGAAGCAAATAAAATGAAATACTAATCGATTGGAAGCAACTAAAATGAAATATTAATCAATTGGAAGCAAGTAAAATTGAATATTAATCGACTGGAAGCAACTAAAATGAAATATTAATCGATACGAAACTAAACTGCACATTAAAGATTTCAAAGCAAAATAACTTAACGGTATCGAATGGGAATACCTTACCAGTATGAAATTAGACAAAAATGATTAAAAACCTGTTTTATTTTTAAAAATAAAGAAATGAATTAAAATTGAACAGTTTTCGATTGTAAGCAACTAAAATAGAATATTTCTCTAGTTGGAAGCAACAAAAATTCAATGTTACTCATTTGAACTTAACTTAAATTGAAATCCACCCAGTTGTAAGCAACTAAATCGTAACGTTATCCAGATGGAAGCACTAAATTTAGGTGGTGTACAGCTGAATGCAACTAAAATATGAATGGTAGCCATATGGTTCAAGCTAATCTTCATCTCATAAATTTGAAAGTCAAGAAAATTTAACGGTATTCAGTTGGAAGCAAATTTAACAGTATTCATTTGGAAGCAAATTTAATTCAAACTTTATGTAGAAGGAAGCAAATAATTTTGAGACATAAACATCTGGAAGCAAATAATAGGAAGTAGTAATCAGTTGTAAGCAACTTAAATTAAACGATGTAAATATAGAAAAATCTAAATTGCATCTCATTAATTTGAATATAAAGAAAATTGAACGGAATCCAGTTGGAAGCAAACATAATCGACCAGAATCAAATTTAAAGAAAATACTTGAAGCAATTTTTTATTTTGTTTTTTTCAAATAAAGAAATAAACTAAAATATAACGTTACTTTTCGAATAAAAATGCACTAAAATTTAATCGTGCCAATAGGAAGCAACTAAAATTGAATGTCCATCCAGGTAGGAGCCACCAACTTGCAATTTTATCCAGTTGTAATAATATAAAATTGAATAATATCCACCTGGAAGCAACTAAAATAATATTCTACCCAGTTTAAACTAACTAAAGTTGAATTTAACCCAGTCGGAAGCAAATAAATGTTAGCATTACCCAGATGGAAGCAACTAAAATGAAGTAGTAATCAGTTGGAAGCAAAATAAAATTGAACTTTGCCAATATGGAACAAAATAAATTGCATCTCATTAATTTGGAAGCACAGGAAATTAAATGGAATCCAGTTGGAAGCAAATATAATTAACCAATGTAAAATTTAATAAATATTATTTGAAGAACTTTTGTTTTCTTTTTTATAATAAAGAAATAACCTGAAATCGAACGTTAAACGACTGGAAGCAACTTAAATAGAATTTTCATTTAGTTTGAAGCAACCAAAATGCAATTTCACCCAATTTGTAGTCCTTTTAAATAAGATCATATCCAGTTGGAAGCAACTGAAATTTAATAGTGCCCCTATGGAACAAACTAAACAGCATCTCCTAAATTTAAAAGCAAATAAAATTGTACAGCATCTGGTTGGAAGCAAATATAAATGACCAATGTCAAATATAATCAAAATTATTTGAATAACTTTTGCTTTCTTTTTCTGAATAAAGAAATAAACCAAAATCAAACGGTACATAACTGGAAGCAACTAAAATTGAATGTTTATTTAGTTTGAAGCTACCAAAATGCAATTTTACCCATTTTTTAATCAAGTGAAATTAAATCCTATCCAGTTGGAAGCAATCAAAATGGAATTTTACTTTGTTTAAACCAACTAAAGTTGAATTTAACTAAGCCGGAAGCAACTAAATATAACTTTATCCAAATAGAAGCAAATAAAATGAAGTATTTATCTGTTGAAAGCAAATTAAAATTGAACGTTGCTAATATGGAACAGACTAAAATGCATCTCACTAATTTGGAAGCACAGGAAATTGAATGGAATCCCGTTGGAAGCAAATATAATTGACCATTGTCAAATTTAATGAAAATTATTTCAAGAACTTTTGTTTTCTTTGTTTGAATAAAGAAATAACCTGAAATAGAACGGTAAACGACTGGAAGCAACTTAAATTGAATGTTTATTTAGCCTAGAGCAACTAAAATGCAATTTCACTAACTTTGTAATCCTATTAAATTTAATCATTTCCAGCTGGAAGCAACCATCATGAAATTGTACTAAGTTGAAACAAGCAAAATTTGAATTCAATCCAGTTGGAAGCAACTAAATTCAGCTGAATAACAGATGGAGCAGACTAAAATAAAGTATTAATTAGCTGGAAGCAAATTAAAATTAAACGATGCCAATAAGGAACAAACTATCTGCATCCCATTAATTTGGAAGCAAACGAAATTGAACAGAATCCAGTTTAGTACCAAATCAGTATTAAATTTAAAAAAATATTTGAAGAGCTTCTTTGCTTTTGTTTGTCAAATACAAAAATTAGCTTAAATTGAATGGCACCCAATTTGAAGCAATTAAAGTTAAACGGTTTAAAACGGAAAGCAGCTAAGATTAATTGCTATCCAGTTAGAAGCTATTACAATTGAATGTTGTATATTTGGAAGCAGTTAAATTGGATTTTATCCAGTTGGAAGCAAAGAAAATGGAACGGTATCCAGTTGGAAGCAACTGAAATTGACGATTCTCAGATTAAAAAAATGTATTCCAAGCATTTTTTTGCTTTCTTTTTTCAAACGAAAAAATAAACTATAATTTATTTGTACCCAAGTGTAAGCAACAGTACTGAATTGTAACAAAGAATCTAAAATTGAATATTTAATTGAAATCAGCGAAAATTGAAGCGGTTCTAATTAAAAGCAACATGATTGGACAGTATTTAATTGGAAGTAAAAAATTTAACTGTATCTGATTGGAAGAAACTAAATTTAGATAATATCTTATTGGAAGCAACTAAAATTGAACAATATCTGATTGTAGGCAACTAAAATTGAAAATAATCTAATTGAAAGAAACAAAAAGATCACAGTACCCAATGAAAAATTATTAAAATTGAATAATATCTTATTGGAAGCAACAACTATTGAACCGTACCTATTTGAAAGCAACTGAAGTAGAATACAACCTAATTATAAACTATTAAAATTGATCAATGCACAATAAGAAATAATTTAAATAAAAATTACTTAATTGGAAGCATATAAAATTGAACAATACCTAACTCGCAGCAAATACAATTGAACAGTATTCAATTAGAAACATCTAAAATTTATTAATATTTATTTGAAAGCAACGAGAATCAAACAGTTCCTAGTTGGAAGCAACTAAAATTGAACGGTACCCAATTGGAAGTAAATCCAATTGGACAATATCTTATTGGAAGCAACCCAAGTACAATAATATACAATTAGAATCAATTTGAATTGAACTATATCCGATTGGGAGTAACTAGAAAATAACATTAACAAATTGGAAGCAACTAAAGCTGAGAAATATCTTATCGGAAGCAATTAAAATGTAACAATATTTACTTTAAAGTAACTAAAATGGAACATTATCTGATTAGAAGTAACTAAAATTGGTAAATAAATAATTTAAAGCGATTATAATTCAACAATATGTGATTGGAAGCAACTAGAATATAACCTTATGTAATCGGAAAACAAATTTGATTTCATAATATTTTGTTGGAAGCAAATTAATTAAAAAAATATCTGATTGAAAATAACTAAAATTGGACGATACCTAATTGAAACCAATTAAAATTGAACGGTACTCAATTGGAAGAAACTAAAATTGAACAAGACCTAATTGCAAGCAACTAAAGTTGAACAATATCTAATTGGAAGTACATTGAAGATTTTCTAATCGGAAGCAACTTCAAATTAACGATATTCAAATGGAATTGACTAAATTGAACAATATCTATTTGGAAGCAATTGAAATTGAACAATAATTAGTGAGAAGCAACACAAATTAAAGAATACCTAATTGAAAACCAATAAAATAAAAAAATATCCGATTGAAAGCAGCTAAAATTAAACAGGTCATAATTGTAAACAAACAAAATTAAATAATATCTTTTTGGAAGCAACGAAAATTGGAGCATACCTGATGGAAATCATCTAAAATTTAATAGAAGCCAATTGGAAACAACTAGTTCCGATTAAAATTAATTAAACTTTTAACAATGTCTGATTGTAAGCAATTAAAATTATACAATATCCAATTGAAATATACTAAACCTGAATAGTATCTAATGGTCAACAACTAAAATTGAATATCTTTTTGAAGCAACGAAATTGGATCGTACCAGATGGATATGAACTAAAATTGAAGAGTACCCAATTGGGAAAAAGTCAACTTCAGTATAACAAATAGTTAGTAGCTAAAAATGAACAGTTTAGATTTAAAGTAACAAAAATTAAATAATATCTGATTAGAAGAAAATAAAGTGAGGTAGTATCTAATTAAAAGCAATTCAATTTGAATCAAGTCTGATTTGCAACAATATACATTAAGGGATATCTATTCGGAAGCAACTAAAATTAAACAATATATGATGAATAATATCTAAACGAAAGTAGCTACAAGGGATTAATAATCTGATGGGAAGCAATTTAAATTATACAATATTTATTAAATTAAAACAAAATAAAATTAAACAGTATCTATTTGTGAACAAACAAAATTTACCTATCTGCAAAAGAAGCAACTAAAATTAAATTTTAAACAATTTGAAATAACTAAAAGGGAACAGTGTCTGATTGGAAGTAACTAATATTGATCAATATCTGATTTAAAGAGTCTAGAATGAAACAATATCTAAAAATCATCAACTTAATTTGAACGAGATCTGGTTAGCAGCAATCTACATTGAAGAATATCTAATCGGAAGCAACATAAATTTAAAAATATCTTATTCGAATCAACTCAATTGAACAATATCTAATTTGAAGTAAGTAAAAGGGAACAGTATGCAGTTGGTTGTCATTATCAGTTTATTTTAACTCTTTCAATTTATGGTTCTGTTGTCTGTACTACAGATAAAAAGTGCCCCAATGAAGAAGAGGGACGACAAAAAAGGATCGCTTCTGTGTTTTAATGTTCGTTCAAGGACGTTCTCCTCATATTTAATTATACCTTCTTGGAAGCCAGTAACTTTGAGAAAAATTGACTTGGAAGTAAATAGAATCAACCAGTATCCACACATGGAAGCAAATAAAATTGGATGACAAGAAATTGGGAACAAATAATAATTGACAATATCTAATTAGAAGGAGCTACAAATTGAAAAATACCTCATTGGAAGCATCTTAAATAGAACAGTACCCAATGGGAAAAATTTTGAATTGATCAATACCTAATTGGAACAAAGGAAAATTGAACCGTACCTTTTTAAAAGCAACTAAAATTGTACAATACCTCTTTGAAAGCTCCTAAAATTGAATGATTCTTAATTGGAAGCAAATAATATTTAAGTGAAAGTAAGTAAAATTGAACGGTACAAAATTGGAAGACACTAAAATGGAACGATAACTAATTGGATAACAACCAATTGCAAACAACCCAAATACAACTATACCTAATTAAAAGGAACTAAAATCTAATTGTAAACAACTACAATTTAATAATTTCAAATTAAAAGCAACAAAATTGGATGGAACCCTAATGGAACCAATGAAAATCAAACCAAATCTAATTTGAAGAAATTTAAAATTGATTGATTAAAAGCTACTAAAATTGAACGATACCTATTTGAAAGCAACTAAAATGGGACGGTTCCTAATTGGAACAAACGAAAATTGAAATGTGCCTATTTAAAAGCAACTAAAATTTAAAAGAACCTATGCAAAATCAACTAAAATTGAAATTCACCTTTTTAAAAGCAACTAAAATTAAACGATTCCTAATGAAAGCGAAATTTGAATATCATCTAATTTCAAGCAACCAAAATATAGCAACACCTAATTAGGGGCATCAAAATAAAATTGTAAACAAATAAAAGTCAATTGTTCAACATTTAAATCAACTAAATTTGAACGATGTAACTAAAATCAACTAAAATCGAACTGAATCTAGTTTGAGGTAATCTAAAATTGATGAGTATCCACTTGGAACAAAATGAAATTAAAATGTACCTATTTAAAAAAAAACTAAAATTGAAATGTACCTATTTCAAAGCCACTGAAACTGATTGGTGCCGAATTAGAACCAAAAAAATTCAACAGTGTATAAATGGAAATAACTTAAATTTGACACTATCTGATTGCAATCAACCCAAATATAATAATACCTAATTAAAAGAAACTAAAATCAATTTGTAAATAACAAAAATTTAATTGTTTAAAATTTTAAACAACTAAATTTAAAATTAAAGAGTATTCACCTAAAATAAAATAAAATTAAAATGTACCTATTTAAATGAAACTAAAATTGAAATTTACCTATTTAAAAGAAACTAAGAAACTACATCAGTATTGCTAAACTAACTTATTATTTAAATAATAATACGATAGTTCTAGGTCAATCTAAAAAATTCTATAACCCCTTTCCCACCGAGTGAGTCACGCCTACCCCGAAAGGGAAGAGGCTTAATGGTGTAATAATAATAATAATAACCTGTTTGAAGGCAACTAAAATTGAACGGTTCCTAATTGGAAGTAAATAAATTAAACAATATCTAAGGGGAAATAACTAAAATTGAGCATTATCTAATTGGGGGTAACTAAAAATAAATAAAATTGTATTGCAAGCATACCAAAATAATAGTGCCTAATTAAAAGAAACTAAAATCAATTGGTAATCAACTCAAATTTGATGGTTCAAAATTGAAAACAACTAAATTAGAACGGTACTCAAACGGAACCTACTAAAATCGAAAGGATTTAAATTTGAAGCAATTTTAAATTAAACAGTTTCCAGTTGGAACAAACGAAAATCAACTAAAGTTGAAATATACCT
Source organism: Acraspis erinacei (assembly GCA_035041075.1). Classification (NCBI taxonomy): domain Eukaryota; kingdom Metazoa; phylum Arthropoda; class Insecta; order Hymenoptera; family Cynipidae; genus Acraspis; species Acraspis erinacei. Next base: position 23,928,456 of record JAWWLR010000128.1, on the reverse strand, counting down.
ATTTCAAAATAACTAAAATTGGACGATGCCTATTTGAGAGCAACTAAAATTGAATGGTTCCTGATTCGAAGCAAATCAATTAAAGAATACCTGAGTGGAAGCAACTAAAATTGAACAGTATCAGATTTAAAGTGACTAAAATTTATTCAAATCTAATTGGAAGAAACGAAAACAAAACAATACCAAATTAAAAGGAGCTCAATTTAAACAGTACCCAATTGGAAACAACCAAAACTCAATGATCCCAAATGGAAAGCCACTAAACTTGAACGGAACTCAATCGGAACCAACTAAAATCGAACTGAATCTCATTTGAAGCAATTTTAAATTGAACAGTATCTAGTTGGAACAAAATAAAATTAAAATTTATCTTTTTAAAAGCAACTAAAATCGAAATGTACTTATTCAAACGCAACTGAAATTGAACGCTACCAATTTGAAAGCATTAAAAATGGGACGATTCCAAATTGGAGGAAAATCAATTAAACAATATTTAAGTAGAAATAACTCAAATTTAATATTAGCTAATTGGAGGTAACTGAAATTAAATCAGATTGCAAGCAACCCAAATATAACAGTACCTAATTAAAAGGAACTAAAATAAATTTGTAAATAACCAAAATGTAATGGCTCAAATTTGAAAACAACTAAATGTGAACGGTAATCGATCGGAATCAACTAAAATCGAACGGAATCTTATTTGAAGTAATTTAAAATTGAAGAATATCCACTTGGAACAAAATAAAATTAAAATGTACCTATTTTTAAGAAACTAAAATTGAACGATACCTATTTGAAAGCAACTAAAATTGAACGGTTCCTAGTTGAAAGCAAATCAATTAAACAATATCCAAGTGGAAATAACTGAAATTGAACATCATCTAATTAGAGTTAACTGAAATTAACTAAAATCTGATTGCAACCAACCCAAATATAATAGTTCCAAATTAGAAGGAACTAAAATCAATTTGTAAATAACAAAAATTTAATGGTTCAAAATTGAAAACAACTAAATTAGAACGGTACTGAATCGAAACCAACTAAAATCGAACTGAGTCTAATTTGAAGCAATTTTAAATTGAAGTGTCCAGTTGGAACAAACTAAAATTGAATGATACCCATTTGAAAGCAACTAAAATCGAACGGTTCCTAATTGGAAGCAAATAAATTAAGCAAT
>JAWWLR010000128.1:23892052-23910851 GCA_035041075.1 Acraspis erinacei | reverse complement strand
TTTTAAAATCTTGAAATTCTTTTTAATTCTCTTAAATTCTTTTCCAGTTCCATGCGTTTTATTTAACTTATCTTAAATTAAATTAAATTCTGGTTAATTCTTTTTCATTTTCTCAATTATCTTCTTAATTCTCTTCATTTATTTAAATTATTCTGAATATTTTATTTTGAATTCACCTTGAATTATTTTTAATTATTTTGCATTTTCGGAAGCGTTTTTCTACTTTTGTGAAATTCTTTTAATTCTGGTTGAATTCCTTTATATCCTGTTAAAATTCCCTTTCATCCCACTAAATTCTTTTGAATTACTTTTTCTGTTTTTAATTCTTTTGAATTCTCTTGAATTATTTTCATTTAAAAAATTGGTCTTTTTTATTCTCCTGAATTCTTTCTTATTCTTTTAAGTATTTTGAATTATTTATTTCATTTAACTTAAATTATTAATTTATTTAAATTATTTCTTTTAATTTTTTTATACTCTTTGCATTATTTTTACTTTTAAAATTCTTTTTAATGCTCAAAAATTTCTTTAAATTAAAAAAAATTCACTTCTTTTTAATTCTCTTAAATTATTTTCCACTTTAATGCATTTTATTTAAATTATCATAAATTTGATTATATTCTCTTCAAATATGTTTATTTTCCTAAATATCTTTATAATTTTCTTAATTAATTTATATCATTCCGAATATTTTAATTTATCTTGAACTCATCTTGAAATGTTTTTAATTATTCTGCATTTTCTTGAACTCCCTTTTAGTTTTGTGAAATGCTTTTAAATCCCGTCGAATTCTCTTCTATTCTTTAAATTCTCTTGAATTATTTTGCCCGTTAATTATTTCTTTAAGTTAACTTAAATTATTCATTTATTTAAATTATTTGTAAATTAAAAAAAAAGATTTCACTTCTTTTTAATTCTCTTAAATTATTTTCCACTGTAATGCATTTTATTGAAATTATCATAAATTTGATTATATTCTCTTCAAATATGTTTATTTTCTTAAATATCTTTATAAATCTCTTAATTAATTTATATCATTCTGAATATTTTAATTTATCTTGAACTCATCTTGAAATATTTTTAACTATTCTGAATTTTCTTAAGCTTCCTTTTAGTTCTGTGAAATGCTTTTGAATCCCGTCGAATTCTCTTCTATTCTTTTAAATTCTCTGGAATTATTGTGTCTCTTGTTAATTCTCTTGAATTTTTTTGAATAACTTTCGTTTCTTGAATTCTTAAAATTTCTTTAAATATTTTTAATTTAATTCTCTTTATTTCTTTAAATTTTCAATAATTTCTACTAGAAGCGCGCATGATGCTAAAAAAATTAATTATTTTTCCATTAAATTTTCAATTACTCTTCTTTTCTTCCTCAGTTCTTAATTTAAAAAAATAATCTCGAGATATATAGAACTATAGTAGCTTCTTTGACTAAATTAAGAATAACGAAAGTTAATTTTGTACATGAACGGACGAAAAGATTTTTTATTACATTCTATTATTTTTAATATTATCAAGTTTTTAATTTTCTTACGTCACTTTAATTTTCTTGAATTCATAGTAATTATTTTGAATTATTTGAATTACTTTGAATTCTCTTGAATCATTTTCCATTTCATTAATTTATGTATAATTCTCTTGAATTCTTTTTCATTCTCCTGAATGTTATTGAATCCTTTAATATTCTCCTAAATTATTTTAAATTTTCCTTTTTTATTCAATTGAGTTATTTTCCATTTTTGGAAGTCTTTTGAATTATCTTGAATTATTTTGTATTTTCTGGAATTTTACATTAATTGTCTTAATTTTTAAAAAAAAGTTATTCTTTCAATTATTTTAAAATCTTGAAATTCTTTTTAATTCTCTTAAATTCTTTTCCAGTTCCATGCGTTTTATTTAACTTATCTTAAAATAAATTAATTCTCGTTAATTCTTTTCATTTTCTCAATTATTTTCTTAATTCTCTTGATTTATTTAAATTATTCTGAATGTTTTATTTTGAATTAGCCTTCAATTATTTTTAATTATTTTGCATTTTCGGAAGCTTTTTTCTACTTTTGGGAAATTCTTTTAATTCTTGTTGAATTCCTTCAAATCCTGTTAAAATTTACTTTCATTGCATTAAATTCTTTCGAATTACTTTGTCTGTTTTTAATTCTTTTGAATTCTCTTGAATTATTTGCAATAAAAAATTTTTCTTTTTTATTCTCCTGAATTCTTTCCCATTCTTTGAAGTATTTTGAATTACTTCTTTCAGTAAAATTAAATTATTCATTTATCTAAATTATTTGTTTTAATTTGTTATATTCTTTGCATTATTTTTACTTTTAAAATTCTTCTTAATGCTCATAAATTTCTTTAAATTAAAAAAAATTCACTTCTTTTTAATTCTCTTAAATTCTTTTCCAGTTCCATGCTTTTTATTTGACTTACCTTAAATTAAATTCTTGTTAATTCTTTTTCATTTTCTCAATTATCTTCTTAATTTGCTTGATTTATTTAAATTATACTGAATATTTTATTTTGAATTCACCTTGAATTACTTTTAATTATTTTGCATTTTCGGAAGCTTTTTTTCTACTTTTGGGAAATTCTTTTAAATCTTGTTGAATTCCTTCAAATCCTTTTAAAATCCCCTTTCATTACATTAAATTCTTTAGAATTATTTGGTCTGTTTTTAATTCTTTTGAATTCTCTTGAATTATTTCCAATAAAAAAGTTGTCTTTTTTATTCTCCCGAATTCTTTCCTATTCTTTGAAGTCTTTTGAATTATTTATTTCACTTAACTTAAATTATTCATTTATCTAAATTATTTGTTTTAATTTTTTATACTCTTTGCATTATTTTTACTTTTAAAATTCTTTTTAATGCTCATAAATTTCTGTAAATTAAAAAAAAAAATTCACTGCTTTTTAATTCTCTTAAATTATTTCCACTTTAATGCATTTGATTTAAATTATTTAAATTTTTATTTTCTTGAATATCTTCCTAATTCTCTTCATTAATTGATATCATTCTGAATATTTTAATTTATCTTGAACTCATCTTGAAATATTTTTAATTATTCTGCATTTTCTTAAACTTCCTTTTAATTCTGTAAAATTCTTTTAAATCCCGTTGAATTCTCTACTATTCTTTTAAATTCTCTTAAATTATTTTGTCTGTTTTTAATTCTCTTGAATTGTTTTGAATAACTTACGTTTCTTGAATTCTTAAAATTCCTATAAATATTTTTAATTTAATTCTCTTCATTTTTTTTAATTTTCATTAATTTCTATTAGAAGCGCGCATGATGCTAAAAAAATTAATGATTTTTCCATTAAATTTTCAATTACTCTTCTTTTCTTCCTCAGTTCTTACTTTAAAAGAATAATCTCGAGATATATAGAACAATAGTGGCTTTTTTCACTAATGTAAGAAAAAAGAAAGTTAATTTTGTACATGAACGAACGAAAAGGTAAAAAACAATTCTTGGAGATTATCAGGGTAGACTATTTTGTTTCACATCGTCAACACAAAGATCGCCGGGGTAGCGCAGAGAATTGGTCATGCTTTAGTTCGTAATACTGGCGTCTCTGCTTTGCTTTGATTTAATTTTTTTTTTTTTTTACAAGCCTCACTCGATTCGTCCGAATGGTTTCAGAAAAGATCTTGACCGACGCCCCCTATCAAGGAAGGTAATCCGGACCCCCGCGAATGCGGTGGTTTTATGCCTGAATGAATTCGACGGCGATTTAAAGACTTTACTCTTTACCTCAAGAGGCACGTGATGCAAAGTACAATATTTTCGATAATCTGCATTCAAATTTTCAGAATTATTTTTTTTTCTCTTGAGATCCTGAATTTTTAAAAATTTTCTTAATTTTTTTTTTAATTCTCTTAAATTCTTTTCAATTCCTTGAATTCGTTTTAATTCTCCTGAATTCTTTTTAATTCTTTCAAGTCTTTCAAATTAACTTGAATCATATTCAATTTTCTTGAATTATATTGCGTTTTCTTGAATTTCTTATTAGTTCTTTTAAATAAATTTAAATTATTTTTCTTTCTTTGAATCTTTTTTAATTTTATTAAATTTTATTGAATTATTTGTTTTTTTTTATTGTATTAAAGTCTTTTGAATTCTCCTGAAACCTCTTGAATTCTTTGAAATATTTTGATTTTTCTTCTTCTTTAATTCTCTTAAGTTCTTTTCAATTCTTTTCAATTTGCTGGAATTATATTGAGTCTTCTAGAATTTCTTATTAGTTCTTTTAAATAACTTTACATTATTTTTCTTTTTAATTTTATTGTATTTTATTGAATTATTTGTTATCTTCAATTTTTATGCATTCGTCGAATTCTTATAAGATATTTTTAAGTCTCTTAAATTCATTTGAATTCTCTTAAATTCTTTGGAATTCTCCTGAATTATTATGAATTCTTGGGTATTCTCCTGAATTCTTATGAATTCTATAAAAATCTCTTAAAATCTCCTTTTAATATCTTGAAATTATTTTTACTTCTTTGAATTATTTTGAATTTTATTGAATTATTTTTTATCTTCTATTGGCTACATTCGCAAAATGTCATTAAATTTTGTTTAATTCTCTTGAATAACTTTCAGTTATTCTAAGCTTCATGAAGTATCTTTAATTATCTGGAATTATTTTGCATTTTCGTAAATTTCTCTTTAATTCTATAACTTCTTTTCGATGCTTTGAATCCATTTCAATTCTAATGAATTCTTTTGAATTCTTTTAAGTTTATTAAATTCTCTTGAACTACATTGAAATTTCTTGAATGTCTTATTAATTTATTTAAATAACTTTGAATTATTTTTAATTTTATTAAATTTTATTAAATTATTTGCTATCTTCAATTTTTATGCAATCCTCCAATTCTTATAAGCAATGTTTAATTCCCCTTAATTCTAATCAATTTCAAAAATTTTTTTTATGGTTTTAAAGTCTTTTGAATTCTCCTGAAACCTCTCGGTTTCTTTAAAGCTTTTTAATTTTTTTTTCCCTTAATTCTCTTAAGTTCCTTTCAATTATTTGAATTCGTTTTAATTCTCCTTAATTCTTGTAAATTCTTTGAAGTCCTTCAAATTCACTTGAATCATATTCAATTTTCTTGAATTATATTGCGGGTTTCTTCAATTTCTTATTAGTTCTTTTAAATAACTTTAAATTATTTTTTTTTGTTGAATCTTTTTTAATTTCATTAAATTTTATTGAATTATTTTTTATCTTCAATTTTCATGCATTCCTCCAATTCTTATAAGAAATGTTTAATTCCACTTAATTCTTTTGCAATTTCATGATTTTTTTATTGTTTTAAAGTCTTTTGAATTCTCCTGAAAACTTTTGAATTCTTTGAAGTTTAAACATTTTTTTCTTCTCTAATTCTCTTAAGTTCTATTCAATTCTTTGAATTCGTTTTAATTCTCCTGAATTCTTTCAAGTCTTTGAAATTCACTTAAATGATATTCAATTTCCTGGAATTATATTGAGTTTTCTTGAATTTCTTATAACTTCTTTTAAATAACTTTACATTATTTTTCTTTTGACTTTTATTGAATTTTATTGAATTATTTGTTATCTTCAATTTTTATGCATTCGTCGAATTCTTATAAGATAGCTTTAATTCTATTAAATTCATTTGAATTCCCTTGAACTCATTGGAATTCTCCTGAATTATTATGAATTCTTGGGTATTCTCCTGAATTCTTCTGAATTCTATAAAAATCTCTTCAATTCTACTTTTAATATTTTGAAATTATTTTTATTTCCTTGAATTCTTTTGAATTTTATTGAATTATTGGTTATTGTTATCTTCTGTTGGCTGCATTCGCAAAATGTAATTAAATTTTTTTTAATTCTCTTGAATAACTTTCAGTTATTTTAAGCTTCTTGAAGTATTTTTAATTCTCTGGAATTATTTTGCATTTTCGTAAATTTCTCTTTAATTCTCTAACTTCTTTTCGATTCTATGAATCCATTTAAATTCTAATAAATTCTTTTGAATTCTTTTAAGTTTATTAAATTTCCTTGAACTACATTGAACTTTCTTGAATTTTTTATTAGTTCATTTAAATAACTTCGAGTTATTTTTAATTTGATTGAATTTTATTAAATGATTTTCTATCTTCAAATTGTATACATTCATCCATTTCTTATAAGAAATTTTTCATACTTAAACATTCTTTTAAATTCTCTGTAATTTGTTTGCATTTTCATGAATTTCTTATTTAATTTCCGTGGGCTCTTTTTAATTCTCTTTATCGTATTGACTTATTCTAATTTTTTTGTGTCCATTTTGCTTCATCAGATTTTTTTAAATCATGCTGAATTCTTTTCAAACTTTTTCCATTTCGCTCATTTTTCTTGAATTATTCAATTATTTTAAATTTCTTCAATTTTTTGGAATTCTCCTAAATTATTCTCCGTTGCATTGAATATATATTTTTAATTTTCTTTAATTATTTAGAATTCTTGTAATTCTTTTTAATTCCCCTGAATTCTTTAGAATTCTCCTGAATTGTAATTAATACTTGGTTATTCTCCTGAATTCTTTAAAGTCTCTTTTACTCTTCTAAACTCTTCTAAATTCTTCAAAACTTTTTCATTCACTGGAATTATTTTCAGTTTTCTTGAATTTCTTTTTAACCCTCTTAAATTCTTTTGAACTCATGGAAATCTTTGCAATTTCTTTAATTTTTATTAGTTTCTTTAAAAATCTTTATATTATTTGTATTTCTTTAAGCTATTTTGAATTTTTTGTTATCTTCTATTGGCTGCATTCGTGAAATTTCATTAAATTTTGTTTAATTCTCTTAAATAACATTCCAATATTTTAAGTTTCTTAAAATATTTTCATTTCTCTTGAATTATTCTCCATTTCATTGAGATTATTTTTAATTTTTATTATTTCTCCTGCTTGAATTTTTTTGAATTCTCTGGAATTATTTTGAATTTTTTCAATTTATTTTTAATTCTCTTCAATTATTTTCTATTCTGTAAATTCATTTCAATTTTTGGTGTATTTTAAACTGTTTTGCATATTCAGGAAATTTTTGAAAATTCACCTAAGGTCTTTTGAATTATTTTGAGTCACTTGTCTTTTTTTTTTTAATTTTATTGAATTCCTTTTGATTATTTTCATTTTTTTTTCAATTACTTTAAATTATCTTCAATCATTTTCCATTTCATTTGTATTTTTTAATTCTCTTGAATAACTTTCAAGTATTTTATATTTCTTGAATTATTTTGAAATCTCTAAAATTATTCTCCATTTCTTTGAAGGAATTTTGAATTTTCTTGAATTCTTCAGGATTAGTTTGATTTTTTTAAATGTTCCTGAATTCTTGAACATTCTTCTTAAATTTTATGAATTCATTAAAGACTTTTGAATTTTGTTCAAATATTTCATTTTTCGTAATATTTTTAAGTCTCTTGAAATAATTTTAATTATTTTAAATTTCTTGAAGTATTTTGAATTCTCCTAAATTATTCTCCATTTCATTGAGATTATTTTTAATTTTCTTACTTTTCTATTATTTCTCCTGATTACATTCTTTTGAATTCTCTGGAATTATTTTGGATTTTTTCAACTTCTTTTTAATTCTCTTGAATTCTTTTCTATTCTTTAAATTTATTTCAATCCTGATCAATCCTTTTGAATTTTTTTATGTCTTTTGAATTCTTTTGAATTGTTTCGCATATTCAGGAAATTTTTGAAAATTCGCTTAATGTCTTTTGAATTATTTTGAGTCACTTGTATTTTTTTTATTTTATTGAATTCCTTTTGATTATTTTCACTTTTTTCAATAATTTTAAATTCTCTTCAATCATTTTCCATTTTATTTTTATTTTTTAATTCTGTTGAATAACTTTCAAGTATTTTATATTTCTTGAATTATTTTGAAGGCTCTAAAATTATTCTTCATTTCTTTGAAGGTACTTTTAATTTTCTTGAATTCTTATGAATTCGTTAAAGTCTTTTAAACTTTGTTAAAATATTTAATTTTTTGAAAAATCTTTATGTCCTAAAATAATTTTAATAATTTTAAATTTCTTTAAGTATTTTGAATTCTCCTAAATTATTCTCAATTTCATTGAACATATTTTTAATTCTCTTGAATTGTTTATTATTCTTTGAATTCTTTTTATTATCCGGAATTATCATGGATTCTTTTAAGCCCTTTGAATATTGTTGTATTCCTTTACATTTTTTTAGTTACTTGAAATCTTTTGAATTCTCCGAAATTATTTTAAATTTTTAAATTTCTTTTTAATTCGCTTAAATAATTTTACATTATCTAAATTTATTTCAATTCTTCCGAATTTTTCTGAATTCTTTGAAGTCTTTTGAATGACTGAATTTTATTTAATTATATTTTATCTTCAATTTTCTCCATTTCTTCGAATTATTATGACAAATATTAAATGCTCTTAAATTATTTTATATTCTATTGAATTCTGTTGAATTTTCATGAATTTCTTTGTTAATTCTCTTGATTTATTTTGAATTCTTTTGATTATTTTGAATTATCTTGACTTATTTTAATTTTCTTGACTTTCTTTTTACTTTTATTAAACTCCTTTTGGGTATTTTTCTTTTTTCAATTCTTTCAAATTATCTGAAATCATTATACACTTCATATAATTTTTTGAAAATTTGTTTGAATTACTTTTATTTCTTTTAAGTTTCTTGAATTCTCTTAAATTATTTTCTGTCTTATTGAACTCTTTTTAAATTTGTTGAGCTCTTTTAATTTCTTTTAATTTTTAATACCTTGAATTCTTTCGTATTCTCTTGAATTATTTTTCATTTTCTTATATTTATATTTTAATTCTCTTAAGTTCTTTGCAATTTATCGAATTCTTTTCAATTATGTCGAATTGTTCGGGATTTTTCTTTTCAATTCTTTTCAATTCTCTTGATTTTTTTTTATTATTTGAATTGATTTCATTTGTCCTGAATTATTTGGCATTCTTTAGAGTCTTTTAAATTCTCTTGAATTGTTTTGCATATTTATGAATTTTGTAAAATTTCTCTTCGTATCTTTTGAATTCTGTTTCATTCTCCTGACTTCTTCTGAATTCATCAAAGTAAATTTTTGATCTCCAATTTATCCTGAATTCATTTTAATAATTTTGAATTAACCTTGAGTTATTTTAAATGCCATTGAATTCGCCCTGAATCATTTTCAATTCTTTAGATTTTTTTATCGTTACTGCTTTTGAAGTTCTAAAATGCCTGATTTTTCTCCTAAATTCTTTTGAATTCTCTTGAGTTTCTGAATTATTTAGCAATATTTTTAATTCTCGTGTAGATAAAAATGCCTAGTGGTTAAAACCTCGATAATAATAAAAACAGTAATCAAAATAATAATAAATAAATTCATTAAAATTAATCAGGACCAAATGTATGAAATGTATTGGCCCGTGGCTGAGGCAAAACAGTAAGTGTCGAACTTCGGTCATGCGCAACGATCACCTGCCTTCACGCTGGAGTGACTTGTAAATCACTCCACCGAAACTGGGGTACGTGCTGCTCGAAAAACTTAATCGACGCAAAACACAAAAGTGGATTATCCTATATATACTATATATATACTCTTTGCCGACCACATACGTTGTTTGTATTCCAATTAATTGCCGAAAAAAACATTCAATTTCAAATTTATATTTATATTTATATTGTCATTTTTTTTTTATTTATTGTTTAATGTTATAATAATAATAAAATATCAAAAAAGCCTACTTTCCAAACAAAATTTTAATGAGAAATAAATATATTTATTTATATTTATATTTATATTTATATTTATATTGTCATTTGTATTATTTTTATTTCTTGTTTAATGTATAAAATATCAAAAAAGCCTATTTTTCAAAAAAAAAAATTTTTTAATTATAAATAAATATATATCTAAAATTAGTTCTTTTTCTAGGAGAAATGCATTTTTCTCTGGAATTGTTTTGTGTTTCACTACATTTCTTCAAAATTGGCTTAAATTCTTTGAAATTCTCTTGAACTTGGTTTAATTCTATTAAGTTTTCTTTGAACTCTTTTGAATTCTCTTGAATTATTTATAAATTTTTTTTAAATTGTTATTATTTTATATTTATCTTTAATTCTTTCAAATTATATTGAATTATTTGACATTTTCTCAACATTGTTTTAATTTCTATTTCATTATTATCGTTTTTAATTTTTTCAAGTTCACCATATTTTCTTTTCAATTATTTCGCATTTTCTTGAATTTCTTCTTAAATCTCTAACTTTTTTCGAGAAAAATTAATTCCCCTGAAAACACATTGTGAAATTCTTTTGAATACAAAATGAATCCTTTTAAATTCGCTTAAATTATTTTGTATTTTTTTGAATTTCTTTTTAATTCTATTGAATTATTTTTGAAAAAGTTAAATCTCCTGAAATAACATTGAATTTCATTGAATTCTTGTCATTTTTTTAAATAATTGAATTCTTTAAATTTTTAATTCCCTTTAATCCACCTTGAATTCTTTAGAATTTCTAGAAATTATTTCGTATTTTCTTTAATTTCTTCTTAAATCTCTTTAATTCTTTTCAGGAAATATTAATCCCCCTTTAATCGCATTGTTATATTCTCTTGAATACACAATGAATTATTTTGAATTTCCTTAAATTTTGTTGTAATTTCTTGAATTTCTTCTTAATTTTATTGAATTATTAAAAAAAAAATTCTCCCGGAATAACATTGGATTTCATTGAATTCTTTTAATTTCTTTTTAATGCCATTGAATTCTTTAAATTTTTTAATTCCTTTTAATCAGCGTTGAATTCTTTATAATTCCTTGAAATTATTTTGTATTTTCTTGAGTTTCTTCTTAATTCTCTTAAATTCTTCTCGAGAAAAATTAATGCCCCTGAAATCGCATTGTTATATTCTCTTGAATATACAATGAATCTTTTTAATTCCCTTAAATTTTGTTGTATTTTTTCGAATTTCTTCTTAATTTTATTGATTTATTACTGAAAAAATAATTCTCCTGGAATAACATTAAATTTCATTGAAGTATAAATTTTTTAATTTCTTTTTAATGCCATTCAATTCTTTTAATTTTGTAATTCGCTTTAATCCGCCTTGAATTCTTTAAAATTCCTTGAAATTATTTCGTATTTTCTTTAAATTCTTCTTAATTCTCTTAAATTCTTCTTAAATATCTTTAATCCTTTTCAAGAAAAATTAATTACCCTGAGATCGCATTGTTACATTCTCTTGAATACGCAATGAATTTTTTTTTTAATTCTCTTAAATTATTTGATATTTTTTTGAATTTCTTCTTACTCGTATTGAATTATTTCTGAAAAAACTGATTCTCCTTAATAGTATTGAATAATTGTCATTTTCTAATTTCTTTTTAATTCCATTGAATTCTTGTCATTTTTTAATTTTCTTTTAATTCCATTCAATCGTTTTAATTTTTTTTAATTCCCTTTAATCAGTCTTGAATTCTTTAGAATTCCTTGACATTTTTTTGTATTTTCTTGAATGTCTTCTTAATTCTCTTAAATTCTTCCCTTGACAAATTAATTCCCCTGAAATCGCATTGTTATATTCTCTTGAATATACAATTAATTTGTTTAATTCCCTTAAATTATTTGGTATTTTTTCAATTTCTTCTTCATGTTATTGAATTATTTCTGAAAAAATTAATTTTCCTGGAATAACATTGAATCTCATTGAATTCTTGTCACTTACGAAGTTCTTTTTAATTCCATTAAATTCATTTAATTTTTTAATTCCCTTTAATCCGCCTTGAATTCTTTAGAATTCCTTGAAATTATTTCGTATTTTCTTTAATTTCTTCTTAAATCTCTTTAATCCATTTCAAGAAAAATTAATTGCCCTGAAATCGCATTGTTATATTTTCTTGAATACACAATGAATTATTTTGAATTCCCTTACATTTTTTTGTATTTTCTTCAATTTCTTCTGAATTTTATTGATTTTTTTTTAATCTCCTGGAATAACATTGGATTTCATTAAATTCTTTTAATTTTTTAATCCCTTTAATCAGCCTCGAATCCTTTAGAATTCTTTTGAAATTATTTTGTATTTTCTTGAGTTTCTTTTCAATTCTCTTAAATTCTTTTCGAGGAAAATAAAATCCCCTGAAATCACGTAGTTATATTATCTTGAATACACAATGAATTTTTTTATCCCCTTCAATTTTGTTGTATTTTCTTGAATTTCTTCTTCATGTTATTAAATTATTTCTGAAAAAATTAATTATCCTGGAATAAAAAAAAATTTAATGAATTCTTGTCATTTTTTAATTTCTTTTCAATTCTATTGAAATCTTTTAATTTTTAAATTCCCTTTAATCCGCTTTGAATTCATTAGAATTTCTTGAAATTATTTCGTATTTTCTTTAATTTCTTCTTAAATCTCTTTATTTATTTTCGAGAAAAATTAATTCCCCTTAAATCGCATTGTCTGTTGAATACGCAATTAATTTTTTTTAATTCCCTTAAATTATTTGGTATTTTCTTCAATTTCTTCTTGCTTCTATTGAATTATTTCTGAAAAAACTAAATCTCCTAAATAGCACTGAATTCTTGTCATTTTTTAATTTCTTTTTAATTCCATTGAATTCTTGTAATTTTTTATTTTCCTTGAATCCGCCTTGAATTTTTCAGAATTATGTGAAATTAGTTTGTATTTTCTTGAATTTCTTCTTAATTCTCTTTAATTTTTTTCGAGAAAAATTAATTTACCTGAAATCACATTGTTGAATTCTCTTGAATACACAATGAATTATTTTGAATTCCTTTAAATTTTGTTTTATTTTCTTGAATTTATTCTGAATTTTATTTAATTATTTCTGAAAAAATTAGTTCTCCTGGAATAATATTGAATTTCATTGAACTCTTGTCATTTTTAGGTTCTTTTGTATTCCATTGAATTCTTGTAACTTTTTAATTCTTCTGAATCCGCCATGAATTTAGTACAATTCCTTGAAATTATTTGGTATTTTCTTGAATTTCTTCGTTTTTCGCTTGATTTCTTTAAATTCTTTTTAATTACTTGAAATAACATTGAATTCTTTTGAATTTATAGGAATTGTTTGAATTCTAAAGAAATTTTTTAAGTCTCCTGAACTGTTTTGCAGTTCTATGAATTTGTTTGTAATTCTATTCTTTTGAATACTTAAAAAAATACTTCTTTTAAACTAACTTTGAAGTTTTTTCTCCGGAATTTTTCCAAATTCTCTTGAATTGTTTTGAATCATCATTATCATTATCATCTTTAATTTTTTTAACTTATTCGAATTATTTTTGAAAAAAGTTATACTCTTGAATATTTCTTTCTTTAAATTTTATTTAAAATAAATAAATAATAAACTTATTTTTCATTGCATTGAAATCCTGAATTTTGTAGAATTCTCTTTAATTCTGCTTGAATTATTTTAATTTCTTTGAAATTATTTTCCAATCTCTTGAACCTTTCTTTACTCTCCTGATTTCTTCGAATATTTCTTGAATTATTTAAAAAAATTTTAATTCTTCTAAATTCTCTTAAATGTGGTTGAATTCTCTTGAATTCATTTAGAATATATTGAACTGTTTTGAATTTCTCAAAAGAGATACTTAATTCTCTTGAATTTATCCCTAATTCTTATAATTTTTCTTGAATTAATGTTTAGTTAGATTTAATTTTTACCATTTTTTTATATTCTTTTACATTTTCCTTGATTTCTTTCAAACTATATTAAACTAATTAGAATTTTCTTAAAATTCTTTTAATTTATATCAAATTCTTACAATTTTTTATTCTTTCGAGTTCAACATGAATTCTTTTTAATTCCTTAAATTTAGCTTGTATTTTCTTGAATTTCTTCTTAATTCTCTTGAATGCTTTTTAATTCCATGAAATCAACTTGAATTCTGTTTAATTCCATGAAATCAACTTTAATTCTTTTTAATTCCATGAAATCAACTTGAATTCTTTTTAATTTTTTATAATTCATAATCTTTGTTTAAATTTATGAGAATTGTTTGAATTGTTTTAAATTCTCTGGAACCGTTTTGTATTTTCCTGAATTTGTTTCTGATTCTCTTAATTTTTTTATTTATTTCTTATTCTCTTGCATTATTTTGAGTGCACTTTAACTTTTTCAAATTCTCTAGAATTCTTTTGAATTCTCTATGATTCTTTTAAATTCCTTCAAATTGTTTTAAATTTTCTTGAAATTTTGGTTATCTTGAAATATTTTAATTTATTTGAATTATTTTAAAAGTCGATTCTCTTGAATTGACCTTCCTTTCTTTTAAATTTTCTTCAATTTCTTTTAAATTAAATTGAATTTCTTCTTGAATTTGGCAGGAATTATTTTTATTTCTTCTTAATTAGATGGTATTGTCTTGAACTCCTGTTTAATTATGTTGGATTCTTGCGATTTTTGATTTTCTTGAATTAACTTTGAATTCTTTTAAATTCTTTTGAATAATTATGCATTCTTTTAAAATATTATTAATTCTCTTGAATTATCATGAATTATTTTGCATTTTCTTACATTTATTTTTAATTCGTTTGAATTTGTCTTTCTTTCTTTTAAAGTTTCTTATGAAATCTTCGAATTCTTTTCAATACTTGTAAATTCCTTTCAATTCTTTTCCATTCTTTTCTATTCTTTTCTATTCTTTTCTATTCTTTTCTATTCTTTATAATTATTTTCAATTCTTTTTAATTCTTGTCCATTCCTATTCTGTAATTCCGCTGTACGTTAAAATTTATATTAGTGAACCCTTCGACCATAAAATTAAATCGAATGGTTATTGGCTGATATTTCATTCTTCATGGCTGATTTTTTTCTCCTATAGTTATTTAATAGATTTTAATTATTGTAATTTTAATTAGTTTCCTGATAGAATTCCGATTTAAGAAAAAGATCACTTCTCATGCATTTGAACTTTGGAATAAAATCGAGGGTTTTAATTTATTTTATTATTTTTCTGCAAAGTTTGGCGTTTAAACAAAGTTCACATTTTGTTACAAAAGTCTCAAGAGAAAGGTGGGCCCAATACCGTTTTGTTCAGGAACTTTTTTTTTGGTTCGAAACATGCTGCACGTGCTCTAACCATCGTACGTGACTCGTTCGGAATTACGAGCGCTATACCACCATAACAATTACAAGTATAATTATTCCCCTTTTTATAACATTATATGACTACTTCTTTAAATGGCATAAATAAAATAACTTTCACAAATTTAAATTACGAAATTGCTAAATATTGTTTTAAAAAATGTTTCAATTTCTATTTTAAGATGAATTTCGCAAATATTGATTGAAACTGTATAGAATGTGTGTCAATAAAATCTTTTAAATTCTTTTAACTATTTTGGCATTTTTTTAGTTTCGTTTTCATTATCTTGCATTATTTAGAATATTGTAACATTTTTATTAAATCGATCCAATTCTCTTGAATTGGTTCGCGTATTCTTGAACTCTTTTTAATTCACATTCAATTATTTTATTGCGTCATTTGTAATTTTCTTGAATTTCTTCGTTTTCTGAAATTCTCGTGAATTACGTTGAATTTTCTTGAAATTATTCTTAATTTTCTTGAAATACATTTTTTTAAATTGATAAATTTTTAAAATTCTTTAAAGTGATTACTTTGAATTCTTTTGAATACACTGAATTATTTTTCACTTTATAATTTCTTTTGAATCCTTTTAAATTCCGTTGAATTCTGTTGAATTATTTTGCATTTTCCTTAATATCATTTCAGTTATGTTGATTTTTTTGAAGCATTTTGTTAATTCTCCTAAATTTTCTTGAATTTTTTTCAATTCTTTTCAATTATTAGACGTGCTAAATCGATGTTTCATTTGAAAATTTTCTTTGCGTGAGCAATCTGCAATACGGTACTATCAAGATTGGATAAAAAATTTATTTATCGTGATTTAAAATAATTGTTTTGAATTATTTGAATTATTTATATTTCTCTATTGCTTTTTGTTGAATTTTTCGCTAATCCTCTTGAATTCTTTAAATTTTATGAATTCTCTTACTTCATGTTTTAGTTTAGTAATTCTTTTGATTTCTTTTGAAATTTCGCATTTCCTCAAATTTATTTAAATTTTCATGGAGTGATTTTATTTTCTTGAATTACTTTGAATTTGTTTGTATTTATTTTTAATTCTCTTGAAATCTCTTTAATTTTTTGAAATTCTTCTGAATTCACATTTGTTAATCCTCTTAAACTTGTTATTTGTTCTTTTGAATTCTTTTGAATTCGCCTTAAAAGTTTTTGAATGCTCTTGAATTATTTTGAATTTTCTTGAATTATTTTTTATTCTCTTACATTCTTTTGCATTAAAAATTTTTTTTTAAATTCTTTTAAATTATTTTGATCTCTTTAAAATCGTCTTAATTCTTCTAAATGCAGATCAGGTTTTTAAATACCTTTAAATTTCCTAAACTGTCCTCAATTATTTTAAGATCTTTCGAATTCTCTTTCATTCATTTGAATTTCTTTGAATTTTACTTTAATTCTTTTGATTTCTATTGAGTAATTTCACATTTTTTGGAAATGTTTCGAATTTTCTTGAATTATTTAGAATATTGTAAAATTTTTATTTAATTCGATTCAATTCTCTTGAATTGATTCTCGTAGTCTTGAATTCTTTTTAATTCCTTTTAATTGTTTTTATTTCTCTCGCATTGTTTCTCATTTTCTTGAATTACTCTGTGATTTTTATATTTATTTTCGATTCTTTAAAATTCTCTTGGGTGTTGTTATTCTTTTTAATTCACATTCAATTATTTTATGGCGCCATTTGTCATTTTCTTGAATTTCTTCGTTTTTTGAAATTCTCGCGATTCACTTTGAATTTTCTTTAAATTATTCTTAATTTTCTTGACATTTTTTCAATTTTTTTAATTCCTACAAATTGTTTCAATTCTTTAAAATGATTACTTTGAATTCTTTTGAATACTCTGAATTATTTTGCACTTTTTAAATTTCTTCTGAATTCTTTTAAATTCCGTTGAATTCTGTTGAATTATTCTGCATTTTCCTTAATATCATTTCAGTCATGTTGATTTTTTTTAATTAATTTGACGCAACTTGTTAATTCTCTTGAATTTTCTTGAATTTTTTTGAATTTTTTCAATTTTTTTCCATTGTTAGATGTGCTAAATGTATGTTTCATTTGAAACTTTTCTTTGCGTGAGCATTCTGCAATACGGCACTATCAAGATTGTTTGAAAAATTTATTTATCGTGATTTAAAATAATTTTTTTTGAATTATTTGAATTATTTATATTTTTCCTTTGCTTTTTGTTGATTTTTTTCTAATTCTCTTGAATTCTTTAAATTTTATGAATTCTTTTGAATACTCTTACATCATTTTTTAGTCTTTTAATTCTTTTGATTTCTCTTGAATTATTTCGCATTTCTTAAAATATATTTGAATTTTCTTGAAATGTGTTTATTCTCTTGAATTACTTTTAATTTGCTTGTATTTATTTTTAATCCTCTTGAAATCTCTGATTTTTTAAAATTCTTCTGAATTCACATTAAATTTGTCTTAATCCTGTTAAACTTGTTACTTGTTCTTTTGAATTCTTTTGAATTCTCTCAATTTATGCATTTTCATTCATTTCTTTTAAATTCTCTGGAATTCTTTAACTCTCGGAAATAATTTTTAATTCTCTAGAATTTTCTTTCATTTTTTAAATTCTTTTGAGTTCGTCTTAAATATTTTTAAATCCTCTTGAATTATTTTGAATTTTCTTGGATTATTTCTTATTCTCTTACATTTGTTTGCATTTTTTTGGAATTTGTTTTTAATTCTTTTAAATTATTTTGATCTCTTGAAAATCGTTTTAATTCTTCTAAATACCTATCAGTGTTGTAAATTCCCTTAAATTTCCTAAACTGTCCTCAATTATTTTAAAATCTTTTGAATTCTCTTTAATTCATTTGAATTTCTTTCAATTCTAATTTAATTCTTTTGAATTCTTTAAATTCTTTTGAGTTCATTTATTTCACATTTTTTGAAAATATTTAGAATTTTCTTCAATTACTTTGCTTCTTTAAATTTACTTCTTACTTGTAAAAATTATTTTAAAAACCCCTTAGAATTATCTTACATTTCATTCCATTTCTTTCTAATTTTCTTAAATTATTTACGAATATCTGAATTTTTTCCCGCTAAATTGACCTTCAATTATGCTGACAATTCTTTAATTATTGTAAATAATCTTTAATTCTTTTGAATTTTCTTCAAGTGTTTTTAATTTTTTTTAAATATATTCAATTCTTCTAATTTGCATTAAAATCTTTTAAAGACTCTGCTCAGTTAACCCCAAATCAAAATTTTTTAAAATTATTTTGCATTTTCTTGAATTTAATATTTATTTTCTTAAATTATTTTTCTTCTCGTAATTATGATGTGCTGTTTTGAATTTATTCTCAAATTTTTTAAATACTTTTCATTTCATTAAATTCTCCAAATTTTTTTGTTTTCTCTTAAATTATTTTACATTTTCTTACATTATTTTTAATTCTCTTGGAATTTTATTAACTTAGTTGAATTAGTTTGAATTTTCTTGCATTTATTTATTTTAAATTTTCTAAAATTATTATGAATGAATTCAAATTTTTTTGAATTCCCTTAAATTTATCTTGAATTATTCTGCATTTTCTTAAATTATTTTGAATGCTCTTTAATTGTTTCGAAATTCTCTTCAATTACTTTGCATTTTTGAAATTTATTTTTAATTCTTTTGAATTTTTGTTGTATTTTGTTTT
>JAWWLR010000128.1:23869337-23880850 GCA_035041075.1 Acraspis erinacei | reverse complement strand
TAGAGATTTTGGATTTTTACAATCGGAAAAGATCAGATAAGTTTAAAATGAATCTCAACAAACTAGAATCTTCTAAAATATTATACAAACACAAAATGAAATTTATTTCGAAACCGAAAATGTTATTAAACAGTTGTTAAACTTTCTGTTCTTCTGATAAAACAAATGGTGTTGCGATGAAACCTGTGGAATAATTAAAATTACAATTTAGTCATCAGTTCCATAACAAAAGATACATGTTTCCATTTTCATTATCTTACAAGTTCTAATCCATAATTTGGACGTCCAAAAATAAACAAACTTTAAATTCAAATTTTAATGGGTCCCTAAACAGTTTAAATTGGTCTTTCATTTGAAAATTTTTGATGCTTTGCGATGTTATTCCAAAACAAGAAAAATAATTTTAAAATTACGAAATTGGAATAGGGGTATTTAAAATATAGATAAAATTTTATTATACTAATCATTTCCTATATTAATCTTTATGTAATTTAATATTGTAAACAAATTTAATCAGCTAATAATAATTAACCAATCAATAACATAAAAAGCATTATGGGAGTCGTTTACGTATGGGCCAAAATTTGAAGCCTATTTTTCAGAATGATTTGCAAAACACCTACACAGGATAATGAAGAATTTTCTTTGAACTTTTATTAACTCATCCTGAGACTACACAAACATTTGCAATAAACATTTTTTTCTCAACAATTGCGACCTTGGAGTTAGAGTCGACATTTTAGCAAGAGTTTGAGATTTTGGTTGCCTTAAACACAAGAAACAAAAAGTATCTTTATTTTTTTTTACCTTGGCCAAGTTTAGACACAAACTTTTCCGAAAATCGAACTATTTTGATAAAAATTATTATTTTTTTGTTGTGGAAAGTTAAAGTTTATCAAAATGTAATATTTTTTATTTGATAATTCAACTGTTTTGCACAGAAAATTCGTTATTTTGTCTTGAAAATTGAATAATTCAGTGAACAAAATTAATTATTGAACAATTGGAAACCTTTGCCATCATGCCATTGTTAAAACTTGAATGATTCCGTAAAGACTTAACATTGGCCTTCCTCTTCGATATTTTTGGATCTTCGAAAAGTTGGAATGAGTTCAAAATAAATCTCATCAAACCGGAACCACTTAAGATATTACCCAACCCCAAACTAAATGCATTCCGGAACCGAAAAATCTTATCAAACGATCTGAAATCCCAAAACCTTTTTCTACTAACAACTTCCTATCGAACACATGTTTTTATCCGGAACCTGTGGAATAACAAAATGACGATTTAGTATTTAGTAACCGCAGCTAATTTCCATTTCCTTTCGACTGCGAGTGCCAAATGCTTTCTCACGCCACATAAAGATTGTACCGGTCTGATCAGGATCAACGTCGCGACCTGTGTTTCAGAGAATAGAAAACAGAAAACAGAAACGGTAGCACCCACGCCATATGGCATGGTTTTCGCGGTCTGGTCAACCGTTCCAACGTTTCAACCACGTGACACGTGGGGTCTACTCTCCACTTAGTATATTTAGTCCCACGCATTTTTTCTTTTTTTTAGCTTAGAGGGAAGAGATAATTACCATTGGCTTCGACAATTTCTCAGCGATTTCAATGCCTGAAGAGGCAGGCACAAACCTGGATTGTTCTCTACCCTTTTTTTATAACCTCGTTATTTTCTGCTTTTTAAAGTTTATATGAAAAGTGGTAAACTGCACCTTGGTAGTAATGTTGTACAGTAGGAATCGACTATATTGTGTCTACTTCTATTACTGTGCTCTATTTTGTATTATGTATTCTGGATCTGGATTGTTCTCTACCCTTTTTTATAATCTCGTTATCTTCTGCTTTTTATACTTTAAATGAACAGTGTTCAACTCCATCTTGGTAGTAATGTTGTATAGTATGGATTGGTTATATTGTTTCTACTTCCAATACTGTGATCTATTCTGCTTTATGGATTCTGGATTTAGATTATTCTCTACCCTTTTTTATAATCTCGTTATCTTCTGCTTTTTATCCTTTAAATGAAAAGTGGTAACCTCCATTTTGGTAGTAATGTTGTATAGTAGGCATCGAGTCTATTGTTTCTACTTCTATTACTGTGCTCTATTATGTATTATGGATTCTGGATTTGGATGATTCTCTACCCTTTTTTATAATCTAGTTATCTTCTGCCTTTTATACTTTAAATGAAAAGTGGTAATCTCCATCTTAGCAGTAATGTTGTATAGTATGGATTCGTTGTATTGTTTCTACTTCTAATACTGTGCTCTATTCTGTATTATGGATTCTGGATTTTGTATTTTTCTCTACCCTTTTTTTATAACCTCGTTATCTTCTGCTTTTTATGCTTTAAATGAAAAGTGGTAACCTACATCTTGGTAGTAATGTTGTATAGTAGGAATCGAGTCTATTGTTTCTACTTCTATTACTGTGCTCTATTATGTATTATGGATTCTGCATTTGGATGATTCTCTACCCTTTTTTATAATCTCGTTATCTTCTGCTTTTTATACTTTAAATGAAAAGTGTTCAACTCCATCTTGGTAATAATGTTGTGTAGTATGGATTGGTTATATTGTTTATACTTCTAATACGGTGCTCTATTCTGTATTATGGATTCTGGATTCTGGATTTGGATTGTTCTCTGCCCTTTTTTATAATCTCGTTATCTTCTACTTTTTATACTTTAAATGAAAAGTGGTAACCTCTATCTTGGTACTAATGTTGTATAGTAGGAATCTACTATATTGTTTCTACTTCTATTACTGTGCTCTATTCTGTATTATGGATTCTGGATCTGGATTGTTCTCTACCCTTTTTTTATAATCTCGTTATCGTCTGCTTTTTATCCTTTATATGAAAAATCGTAAACTCCATCTTGGTAGTAATGTTGTACAGTAGGAATCGAATATATTGTTTCTACTTCTATTACTGTGCTCTATTCTGTATTATGGATTCTGGGTCTGGATTGTTCTCTACACTTTTTTATAATCTCGTTATCTTCTGCTTTTTATACTTTATATGAAAAGTGGTAAACTCCATTTTGGTAATAATGTTGTATAGTATGGATTGGTTGTATTATTTCTACTTCCAATATTGTGCTCTACTCTGTATTATGGATTCTGGATTTGGTATTTTTCTCTACTCTTTTTTTATAATCTCGTCATCTTCTGCTTTATATCCTTTAAATCAAAAGTGGTAAACTCCATCTTGGTAGTAATGTTGTATAGTAGGAATTGACTATATTATTTCTATTTCTATTACTGTGCTTTATTCTGCATTAATGCGAAAATTTTCCAAGTTAGTGGCGGCACCGCAGTGTTATATTATAAACTAGAAATTATTTATTTTAAGTATCGTTAATCAAAGGGCCCTTTGTGTGTAGAAACTAAAGTTTGTTTACTTTTCTTCAATGGACCCATAAAACACATTGTGTTTGAGATTGTTACTGCAGAGTATTAATTGTTCGAGTAATTCATGATTGATTTTGTCTGACATTTTTCCATGTAGCACCTCCACACTGCAATATTATAAAGTGCAATTTATGTTTTTTCTTTTCATTACAACTCATTTAATACACGTAACACTTGTGACTACCTGAATTAATTTTTCAAAATTACTTGAACATACATTTCAATTTTTCCTGGAATTAGTTTAAAAGGTACCGAAACAATAAATTACATTTTTTAGAAACACAATTTTGAGTTTCTGGCAAAAAATAAAGTAAGAATCATTTATATTTTTTAATGAAAATAATTCTTCAATGCTTTTTCATCTCGTAAACTAATTAATTAGTTATTTTTTCATAACTAAATCCAATTAACCGAAAGGAAAGTGCAGATTAAGAAAAAATATATGTAAAATAAAAATGAATTGAATGATGCAATGAAAATAATTTTTTAAAGCTTTCAATTATTTGAATTTTTAATTGAAATAACGTTTTAATGCTTCTTTTGTTTTGATATGATTTAATATTTATTATTAATTCTGTTAAAACTTCAACTTCCGGGAATTATTTCAAAAACAATAAAGATATTCGGAAATTGAAAATTTGAATTAAAAAATGTACATAAAATTAAAAATAAATTGGTTTTTTTAAATAAAAATAATGGCTTGAAACCTTTTTTGTTGTTGACCATTCAATTGATTTTTAGTTCTTTAATTTTGACAACAATATTGAATGAAATAAAGATTCAATTTAAGATGTTTTTAATTAAAGTATCATGAACTGATTGTTTATTCCACATTATGGAATTCAATATTAGGTATTACTTTTACAATAAATTTTATTTTCTATAATTAATTCCTTAATTAATTAATTAATTAATTCCTTATTAGCTGATTATTTTTTTAACAGTATTAAATAACATATAGATTGAATTTTAATTTTTCTCGATTAAATAACATAAATAGGTTATTTAGTTTAAAATTATGTCATTGAATGTTACATATAATTTGTATAATGAAAGTTTATTTATATCTAAAATACCCCTATTCCCGTTACATATTCTTTTTAACAATAAAAATAATTTTTTAATGTTCTTAATTTTATTAAGTCATTAATTATCAGCTGCGTAATTTTGTTTACAATAGTAAATTGCATACAGATTAAACTTTAATTTTGTTCAATTGAGTAAAATAAATTTGTATAATAAAAGTTTAATTATTTCTGAAATGACTTTATTCCAATTATGTAATTTTTGTAAGTTCGTGTGATGTTGTGGATAAGTATTTGAGTTCATTTTTCACAAATATATTTTAAATTTTCTGAAATTAGTTGAAAATGTTATTAATAATTCTAATTTTTATAAAAAAATTAAGTAGAAATTATTTCAATGTATCAATGTAAATAATTGTTACTTGATTTTTACGTTGTAAACTAATTAAATAATATTTATTTTAATATTATTTATTATTTAAATTATTTAATATTTATTTAATATTTTTTGATCACAGTATATCAACTTTCACTAAAATCTAAAATGATATAAAAAATAAAATCTTCGAATGATATCTCGCTCTTTGAGTGATAACAAATTTGGACAAATAAATATTTATTCGGTTGGGTTGAAAATTCATTTATTTATTTAAAAATGTATTTTACTGTAGAGTTTGGTTTTAGAAAATTGTTTGTTTATTTAAAAAATTACTTTTTTGTGTTGAAAGTTCAGTTATTTCGTTAAAAAGTTATTTTATTTGGTAAAAATAATAATTTTTATGTCAGTTTGAACTATTTTACATCTGATCAAAAATTCCTCCATTTGATCGAAAATTTAACTAGTTTCTTCAAAATCCGTTCTTTTTTAGTTGTAAATTAACTTATAACTAATAATTTAAATATTCAACTATTTGGTTAAAAATTTATCTTTCATAGTCGAAAATTTATTATTTTGTTGAAAAATCTTATTTTTCAGTAAAATATTACTTGTTTATCATTTATCTCTTTGGTTGAAAATTTGACTATTTTCTCGACAATTCGCTTGTTTTTGTTAAAAAGTAATCAAAAATGCATGTATTTTGTGAAAAAAAACATTTTCGCAGAAAGTTACTCTTCTTGAGTTGAAAATTCCACAATTTCGATAAGAAATTATTTTATTTAGTTGAAAATGATTTTTTTACTGGAAATTGAATTTTTCTATTTTTAATAAAAAATTTCTCATTTGTTTGGAAATGTAAATATTTGAAGATTCAGTTCTTTGGTTGAAAATTCAATGGCACTCTTTTTTTTAGAAATATAAATATTTTTTTCAAATTTCCATTACATATTTAATTGAAAATTTATTAAAAAATTCAATTATTTAATTAAAAAATAACCATTTTTGGTTTAAGATTAAACCATTTCTTTAAAGATTCAACTATTTAGTTGAAAATTTGAACATTTTTAGTTGTGAATGTAAATATTTGTTTAAAACTTCAATTGAAAATTAAACTATTTTTTTCTGAAATTATATATAAATGTTCTTTTCGCAATTTTAAAAAAGATAACAATTTTCTTGAAAAAGAAAAGAAGAAATTCTTCTTTTAGTAAAAAATAAAAAAGTGAAAAGAACAATGAAAGAAGTTGTTTATATTTTCATTTTTTCCCTCTTTTTTATTTTTATAACAAAATTTTTTCCTTTAGGAATTTTTTTTTCAAATTGCAAGATGAAAATTTTATGGTGGTTGTCCAATATTGGTCGTCGGATTCTCGGTTGTATTTTCAGGAATTCTGCACATTATCTTCATTATTGGGCGTTAATTTAATTTAATTTATTTTAATCTAAATTAAATTTTTTTAACTTTATTCTTCGATTTTATTTGATAAACAATAGGGCTATAAGTTACTTGAATATATTTTTTCTTTATAAAAAATAAAATTTGATTTAACTTCTCAAATTAAAAATAAATTTTATTTAATAATTAAATGTAATGCAAATTTGGAATTATACTAAAATTTTTTATAAATTGTTGAATTTTCTACCAAAAGGTATAAAATTTTCAAAGAAAGAGTTGTTTTTGATTACCGAAAAAAAGATTTTTGAAAGGCATATTTGAATTTTCACACCAAAAATAAATTAATTTTTAAACAAACAAACACATTTACAACAAAAAAGAGTGGAAGTTCCCAGAAAAAAAGAAGAACTTCTTAACAAAATAGTTAAATTTTCAAAAAAATATTAGAATTTGATACTATATACAAACATGAATTTTTATCGAAAGATATGATAGTTTTTATATCAAACAAAAAGATTTTAATTTCGAGTAAAAAACAATTTAATTTAATCAGAAAATAAATATTTTTAACAAAAATATATTTGATAAAAAAACCGCCCAACCAAATTTTTAACCCAAAAAGACAAATTTTCAACAACAAAAATGGAATTTTTTACCCGAAAAAATTAATATTCCACAAATAAGTTAATTTTCAACTAAAAAGTTGAATTTTAAATTAAAATCGAACAATTTTCAAACAAAAAGTGAAATATTTTCGTTTTCAGTTTAAAAATTAAATTTGTTAACAAAGTAATTTAACTTTCAACGAGAAAGTTGAATTTCAAACCCAAAAACATGACTTCTAGATGCAAAATTCAATAATTGAATTTTTCATTGATAACAAATCTTTCAAACGAAAAATAAAACTGTTAAATTTTCGGTTCACAAAATTAATTTTCAACAGAAAAATTGAATTTTCAGCAAACTTGTGAAATATTAAACAAATTAAATTAATTTTAAACAACGTAGTTCAATTAAAAAAAAATGATTTCCTTAGGAAAAATTTAACTGTTGAATTTTCAACTAAAAAAGATCAATTTAAAAAAATTAGTATAGTTGAATTTTCAGTAAGGAAAATAATTTTTTAACTAAACAAAAGATCAAGTCTTTATAAAATAGTTCTATCGTCAAACAATAAAATAAATTTTTACCCAAAAATGGAATTGTGGAATTTTCAGATACGAACTAATTTTTAGCAAAAGAAATGTATAAAAAAATAGTGAAACCTTAAATAAATAAAACAAATTTTTAAAAACACAGTTCAGAGAAAAAAATATTTCCCAGTGAAGAATTTAGTATTTTAATTTTCAACTACAAAAAATTATTATATTATTTATAATTATTTTTATTGTAATTAATTAATTTTAATAATTATTTTCTTTTTATTTATATTATTTAAATTTATTTTTTAATAATTATTATAATTAAAATAAAAAATACACACTTTCTGCAAAATACGTAAATGATATATAAATAAGATGAAATTTCAACAAAGTAGTTCAACTTTTAACCAAACAAAAATTCTGATTGTTATTTAAATTTGGAATTTTCAACTAAGAACAAGCCTTTTTCAGCTAAAATTTTATGAGATAATTTTCAAATAGGAATTCAATTTTTAACTGAAAATAAAGAGTTTTCACCATGATAGTTCAATTTTAAAACAATAGAATGAATGTTTAACAAAGTAGTTCAACTTTCAACCTGGTAGTGAAGATTTTTAATTTTTTCTATTTAAAATTATTTTTTATTTTCAACGCTTTTCAAATAATTTATTTCTAAAGGTATATTATTATTATTATTATTATTATTACACCATTAAGCCCTTTCCCTTTCGGGGTAGGCGTGACTCACTCGGCGGGGAAGGGAGTAGTGTGAGGAAGGGGTTATCGAATTTTTAGATAATTTAAAAATTTCATATTTGAAACTACAAAGATGGCGGTAAATTTTCCGTTATTATTGAAATTCAAAATCTTTCAGTTTTAAATTATTTCAAAATTCTAAGCTGCAATTATTGAATTCTTAACTTTTTGAAATTTGCCCCATATTTGTAATTCTAATCTGAAATCATTGAATTGGGAGATTTTTTATTTAAAAATAAAATTGTTTAGTTTTAACGACTTGAATTAAAAATTAAACAATTTTTTAACCCCTTTCTTATAAAATAATCCAATCTTTTAAATTTTAGTCTGAAATTGATTTGAAACATTCTCAATTTTAAATTGTAAATTTTTTTTTCAAATGATTTTTACTCAAAATTAATAATATTTAATAAATTTTAAGAACTTAATATTAAAAAATTAATTCAATAATAGAATTGTGAATTTTTTATATTTTTAATGGTAGGAAATAATTTAAATAAATGGTAGGTTTAATTATATTTGAGATTTTATCCCTAGAATGATTGATTATCAGGGGTCATTAATTGTCCTAATGAGAATCGGAAATGAAATACAAAAGATGATATAAATGATGTTTGGTCGTTTCGATAATTATATTTTTTACCAGGTTTCATGGAAGAAAAATTAATTTTTATTAAAAAATAAATATTTTCAAAACTGAACACGCACACTAACCTAAGGTTATCCTTTTAGTAAAAAAAACAATTTCTTTTTATTATATATATATATATATATATAATTTTATTTTATTATTATGGTGTGCGTTCTAAGTAGACATTTTTTAAATAAAATAAATCACCCTACTTAGTTTAAAACAAATTTTTTTAATTCTGATAAATCAAAATTTTCTAAAAAATTAACAGAATTCAGAACCGATAAAATGCCGGTGGTTTTTTGAGAAGATTAAATTCAATTTTTTCAAAAAGGCCACCGTCTTATATTTCTTAATTTATTCAAATTTATCTTGTAGCAGATGAAAATGGATTTATTTTTATAAAAATTAAAATACGCTTTTTCTTAGTTGAACATTAATCTATTTTTTTGACAATTGAAATATTTGGTAGAAAATTCAATTATATAGCAGAAATTTTTTTTAATTCGCCTTTTTTGTTACTGGTTCAAAATATAACTATTCTTTTTTTGAAAATTCATCTTTTTACTTAAATTCAACTTTTTTGGATAAAAAATTAAAATATTTCTTTATTGAATTATCAACTAAGAATTTTTTTTCTAATACATCTTTTTAGGTTAAAGAATTCAACTCCTAAATAGAAAGTTCTACTGTCTTGTTAAAAATACCTTTCTTGGGATAAAAATGAAATTCTTTTAAATTAAAAATGAAGTATTTGATAAAAAAATTAATTTTTTTGTTAAAAATTAAACAGTTTTGTGGATTTTTTTTTACTGAAAATAATTTCTTTATATGTTTCTGGGTTAAAAATACAACTAATTGAAGATTAGTTTATTTTTGTTGTTAAGGATTTAACTATTTGGTAAAAAATTATGTATTTTGGGAATTTGTCTTTTTTGTAGAAAATTCATCTTTTTGGCTAAAATTTATATTTTTGGCTGATAATTTAATTAGTTGCTTGAAAATTCAAATATTTCTTATAAAATAGAGTTTATTGTGGAAAACTCATATTTTCTGATTAAAATATTTTACCTTTTTTTTGTATAAAATTTATTTTATTTGAAAATATTCAACTTTGTTGTTGTTAAAAATACAATTGCAAAAAATGAATTTGTTGTTGTTTGATGATTCAACTATTTGGTAAAAAAAATATTTTGTTGAGAATTCGTGTTTTTTCCTAGAAAATTAATTGTTTCTCTTGGAAATTTAACTTTTTGTTCGATCATTCAATTACTTAGAGAAAAATTGAACTATTTGGTTTAAAATAATATTTTTTATACGAAATTTATAGTTTCTACTAAAAAAATATAAATTTTTTGAAAAAAATTTCTTTTCGGTAATATTCCATGTTTTTTGTGAATATACAACTGGTTGAAAATTATTTTTGCTGTTGAGAATTTAAATATTTTGCTAAAAATATATTTATTATGTTAAAAAATAGTCTTTTTTCGTAGAAAATTCAACTGTTTGGCTAAAATTTATATTTTTGGTTGAGAATTCAATTAATAAGTTTAAAATTTAAATATTTAAAAAAAATATTTTTTTTTAGAAAGTTCATATCTTTTGGTAAAAAAATGTAACTTTTTTTTTGGTAGAAGCTACGTTTTTTCGAAAATATTAAATATTTTTTTGGTGAAAAGTACAAGTGGTTGAAAATTATATTTTTTGTTTGTTTGACGATTTAAATATTTTGTTAAATTTACTTATTTTCTTGATAATTTCTCCCTTTTCGTAAAAAATCGATTTGTTCGGTTGAAAAATTATCTTTATGATTGATAACCAAAAAATCTGTCTAGATTGAAAATTTAATTTAATTAATTCAATTATTTGCTTAAAAATTCAACTGTTTAGTAAAAAATTATATTTTCGTGTGTAAAAAGTTCATATTTCTGGTTTAAAATTTTGACTTTTTTGAACAAAAAACGTTTTTTCAAAGATATTCAGTATTTTTTTATTAAAGATTATTATTTTTTAGATTAAATTAAAAAAATTTTTTTTAGAAACTACATTTTCGATATTATTAAATATTTTTTGTTAAAAATACAAGTGGTTGAAAATTAATTTTTTTTGAAGATTCAACTTTTTGTTTAAAAATTCACTTATTTTGCTGAAAAATGATCTTTATGATTGATAATTCAATTATTTATTTAAAAAGCCAACTCTTTCGTAGAAACCTTTTTTCTTGGATTGGAAATTTGAAATTTTTAAAAAGATATGTTATTACCAAAAAAATCTTTCTAGATTAAAAATTTAATTATTTTTCCCGAAAAGTGGTCTTTTTTGTTTAATACAACTCTCTTTGATTAAAAATAAAAATCTTTTCTTGGCTAAAATATCTTGACGAAAAAAAATATACTCACTAAAAATTACATAAGATAGGGTATTATGGGGGGGGGGGGTCAAATTAAAAACTGAAAACCCTCTCAGCTGGATTCCAAATGCAAATTAGTTGTCTCTTTCCATTTAGTGATTTTTTTACAATTTTTTGTTGTGGGAAATTTTTTTCAAGAATTGAAGTTGAAGTCCTGAGAGCCCTTTATGGTGTCGAATGGGAAAAATGGCACGAGGGTAAAACCGTTGCGGTTTACGGATGATTTTATGAGCATATATTGTGGCGCTATTATTATCTGTATATATTATTATAGTATTATATATAGTATTTTATAGACTGTTCCTCCAATCGGCTGCCTTTTAATAGACGGACGTTTAGCCAGCGAAAGC